>OU342743.1:28399456-28768022 GCA_910589775.1 Avena eriantha | reverse complement strand
TTTGAGTTTGTATTGTTCCTATGGATAGTAATCACCCATAACAACAATTGTCACCTTAATGTCACAATGGAACACACACTGTTTCGTTAAAATGGTTGCCAAATCCGCATACGAGCTCCGTTTGAGCTAAATTTTATAGCGATCGATATCTACATAAAATATTGCATCCGAATTTGACTGGCTTCGCCAGTTTTGAACTTTCTAAGATTGTCAAAATCGGCTAGCAAATGGAGTTATCTTAGAGAAGAAAAGGCAATACATCTCTCTGAAGCGTCACATCCTCCATATCGGACTATATCGCAAGAAGATTCTAGGCTTAGAGTGCTAATATCCAAGATTGAAGCACCGCGCTCAACTTCCATAGTGTCCTGGCATGGTTTTGAGTTTGTATTGTTCCTATGGATTAGTAATCACCCATAACAACAATTGTCACCTTAATGTCACAATGGAACACACTGTTTCGGTAAAATGGTTGCCAAATCCGCATACGAGCTCCGTTTGAGCTAAATTTTATAGCGATCGATATCTACATAAAATATTGCATCGAATTTGACTGGCTTCGCCAGTTTTGAACTTTCTAAGATTGTCAAAATCGGCTAGCGAAATGGAGTTATTAGAGAAGAAAAGGAATACATCTCTCTGAAGCGTCACATCCTCCATATCGCGGACTATATCGCAAGAAGATTCTAGGCTTAGAGTGCTAATATCCAAGATTGAAGCACCGCGCTCAACTTCCATAGTGTCCTGGCATGGTTTTGAGTTTGTATTGTTCCTATGGATTAGTAATCACCCATAACAACAATTGTCACCTTAATGTCACAATGGAACACACTGTTTCGGTAAAACGGTTGCCAAATCCGCATACGAGCTCCGTTTGAGCTAAATTTTATAGCGATCGATATCTACATAAAATATTGCATCCGAATTTGACTGGCTTCGCCGTTTTGAACTTTCTAAGATTGTCAAAATCGGCTAGCGAAATGGAGTTATCTTAGAGAAGAAAAGGCAATACATCTCTCTGAAGCGTCACATCCTCCATATCGTGGACTATATCGCAAGAAGATTCTAGGCTTAGAGTGCTAATATCCAAGATTGAAGCACCGCGCTCAACTTCCATAGTGTCCTGGCATGGTTTTGAGTTTGTATTGTTCCTATGGATTAGTAATCACCCATAACAACAATTGTCACCTTAATGTCACAATGGAACACACTGTTTCGGTAAAACGGTTGCCAAATCCGCATACGAGCTCCGTTTGAGCTAAATTTTATAGCGATCGATATCTACATAAAATATTGCATCCGAATTTGACTGGCTTCGCCAGTTTTGAACTTTCTAAGATTGTCAAAATCGGCTAGCGAAATGGAGTTATCTTAGAGAAGAAAAGGGACATACATCTCTCTGAAGCGTCACATCCTCCATATCTCGGACTATATCGCAAGAAGATTCTAGGCTTAGAGTGCTAATATCCAAGATTGAAGCACCGCGCTCAACTTCCATAGTGTCCTGGCATGGTTTTGAGTTTGTATTGTTCCTATGGATTAGTAATCACCCATAACAACAATTGTCACCTTAATGTCACAATGGAACACACTGTTTCGGTTTAAAACGGTTGCCAAATCCGCATACGAGCTCCGTTTGAGCTAAATTTTATAGCGATCGATATCTACAAAAATATTGCATCCGAATTTGACTGGCCTTGCCAGTTTTGAACTTTCTAAGATTGTCAAAATCGGCTAGCGAAATGGAGTTATCTTAGAGAAGAAAAGGACATACATCTCTCTGAAGCGTCACATCCTCCATATCGCGGACTATATCGCAAGAAGATTCTAGGCTTAGAGTGCTAATATCCAAGATTGAAGCACCGCGCTCAACTTCCATAGTGTCCTGGCATGGTTTTGAGTTTGTATTGTTCCTATGGATTAGTAATCACCCATAACAACAATTGTCACCTTAATGTCACAATGGAACACACTGTTTCGGTAAAACGGTTGCCAAATCCGCATACGAGCTCCGTTTGAGCTAAATTTTATAGCGATCGATATCTACATAAAATATTGCATCCGAATTTGACTGGCCTCGCCAGTTTTGAACTTTCTAAGATTGTCAAAATCGGCTAGCGAAATGGAGTTATCTTAGAGAAGAAAAGGCAATACATCTCTCTGAAGCGTCACATCCTCCATATCGCGGACTATATCGCAAGAAGATTCTAGGCTTAGAGTGCTAATATCCAAGATTGAAGCACCGCGCTCAACTTCCATAGTGTCCTGGCATGGTTTGAGTTTGTATTGTTCCTATGGATTAGTAATCACCCATAACAACAATTGTCACCTTAATGTCACAATGGAACACACTGTTTCGGTAAAACGGTTGCCAAATCCGCATACGAGCTCCGTTTGAGCTAAATTTTATAGCGATCGATATCTACATAAAATATTGCATCCGAATTTGACTGGCTTCGCCAGTTTTGAACTTTCTAAGATTGTCAAAATCGGCTAGCGAAATGGAGTTATCTTAGAGAAGAAAAGGAATACATCTCTCTGAAGCGTCACATCCTCCATATCGCGGACTATATCGCAAGAAGATTCTAGGCTTAGAGTGCTAATATCCAAGATTGAAGCACCGCGCTCAACTTCCATAGTGTCCTGGCATGGTTTTGAGTTTGTATTGTTCCTATGGATTAGTAATCACCCATAACAAATTGTCACCTTAATGTCACAATGGAACACACTGTTTCGGTAAAACGGTTGCCAAATCCGCATACGAGCTCCGTTTGAGCTAAATTTTATAGCGATCGATATCTACATAAAATATTGCATCCGAATTTGACTGGCCTCGCCAGTTTTGAACTTTCTAAGATTGTCAAAATCGGCTAGCGAAATGGAGTTATCTTAGAGAAGAAAAGGCAATACATCTCTCTGAAGCGTCACATCCTCCATATCGCGGACTATATCGCAAGAAGATTCTAGGCTTAGAGTGCTAATATCCAAGATTGAAGCACCGCGCTCAACTTCCATAGTGTCCTGGCATGGTTTTGAGTTTGTATTGTTCCTATGGATTAGTAATCACCCATAACAACAATTGTCACCTTAATGTCACAATGGAACACACTGTTTCGGTAAAACGGTTGCCAAATCCGCATACGAGCTCCGTTTGAGCTAAATTTTATAGCGATCGATATCTACATAAAATATTGCATCCGAATTGACTGGCTTCGCCAGTTTTGAACTTTCTAAGATTGTCAAAATCGGCTAGCAAAATGGAGTTATCTTAGAGAAGAAAAGGAATACATCTCTCTGAAGCGTCACATCCTCCCATCTCGGACTATATCGCAAGAAGATTCTAGGCTTAGAGTGCTAATATCCAAGATTGAAGCACCGCGCTCAACTTCCATAGTGTCCTGGCATGGTTTTGAGTTTGTATTGTTCCTATGGATTAGTAATCACCCATAACAACAATTGTCACCTTAATGTCACAATGGAACACACTGTTTCGGTAAAACGGTTGCCAAATCCGCATACGAGCTCCGTTTGAGCTAAATTTTATAGCGATCGATATCTACATAAAATATTGCATCCGAATTTAACTGGCCTCGCCAGTTTTGAACTTTCTAAGATTGTCAAAATCGGCTACGAAATGGAGTTATCTTAGAGAAGAAAAGGCAATACATCTCTCTGAAGCGTCACATCCTCCATATCGGACTATATCGCAAGAAGATTCTAGGCTTAGAGTGCTAATATCCAAGATTGAAGCACCGCGCTCAACTTCCATAGTGTCCTGGCATGGTTTTGAGTTTGTATTGTTCCTATGGATTAGTAATCACCCATAACAACAATTGTCACCTTAATGTCACAATGGAACACACTGTTTCGGTAAAACGGTTGCCAAATCCGCATACGAGCTCCGTTTGAGCTAAATTTTATAGCGATCGATATCTACATAAAATATTGCATCCGAATTTAACTGGCCTCGCCAGTTTTGAACTTTCTAAGATTGTCAAAATCGGCTAGCGAAATGGAGTTATCTTAGAGAAGAAAAGGACATACATCTCTCTGAAGCGTCACATCCTCCATATCGCGGACTATATCGCAAGAAGATTCTAGGCTTAGAGTGCTAATATCCAAGATTGAAGCACCGCGCAACTTCCATAGTGTCCTGGCATGGTTTTGAGTTTGTATTGTTCCTATGGATTAGTAATCACCCATAACAACAATTGTCACCTTAATGTCACAATGGAACACACTGTTTCGGTAAAACGGTTGCCAAATCCGCATACGAGCTCCGTTTGAGCTAAATTTTATAGCGATCGATATCTACATAAAATATTGCATCGAATTTGACTGGCTTCGCCAGTTTTGAACTTTCTAAGATTGTCAAAATCGGCTAGCGAAATGGAGTTATCTTAGAGAAGGAAAAAGGCATACATATCTAGGCTTAGAGTGCTAATATCCAAGATTGAAGCACCGCGCTCAACTTCCATAGTGTCCTGGCATGGTTTTGAGTTTGTATTGTTCCTATGGATTAGTAATCACCCATAACAACAATTGTCACCTTAATGTCACAATGGAACACACTGTTTCGGTAAAACGGTTGCCAAATCCGCATACGAGCTCCGTTTGAGCTAAATTTTATAGCGATCGATATCTACATAAAATATTGCATCCGAATTTAACTGGCCTCGCCAGTTTTGAACTTTCTAAGATTGTCAAAATCGGCTAGCGAAATGGAGTTATCTTAGAGAAGAAAAGGCAATACATCTCTCTGAAGCGTCACATCCTCCATATCGCGGACTATATCGCAAGAAGATTCTAGGCTTAGAGTGCTAATAATCCAAGACTAAAGCACCGCACTCAACTTCCATAGTTTACTGGCATGGTTTTGCGTTTGTATGTTCCTATGGATTAGTAATCACCCATAACAACAATTGTCACCTTAATGTCACACTGGAACACACTGTTTCGGTTTTAAAACGATTGCCAAATCCGCATACGAGCTCCGTTTGAGCTAAATTTTATAGCGATCGATATCTACATAAAATATTGCATCCGAATTTGACTGGCCTCGCCAGTTTTGAACTTTCTAAGATTGTCAAAATCGGCTAGCGAAATGGAGTTATCTTAGAGAAGAAAAGGAATACATCTCTCTGAAGCGTCACATCCTCCATATCGCGGACTATATCGCAAGAAGATTCTAGGCTTAGAGTGCTAATATCCAAGATTGAAGCACCGCGCTCAACTTCCATAGTGTCCTGGCATGGTTTTGAGTTTGTATTGTTCCTATGGATTAGTAATCACCCATAACAACAATTGTCACCTTAATGTCACAATGGAACACACTGTTTCGGTAAAACGGTTGCCAAATCCGCATACGAGCTCCGTTTGAGCTAAATTTTATAGCGATCGATATCTACATAAAATATTGCATCCGAATTTGACTGGCTTCGCCAGTTTTGAACTTTCTAAGATTGTCAAAATCGGCTAGCAAAATGGAGTTATCGTAGGGAAGAACCAAGGCCCATATATCTAGGCTTAGAGTGCTAATATCCAAGATTAAAGCACCGCGCTTCAACTTCATAGTTTCCCTGGCATGGTTTTGCGTTTGTATTGTTCCTATGGATTAGTAATCACCCATAACAACAATTGTCACCTTAATGTCACACTGGAACACACTGTTTTCGGTAAAACGGTTGCCAAATCAGCATACGAGCTCGGTTTGAGCTAAATTTTATAGCGATCGATATCTAAATAAAAATATTGCATCCGACTTTAACTAGCCCTCGCCAGTTTTGAACTTTCTAAGATTGTCAAAATCAGCTACGGAAATCGAGTTATCTTAGAGAAGAAAAGGCAATACATCTCTCTGAAGCGTCACATCCTCCATATCGGGGACTATATCGCAAGAAGATTCTAGACTTAGAGTGCTAATATCCCAAGATTGAAGCACCGCGCTCAACTTCCATAGTGTCCTGGCATGGTTTTGAGTTTGTATTGTTCCTATGGATTAGTAATCACCCATAACAACAATTGTCACCGTTAATTCACAATGGAACACACTGTTTCGGTAAAATGGTTCCCAAATCCGCATACGAGCTCCGTTTGAGCTAAATTTTATTAGCGATCAGTATCTAAATAAAATATTGCATCCGAATTTAAACTAGCCTCGCCAGTTTTGAACTTTCTAAGATTGTCAAAATCGGCTACTGAAATGGAGTTATCTTAGAGAAAAAAAGGCAATACATCTCTCTGAAGCGTCACATCCTCCATATCGCGGACTATATCCCAAGAAGATTCTAGGCTTAGAGTCCTTAATATCCAAGATTGAAACACCGCGCTCAACTTCCATAGTGTCCTGGCATGGTTTTGAGTTTGTATTGTTCCTATGGATTAGTAATCACCCATAACAACAATTTTCACCTTATGTCACAATGGAACACACTGTTTCGGTAAAATGGTTGCCAAATCCGCATACGAGCTCCGTTTGAGCTAAATTTTATAGCGATCGATATCTACATAAAATATTGCATCCGATTTTGACTGGCTTTGCCTGTTTTGAACTTTCTAAGATTGTCAAAATGGGCTAGCAAATGGATTTATCTTAGAGAAGAAAAGGCAATACATCTCTCTGAAGCGTCACATCCTCCATACCGCGGACTATATCACAAGAAGATTCTAGGCTTAGAGTGGTAATATCCAAGATTGAAGCACCACGCTCAGCTTCCATAGTGTCATGGCATGGTTTTGAGTTTATATTGTTCCGATGGATTAGTAATCACCCATAACAACACTTGTCACCTTAATGTCACAATGGAACACACTATTTCGGTTAAAACGGTTGCCAAATCCGCATATGAGCTCCGTTTGAGCTAAATTTTATAGCGATCGATATCTAAATAAAATATGCATCTGAATTTGACTGGCTTCTCCGGTTTTTGAACTTTATAAGATTGTCAAAATCGTCTAGCAAAATGGAGTTATCTTAGAGAAGATAAGGCAATACATCTCTCTGAAGCATCACATCCTCCATATCGCGGACTATATCGCAAGAAGATTCTATGCCTAGAGTGCTAATATCCAAGATTGAAGCACCGCGCTCAACTTCCATAGTGTCCAGGCATGGTTTTGAGTTTGTATTGTTCATATGGATTAGTTATCACCCATAACAACAGTTGTCACCTTAATGTCACAATGGAACACACTGTTTCGGTAAAACGGTTGCCAAATCCGCATACGAGATCCGTTTTGAGCTAAATTTTATAGCGATCGATATCTACATAAAATATTGCATCCAAATTTGACTGGGTTCGCCAGTTTTGAACTTTCTAAGGTTGTCAGAATCGGCTAGCGAAATGGAGTTATCTTAGAGAAGGAAAGGACATACATCTCTCTGAAGCATCACATCCTCCATATCTCGGACTATATCGCAAGAAGATTCTAGGCTTAGAGTGCTAATATCCAAGATTTAAAGCACCGCCGCTCATCTTCCATACTGTCCTGGCCTGGTTTTGAGTTTGTATTGTTCCTATGGATTAGTAATCACCCATAACAACAATTGTCACCTTAATGTCACAATGGAAACACACTATTTCAGTAAAATGGTTGCCAAATCCGCATACGAGCTCCGTTTGAGCTAAATTTTATAGCGATCGATATCTACATAAAATATTGCATCCAAATTTGACTGGCTTTGCAGTTTTGAACTTTCTAAGATTGTCAAAATCGGCTAGCAAAATGGAGTTATCTTAGAGAAGAAAAGGCAATACATCTCTCTGAAGCGTCACATCCTCCATATCTCGGACTATATCGCAAGAAGATTCTAGGCTTAGAGTGCTAATATCCAAGATTGAAGCACCGCGCTCAACTTCCATAGTGTCCTGGCATGGTTTTGAGTTTGTATTGTTCCTATGGATTAGTAATCACCCATAACAACAATTGTCACCTTAATGTCACAATGAAACACACTGTTTCGGTAAAACGGTTGCCAAATCCGCATACGATATCCGTTTGAGCTAAATTTATAGCGATCGATATCTACATAAATATTGCATCCAAATTTGACTGGCTTCGCCAGTTTTCAAATTCTAAGATTGTCAAATCGGCTAGCGAAATGGAGTTATCTTAGAGAAGAAAAGGCCATACATCTCTCTGAAGCGTCACATCCTCCATATCTCGGACTATATCGCAAGAAGATTCTAGGCTTGGAGTACTAATATCCAAGATTGAAGCACCACGCTCAACTTCCATAGTGTCCTGGCATGGTTTTGAGTTTGTATTGTTCCTATGGATTAGTAATCACCCATAACAACAATTGTCACCTTAATGTCACAATGGAACACACTGTTTCGGTAAAACGGTTGCCAAATCCGGATACGAGCTCTGTTTGAGCTAAATTTTATAGGGATCAATATGTACATAAAATATTGCATCCAAATTTGACTGGCTTCGCTAATTTTGAACTTTCTAAGATTGTCAAAATCGGCTAGTGAAATGGAGTTATCGTAGGGAAGAAAAGCCCATACATCTAGGCTTAGAGTGCTAATATCCAAGATTGAAGCACCGCGCTCAACTTCCATAGTGTCCTGGCATGGTTTTGCGTTTGTATTGTTCCATTGGATTAGTAATCACCCATAACAACAATTGTCACCTTAATGTCACAATGGAACACACTGTTTCGGTAAAACAGTGGCCAAATCCGCATACGAGCTCCGTTTGAGCTAAATTTTATAGCGATCGATATCTACATAAAATATTGCATCCAAATTTGACTGGCTTCGCCAGTTTTGAACTTTCTAAGATTGTCAAAATCGGCTACTGAAATGGAGTTATCTTAGAGAAGAAAAGGCCATACATCTCTCTGAAGCGTCACATCCTCCATATCTCGGACTATATCGCAAGAAGATTCTAGGCTTAGAGTGCTAATATCCAAGATTGAAGCACCGCGCTCAACTTCCATAGTGTCCTGGCATGGTTTTGAGTTTGTATTGTTCCTATGGATTAGTAATCACCCATAACAACAATTGTCACCTTAATGTCACAATGAAACACACTGTTTCGGTAAAACGGTTGCCAAATCCGCATACGATACCCGTTTGAGCTAAATTTTATAGCGATCGATATCTACATAAATATTGCATCCAAATTTTGACTGGCTTCGCCAGTTTTCAAATTCTAAGATTGTCAAAATCGGCTAGCGAAATGGAGTTATCTTAGAGAAGAAAAGGCCATACATCTCTCTGAAGCGTCACATCCTCCATATCTCGGACTATATCGCAAGAAGATTCTAGGCTTGGAGTACTAATATCCAAGATTGAAGCACCACGCTCAACTTCCATAGTGTCCTGGCATGGTTTTGAGTTTGTATTGTTCCTATGGATTAGTAATCACCCATAACAACAATTGTCACCTTAATGTCACAATGGAACACACTGTTTCGGTAAACGGTTTGCCAAATCCGGATACGAGCTCTGTTTGAGCTAAATTTTATAGGGATCAATATGTACATAAAATATTGCATCCAAATTTGACTGGCTTCGCTAATTTTGAACTTTCTAAGATTGTCAAAATCGGCTAGTGAAATGGAGTTATCTTACAGAAGAAAAGCCCATACATCTAGGCTTAGAGTGCTAATATCCAAGATTGAAGCACCGCGCTCAACTTCCATAGTGTCCTGGCATGGTTTTGCGTTTGTATTGTTCCATTGATTAGTAATCACCCATAACAACAATTGTCACCTTAATGTCACAATGGAACACACTGTTTCGGTTAAAACAGTTGCCAAATCCGCATACGAGCTCCGTTTGAGCTAAATTTTATAGCGATCGATATCTACATAAAATATTGCATCCAAATTTGACTGGCTTCGCCAATTTTGAACTTTTTAAGATTGTCAAATCGACTAGTGAAATGGAGTTATCGTAGGGAAGAAAAGGCCATATATCATATAGGCTTAGAGTGCTAATATCCAAGATTAAAGCACCGCGCTCAACTTCCATAGTTTCCTGGCATGGTTTTGCATTTGTATTGTTCCTATGGATTAGTAATCACCTATAACAACAATTGTCACCTTAATGTCACACTGGAACACACTGTTTCGGTATAAACGGTTGCCAAATCCGCATACGAGCTCGGTTTTGAGCTAAATTTTATAGCAATCGATATCTAAATAAAATATTGCATCCGAATTTAACTAGCCTCGCCAGTTTTGAACTTTCTAAGATTGTCAAAATCAGCTACCGAAATCGAGTTATCTTAGAGAAGAAAAGACAATACATCTCTCTGAAGCGTCACATCCTCCATATCGCGGACTATATCGCAAGAAGATTCTAGACTTAGAGTGCTAATATCCAAGATTGAAGCACCGCGCTCAACTTCCATAGTGTCCTGGCATGGTTTTGAGTTTGTATTGTTCCTATGGATTAGTAATCACCCATAACAACAATTGTCACCGTAATGTCACAATGGTACACAATGTTTCGGTTAAAAGGGTTGCCAAATCCGCATACGAGCTTCGTTTGAGCTAAATTTTATAGCGATCGATATCTACATAAAATATTGCATCCGAATTTAATTGGCCTCGCCAGTTTTGAACTTTCAAAGATTTTCAAAATCGGCTACCGAAATGGAGTTATCTTAGAGAAGAAAAGGTAATACATCTCTTTGAAGTGTCACATCCTCCATATCGCGGACTATTTCGCAAGAAGATTCTAGGCTTAGAGTACTAATATCTAAGATTGAAGCACCACCCTCAACTTCCATAGTGTCCTGGCATGGCTTTGTGTTTGTATTGTTCCTATGGATTAGTAATCACCCATAACAACAATTGTCACCTTAATGTCACAATCGAATACACTATTTCGGTTTAAAACGGTTGCCAAATCAGCATACGAGCTCCGTTTGAGCTAATTTTATAGTGATCGATATCTACATAAAATATTGCATCCAAATTTGACTGGCTTCGCTAATTTTGAACTTTCTAAGATTTTCAAAATCGCCTAGTGAAATGGAGTTATCTTAAAGAAGAAAAGGCCATACATCTAGGCTTAGAGTGCTAATATCCAAGATTGAAGCACCGCGCTCAACTTCCATAGTGTCCTGGCATGGTTTAGCGTTTGTATTGTTCCAATGGATTAGTAATCACCCATAACAACAATTGTCACCTTAATGTCACAATCGAACACACTATTTCGGTTAAAACGATTGCCAAATCCGCATACGAGCTCCGTTTGAGCTAAATTTTATAGCGATCGATATCTAAATAAAATATTGCATCCGAATTTAATTGGCCTCGCCAGTTTTGAACTTTCTAAGATTGTCAAAATAGGCTAGTGAAATGGAGTTATCGTAGGGAAGAAAAGGCCATATATCTAGGCTTAGAGTGCTAATATCCAAGATTAAAGCACCGCGCTCAACTTCCATAGTTTCCTGGCATTGTTTTGCGTTTGTATTGTTCCTATGGATTAGTAATCACCCATAACAACAATTGTCACCTTAATGTCACACTGGAACACACTGTTTCGGTAAAACGGTTGCCAAATCCGCATACGAGCTCGGTTTGAGCTAAATTTTATAGCGATCGATATCTAAATAAAATATTGCATCCGAATTTAACTAGCCTCGCCAGTTTTGAACTTTCTAAGATTGTCAAAATCAGCTACGGAAATCGAGTTATCTTAGAGAAGAAAAGGCAATACATCTCTCCGAAGCGTCACATCCTCCATATCGCGGACTATATCGCAAGAAGATTCTAGACTTAGAGTGCTAATATCCAAGATTGAAGCACCGCGCTCAAATTCCATAGTGTCCTGGCATGGTTTTGAGTTTGTATTGTTCCTATGGATTAGTAATCACCCATAACAACAATTGTCACCGTAATGTCACAATGGTACACAATGTTTCGGTAAAAGGGTTGCCAAATCCGCATACGAGCTCGGTTTGAGCTAAATTTTATAGCAATCGATATCTACATAAAATATTGCATCTGAATTTAATTGGCCTCGCCAGTTTTGAACTTTCAAAGATTGTCAAAATCGGCTACCGAAATGGAGTTATCTTAGAGAAGAAAAGGCAATACATCTCTTTGAAGCGTCACATCCTCCATATCGCGGACTATATCGCAAGAAGATTCTAGACTTAGAGTGCTAATATCCAAGATTGAAGCACCGCGCTCAACTTCCATAGTGTCCTGGCATGGTTTTGAGTTTGTATTGTTCCTATGGATTAGTAATCACCCATAACAACAATTGTCACCGTAATGTCACAATGGTACACAATGTTTCGGTAAAAGGGTTGCCAAATCCGCATACGAGCTTCGTTTGAGCTAAATTTTATAGCGATCGATATCTACATATAATATTGCATCCGAATTTAATTGGCCTCGCCAGTTTTGAACTTTCAAAGATTTTCAAAATCGGCTACCGAAATGGAGTTATCTTAGAGAAGAAAAGGTAATACATCTCTTTGAAGTGTCACATCCTCCATATCGCGGACTATTTCGCAAGAAGATTCTAGGCTTAGAGTACTAATATCTAAGATTGAAGCACCACCCTCAACTTCCATAGTGTCCTGGCATGGCTTTGTGTTTGTATTGTTCCTATGGATTAGTAATCACCCATAACAACAATTGTCACCTTAATGTCACAATCGAATACACTATTTCGGTAAAACGGTTGCCAAATCAGCATACGAGCTCCGTTTGAGCTAATTTTATAGTGATCGATATCTACATAAAATATTGCATCCAAATTTGACTGGCTTCGCTAATTTTGAACTTTCTAAGATTTTCAAAATCGCCTAGTGAAATGGAGTTATCTTAAAGAAGAAAAGGCCATACATCTAGGCTTAGAGTGCTAATATCCAAGATTGAAGCACCGCGCTCAACTTCCATAGTGTCCTGGCATGGTTTAGCGTTTGTATTGTTCCAATGGATTAGTAATCACCCATAACAACAATTGTCACCTTAATGTCACAATCGAACACACTGTTTCGGTAAAATGATTGCCAAATCCGCATACGAGCTCCGTTTGAGCTAAATTTTATAGCGATCGATATCTAAATAAAATATTGCATCCGAATTTAATTGGCCTCGCCAGTTTTGAACTTTCTAAGATTGTCAAAATAGGCTAGTGAAATGGAGTTATCGTAGGGAAGAAAAGGCCATATATCTAGGCTTAGAGTGCTAATATCCAAGATTAAAGCACCGCGCTCAACTTCCATAGTTTCCTGGCATGGTTTTGCGTTTGTATTGTTCCTATGGATTAGTAATCACCCATAACAACAATTGTCACCTTAATGTCACACTGGAACACACTGTTTCGGTAAAACGGTTGCCAAATCCGCATACGAGCTCGGTTTGAGCTAAATTTTATAGCGATCGATATCTAAATAAAATATTGCATCCGAATTTAACTAGCCTCGCCTGTTTTGAACTTTCTAAGATTGTCAAAATCAGCTACGGAAATCGAGTTATCTTAGAGAAGAAAAGGCAATACATCTCTCTGAAGCGTCACATCCTCCATATCGCGGACTATATCGCAAGAAGATTCTAGACTTAGAGTGCTAATATCCAAGATTGAAGCACCGCGCTCAAATTCCATAGTGTCCTGGCATGGTTTTGAGTTTGTATTGTTCCTATGGATTAGTAATCACCCATAACAACAATTGTCACCATAATGTCACAATGGTACACAATGTTTCGGTAAAAGGGTTGCCAAATCCGCATACGAGCTTCGTTTGAGCTAAATTTTATAGCGATCGATATCTACATAAAACATTGCATCCGAATTTAGTTGGCCTCGCCAGTTTTGAACTTTCAAAGATTGTCAAAATCGGCTACCGAAATGGAGTTATCTTAGAGAAGAAAAGGCAATACATCTCTTTGAAGCGTCACATCCTCCATATCGCGGACTATTTCGCAAGAAGATTCTAGGCTTAGAGTACTAATATCTAAGATTGAAGCACCACGCTCAACTTCCATAGTGTCCTGGCATGGCTTTGAGTTTGTATTGTTCCTATGGATTAGTAATCACCCAAAACAACAATTATCACCTTAATGTCACAATGGAATACACTATTTCGGTTAAAACGGTTGCCAAATCAGCATACGAGCTCCGTTTGAGCTAATTTTATAGCGATCGATATCTACATAAAATATTGCATCCAAATTTGACTGGCTTCGCTAATTTTGAACTTTCTAAGATTTTCAAAATCGCCTAGTGAAATGGAGTTATCTTAAAGAAGAAAAGGCCATACATCTAGGCTTAGAGTGCTAATATCCAAGATTGAAGCACCGCGCTCAACTTCCATAGTGTCCTGGCATGGTTTAGCGTTTGTATTGTTCCAATGGATTAGTAATCACCCATAACAACAATTGTCACCTTAATGTCACAATCGAACACACTGTTTCGGTAAAACGATTGCCAAATCCGCATACGAGCTCCGTTTGAGCTAAATTTTATAGCGATCGATATCTAAATAAAATATTGCATCCGAATTTAATTGGCCTCGCCAGTTTTGAACTTTCTAATATTGTCAAAATAGGCTAGTGAAATGGAGTTATCATAGGGAAGAAAAGGCCATATATCTAGGCTTAGAGTGCTAATATCCAAGAATGAAGCACCGCGCTCAACTTCCATAGTGTCCTGGCATGGTTTTGCATTTGTATTGTTCTTATGGATTAGTAATCACCCATAACAACAATTGTCACCTTAATGTCACAATGGAACACACTGTTTCGGTAAAATGGTTGCCAAATCCGCATACGAGCTCCGTTTGAGCTAAATTTTATAGCGATCGATATCTACATAAAATATTGCATCCGAATTTGACTGGCTTCGTCAGTTTTGAACTTTCTAAGATTGTCAAAATCAGCTACGGAAATCGAGTTATCTTAGAGAAGAAAAGGCAATACATCTCTCTGAAGTGTCACATCCTCCATATCGCGGACTATATCGCAAGAAGATTCTAGACTTAGAGTGCTAATATCCAAGATTGAAGCACCGCGCTCAACTTCCATAGTGTCCTGGCATGGTTTTGAGTTTGTATTGTTCCTAGGGATTAGTAATCACCCATAACAACAATTGTCACCTTAATGTCACAATGGTACACAATGTTGCGGTAAAAGGGTTGCCAAATCCGCATACGAGCTTCGTTTGAGCTAAATTTTATAGCGATCGATATCTACATAAAATATTGCATCCGAATTTAATTGGCCTCGCCAGTTTTGAACTTTCAAAGATTGTCAAAATCGGCTAGCGAAATGGAGTTATCTTAGAGAAGAAAAGGCCATACATCTCTCTGAAGCGTCACATCCTCCATATCGCGGACTATTTCACAAGAAGATTCTAGGCTTAGAGTACTAATATCTAAGATTGAAGCACCATGCTCAACTTCCATAGTGTCCTGGCATGGCTTTGAGTTTGTATTGTTCCTATGGATTAGTAATCACCCATAACAACAATTGTCACCTTAATGTCACAATGGAATACAATATTTCGGTAAAACGGTTGCCAAATCAGCATACGAGCTCCGTTTGAGCTAAATTTTATAGCGATCGATATCTACATAAAATATTGCATCCAAATTTGACTGGCTTCGCCAATTTTGAACTTTCTAAGATTGTCAAAATCGGCTAGTGAAATGGAGTTATCTTAGAGAAGAAAAGGCCATACATCTAGGCTTAGAGTGCTAATATCCAAGATTGAAGCACCGCGCTCAACTTCCATAGTGTCCTGGCATGGTTTTGCGTTTGTATTGTTCCTATGGATTAGTAATCACCCAAAACAACAATTGTCACCTTAATGTCACAATGGAACACACTGTTTCGGTAAAACGGTTGCCAGATCCGCATACGAGCTCCGTTTGAGCTAAATTTGATAGCGATCGATATCTACATAAAATATTGCATCCGAATTTAATTGGTCTCGCCAGTTTTGAACTTTCTAAGATAGCCGAAATCGGCTACCAAAATGGAGTTATCTTAGAGAAGAAAAGGCAATACATCTCTTTGAAGCGTCACATCCTCCATATCACGGACTATATCGCAAGAAGATTCTAGGCTTATATTGCTAATATCCAAGATTGAAGCACCGCTCTCAACTTCCATAGTGTCCTAGCATGGTTTTGAGTCTGTATTGTTCCTATGGATTAGTAATTACCCATAACAACAATTGTCACCTTAATGTCACAATGGAACACACTGTTTCGGTAAAACGGTTGCCAAATCCGCATACGAGCTCTGTTTGAGCTAAATTTTATAGCGATCGATATCTACATAAAATATTGCATCCGAATTTGACTGGCTTCGTCAGTTTTGAACTTTCTAAGATTTTTAAAATCAGCTACGGAAATCGAGATATCTTAGAGAAGAAAAGGCCATACATCTCTCCGAAGCGTCACATCCTCCATATCTCGGACTATTTCGTAAGAAGTTTCTAGGCTTAGAGTGCTAATATCCAAGATTGAAGCACCGCGCTCAACTTCCATAGTGTCCTGGCATGGTTTTGAGTTTGTATTGTTCCTATGGATTATTAATCACCCATAACAACAATTGTCACCTTAATGTCACAATGGAAAACACTGTTTCGGTAACACGGTTGCCAAATCTGCATACGAGCTCCGTTTGAGCTAAATTTTATAGCGATCGATATCTACATAAAATATTGCATCCGATTTTGATAGGCTTTGCCAGTTTTGAACTTCCTAAGATTCTCAAAATCGGCTAGAGAAATGGAGTTATCTTAGAGAAGAAAAGGCAATACATCTCTCTGAAGCGTCACATCCTCCATATCGCGGACTATATCGCAAGAAGATTCTAGGCTTAGAGTGCTATATCCAAGATTGAATCACAACGCTCAACTTCCATAGTGTCCTGGCATGGTTTTGAGTTTGTATTGTTCTTATGGATTAGTAATCACCCATAACAACAATTGTCACCTTAATGTCACAATGGAACACACTGTCTCGGTAAAATGGTTGCCAAATCCGCATACGAGCTCCGTTTGAGCTAAATTTTATAGCGATCAATATCTACATAAAATATTGCATCCAAATTTGACTGGCTTCGGTAGTTTTGAACTTTCTAAGATTGTCAATATCGGCTAGCGAAATGGAGTTATCTTAGAGAAGAAAAGGACATACATCTCTCTGAAGCGTCACATCCTCCATATCTCGAACTATATCGCAAGAAGATTCTAGGCTTAGAGTGCTAATATCCAAGATTGAAGCACCGCGCTCAACTTCCATAGTGTCCCGGCATGGTTTTGAGTTTGTATTGTTCCCATGGATTAGTAATCACCCATAACAACAATTGTCACCTTAATGTCACATTGGAACACACTGTTTCGGTAAAACGGTTGCCAAATCCGCATACGAGCTCCGTTTGAGCTAAATTTGATAGCGATCGATATCTACATAAAATATTGCATCCGAATTTAATTGGTCTCGCCAGTTTTGAACTTTCTAAGATAGCCAAAATCGGCTACCAAAATGGAGTTATCTTAGAGAAGAAAAGGCAATACATCTCTCTGAAGCGTCACATCCTCCATATCACGGACTATATCGCAAGAAGATTCTAGGCTTATATTGCTAATATCCAAGATTAAAGCACCACGCTCAACTTCCATAGTGTCCTGGGATGGTTTTGAGTCTGTATTGTTCCTATGGATTAGTAATCACCCATAACAACAAGTGTCACCTTAATGTCACAATGGAACACACTGTTTCGGTAAAACGGTTGCCAAATCCGCATACGAGCTCTGTTTGAGCTAAATTTTATAGCGATCGATATCTACATAAAATATTGCATCCGAATTTGACTGGCTTCGTCAGTTTTGAACTTTCTAAGATTTTTAAAATCGGCTACGGAAATCGAGTTATCTTAGAGAAGAAAAGGCCATACATCTCTCCGAAGCGTCACATCCTCCATATCTCGGACTATTTCGTAAGAAGTTTCTAGGCTTAGAGTGCTAATATCCAAGATTGAAGCACCGCGCTCAACTTCCATAGTGTCCTGGCATGGTTTTGAGTTTGTATTGTTCCTATGGATTATTAATCACCCATAACAACAATTGTCACCTTAATGTCACAATGGAAAACACTGTTTCGGTAACACGGTTGCCAAATCTGCATACGAGCTCCGTTTGAGCTAAATTTTATAGCGATCGATATCTACATAAAATATTGCATCCGATTTTGATAGGCTTTGCCAGTTTTGAACTTCCTAAGATTCTCAAAATCGGCTAGCGAAATGGAGTTATCTTAGAGAAGAAAAGGCAATACATCTCTCTGAAGCGTCACATCCTCCATATCGCGGACTATATCGCAAGAAGATTCTAGGCTTAGAGTGCTATATCCAAGATTGAATCACAACGCTCAACTTCCATAGTGTCCTGGCATGGTTTTGAGTTTGTATTGTTCTTATGGATTAGTAATCACCCATAACAACAATTGTCACCTTAATGTCACAATGGAACACACTGTTTCGGTAAAATGGTTGCCAAATCCGCATACGAGCTCCGTTTGAGCTAAATTTTATAGCGATCAATATCTACATAAAATATTGCATCCAAATTTGACTGGCTTCGGTAGTTTTGAACTTTCTAAGATTGTCAATATCGGCTAGCGAAATGGAGTTATCTTAGAGAAGAAAAGGACATACATCTCTCTGAAGCGTCACATCCTCCATATCTCGAACTATATCGCAAGAAGATTCTAGGCTTAGAGTGCTAATATCCAAGATTGAAGCACCGCGCTCAACTTCCATAGTGTCCCGGCATGGTTTTGAGTTTGTATTGTTCCCATGGATTAGTAATCACCCATAACAACAATTGTCACCTTAATGTCACATTGGAACACACTGTTTCGGTAAAACGGTTGCCAAATCCGCATACGAGCTCCGTTTGAGCTAAATTTGATAGCGATCGATATCTACATAAAATATTGCATCCGAATTTAATTGGTCTCGCCAGTTTTGAACTTTCTAAGATAGCCAAAATCGGCTACCAAAATGGAGTTATCTTAGAGAAGAAAAGGCAATACATCTCTCTGAAGCGTCACATCCTCCATATCACGGACTATATCGCAAGAAGATTCTAGGCTTATATTGCTAATATCCAAGATTAAAGCACCACGCTCAACTTCCATAGTGTCCTGGGATGGTTTTGAGTCTGTATTGTTCCTATGGATTAGTAATCACCCATAACAACAAGTGTCACCTTAATGTCACAATGGAACACACTGTTTCGGTAAAACGGTTGCCAAATCCGCATACGAGCTCTGTTTGAGCTAAATTTTATCGCAATCGATATCTACATAAAATATTGCATCCAAATTTGACTGGCTTCGTCAGTTTTGAACTTTCTAAGATTGTCAAAATCGGCTACCAAAATGGAGTTATCTTAGAGAAGAAAAGGACATACGTCTCTCTGAAGCGTCACATCCTCCATATCTTGGACTATATCGCAAGAAGTTTCTAGGCTTAGAGTGCTAATATCCAAGATTGAAGCACCACGCTCAACTTCCATAGTGTCCTGGCATGGTTTTGAGTTTGTATTGTTCCTATGGATTAGTAATCACCCATAACAACAATTGTCACCTTAATGTCACAATGGAACACACTGTTTCGGTAAAACGGTTGCCAAATCCGCATACGAGCTCCGTTTGAGCTAAATTTTATAGCGATCGATATCTAAATAAAATATTGCATCCGAATTTAACTAGCCTCGCCAGTTTTGAACTTTCTAAGATTGTCAAAATCGGCTACTAAAATGGAGTTATCTTAGAGAAGAAAAGGCAATACATCTCTCTGAAGCGTCACATCCTCCATATCGCGGACTATATCGCAAGAAGATTCTAGGCTTAGAGTGCTAATATCCAAGATTGAAGCACCACGCTCAACTTCCATAGAGTCCTGGCATGGTTTTGAGTTTGTATTGTTCCCATGGATTAGTAATCACCCATAACAACAATTGTCACCTTAATGTCACATTGGAACACACTGTTTCGGTAAAACGGTTGCCAAATCCGCATACGAGCTCCGTTTGAGCTAAATTTGATAGCGATCGATATCTACATAAAATATTGCATCCGAATTTAATTGGTCTCGCCAGTTTTGAACTTTCTAAGATAGCCAAAATCGGCTACCAAAATGGAGTTATCTTAGAGAAGAAAAGGCAATACATCTCTCTGAAGCGTCACATCCTCCATATCACGGACTATATCGCAAGAAGATTCTAGGCTTATATTGCTAATATCCAAGATTGAAGCACCACGCTCAACTTCCATAGTGTCCTGGGATGGTTTTGAGTCTGTATTGTTCCTATGGATTAGTAATCACCCATAACAACAATTGTCACCTTAATGTCACAATGGAACACACTGTTTCGGTAAAACGGTTGCCAAATCCGCATACGAGCTCTGTTTGAGCTAAATTTTATAGCAATCGATATCTACATAAAATATTGCATCCAAATTTCACTGGCTTCGTCAGTTTTGAACTTTCTAAGTTTGTTCAAAATCGGCTTCCGAAATGGAGTTATCTTAGAGAAGAAAAGGACATACGTCTCTCTGAAGCGTCACATCCTCCATATCTCGGACTATATCGCAAGAAGTTTCTAGGCTTAGAGTGCTAATATCCAAGATTGAAGCACCGCGCTCAACTTCCATAGTGTCCTGGCATGGTTTTGAGTTTGTATTGTTCCTATGGATTAGTAATCACCCATAACAACAATTGTCACCTTAATGTCACAATGGAACACACTGTTTCGGTAAAACGGTTGCCACATCCGCATACGAGCTCCGTTTGAGCTAAATTTTATAGCGATCGATATCTAAATAAAATATTGCATCCGAATTTAACTAGCCTCGCTAGTTTTGAACTTTCTAAGATTGTCAAAATCGGCTACTGAAATGGAGTTATCTTAGAGAAGAAAAGGCAATACATCTCTCTGAAGCGTCACATCCTCCACATCGCGGACTATATCGCAAGAAGATTCTAGGCTTAGAGTGCTAATATCCAAGATTGAAGCACCACGCTCAACTTCCATAGTGTCCTGGCATGGTTTGGAGTTTGTATTGTTCCTATGGATTATTAATCACCCATAACAACAATTGTCACCTTAATGTCACAATGGAAAACACTATTTCGGTAACACGGTTGCCAAATCCGCATACGAGCTCCGTTTGAGCTAAATTTTATAGCGATCGATATCTACATAAAATATTGCATCCGATTTTGACAGGCTTTGCTAGTTTTGAACTTTCTATGATTTTCAAATTCGGCTAGCGAAATGGAGTTATCTTAGAGAAGAAAAGGCAATACATCTCTCTGAAGCGTCACATCCTCCATATCGCGGACTATATCGCAAGAAGATTCTAGGCTTAGAGTGCTAATATCCATGATTGAATCACAATGCTCAACTTCCATAGTGTCCTGGCATGGTTTTGAGTTTGTATTGTTCCTATGGATTATTAATCACCCATAACAACAATTGTCACCTTAATGTCACAATGGAAAACACTATTTCGGTAACACGGTTGCCAAATCCGCATACGAGCTCCGTTTGAGCTAAATTTTATAGCGATCGATATCTACATAAAATATTGCATCCAAATATGACTGGCTTTGCCAGTTTTGAACTTTCTAAGATTGTCAAAACCGGCTAGCAAAATGGAGTTATCTTAGAGAAGAAAAGGCAATACATCTCTCTGAAGCGTCACATCCTCCATATCGCGGACTATATCGCAAGAAGATTCTAGGCTTAGAGTGCTAATATCCAAGATTGAATCACAACGCTCAACTTCCATAGTGTCCTGGCATGGTTTTGAGTTTGTATTGTTCCTATGGATTAGTAATCACCCATAACAACAATTGTCACCTTAATGTCACAATGGAACAAACTGTTTCGGTAAAATGGTTGCCAAATCCGCATACGAGCTATGTTTGAGCTAAATTTATAGCGATCAATATCGACATAAAATATTGCATCCAAATTTTACTGGCTTCGCCAGTTTTGAAATTTCTAAGATTGTCAATATCGGCTAGCGAAATGGAGTTATCTTAGAGAAGAAAAGGACATACATCTAGCCTTAGAGTGCTAATATCCAAGATTGAAGCACCACGCTCAACTTCCATAGTGTCCTGGCATGGTTTTGAGTTTTTTTTGTTCCTATGGATTAGTAATCACCCATAACAACAATTGTCACCTTAATGTCACAATGGAACACACTGTTTCAGTAAAACGGTTGCCAAATCCGCATACGAGCTCCGTTTGAGCTAAATTTTATAGCGATCAATATCTAAATAAAATATTGCATCCGAATTTAACTAGCCTCGCCAGTTTTGAACTTTCTAAGATTGTCAAAATCGGCTACTGAAATGGAGTTATCTTAGAGAAGAAAAGGCAATACATCTCTCTGAAGCGTCACATCCTCCATATCACGGACTATATCGCAAGAAGATTCTAGGCTTAGAGTGCTAATATCCAAGATTGACGCACCGCGCTCAACTTTCATAGTGTCCTGGCATGGTTTTGAGTTTGTATTATTCCTATGGATTAGTAATCACCCATAACAACAATTGTCACCTTAATGTCACAATGAAACACACTGTCTCGGTAAAACGGTTGCCAAATACGCATACGATATCTGTTTGAGCTAAATTTTATAGCGATCGATATCTACATAAAATATTGCATCCAAATTTGACTGGCTTTGCCAGTTTTCAACTTTCTAAGATTGTCAAAATCAGCTAGCGAAATGGAGTTATCTTAGAGAGGAAAAGGCCATACATCTCTCTGAAGCGTCACATCCTCCATATCTCGGACTATATCGTAAGAAGATTCTAGGCTTAGAGTGCTAATTTCCAAGATTGAAGCACCGCGCTCAACTTCCATAGTGTCCTGGCATGGTTTCGAGTTTGTATTGTTCCTATGGATTATTAATCACCCATAACAACAATTGTCACCTTAATGTCACAATGGAACACACTGTTTCGGTAACACGGTTGCCAAATCCGCATACGAGCTCCGTTTGAGCTAAATTTTATAGCGATCGATATCTACATAAAATATTGCATCCGATTTTGACAGGCTTTGCTTGTTTTGAACTTTCTAAGATTGTCAAAATCGGCTAGCGAAATGGAGTTATCTTAGAGAAGAAAAGGCAATAGATCTCTCGGAAGCGTCACATCCTCCATATGGCGGACTATATGGCAAGAAGATTCTAGGCTTAGAGTGCTAATATCCAAGATTGAAGCACCACGCTCAACTTCCATAGTGTCCTGGCATGGTTTTGAGTTTGTATTGTTCCTATGGATTAGTAATCACCCATAACAACAATTGTCACCTTAATGTCACAATGGAACACACTGTTTCGGTAAAATGGTTGCCAAATCCGCATACGAGCTATGTTTGAGCTAAATTTTATAGCGATCAATATCGACATAAAATATTGCATCCAAATTTGACTGGCTTCGCCAGTTTTGAAATTTCTAAGATTGTCAATATCGGCTAGCGAAATGGAGTTATCTTAGAGAAGAAAAGGACATACATCTCTCTGAAGCGTCAGATCCTCCATATCTCGAACTATATCGCAAGAAGATTCTAGGCTTAGAGTGCTAATATCCAAGATTGAAGCACCACGCTCAACTTCCATAGTGTCCCGGCATGGTTTTGAGTTTGTATTGTTCCCATGGATTAGTAATCACCCATAACAACAATTGTCACCTTAATGTCACATTGGAACACACTGTTTCGGTAAAACGGTTGCCAAATCCGCATACAAGCTCCGTTTGAGCTAAATTTGATAGCGATCGATATCTACATAAAATATTGCATCCGAATTTAATTGGCCTCGCCAGTTTTGAACTTTCTAAGATAGTCAAAATTGGCTACCAAAATGGAGTTATCTTAGAGAAGAAAAGGCAATACATCTCTCTGAAGCGTCACATCCTCCATATCGCGGACTATATCGCAAGAAGATTCTAGGCTTATATTGCTAATATCCAAGATTGAAGCACCACGCTCAACTTTCATAGTGTCCTGGCATGGTTTTGAGTCTGTATTGTTCCTATGGATTAGTAATCACCCATAACAACAATTGTCACCTTAATGTCACAATGGAACACACTGTTTCGGTAAAACGGTTGCCAAATCAGCATACGAGCTCTGTTTGAGCTAAATTTTATAGCAATCGATATCTACATAAAATATTGCATCCAAATTTGACTGGCTTCGTCAGTTTTGAACTTTCTAAGATTGTCAAAATTGGCTAGTGAAATGGAGTTATCTTAGAGAACAAAAGGCCATATATCTAGCCTTAGAGTGCTAATATCCAAGATTGAAGCACCACGCTCAACTTCCATAGTGTCCTGGCATGGTTTTGAGTTTGTTTTGTTCCTATGGATTAGTAATCGCCCATAACAACAATTCACACCTTAATGTCACAATGGAACACACTGTTTCAGTAAAACGGTTGCCAAATCCGCATACGAGCTCCGTTTGAGCTAAATTTTATAGCGATCGATATCTAAATAAAATACTGCATCCGAATTTAACTAGGCTCGCCAGTTTTGAACTTTCTAAGATTGTCAAAATCGGCTACTGAAATGGAGTTATCTTAGAGAAGAAAAGGCAATACATCTCTCTGAAGCGTCACATCCTCCATATCACGGACTATATCGCAAGAAGATTCTAGGCTTAGAGTGCTAATATCCAAGATTGACGCACCGCGCTCAACTTTCATAGTGTCCTGGCATGGTTTTGAGTTTGTATTATTCCTATGGATTAGTAATCACCCATAACAACAATTGTCACCTTAATGTCACAATGAAACACACTGTCTCGGTAAAACGGTTGCCAAATACGCATACGATATCCGTTTGAGCTAAATTTTATAGCGATCGATATCTACATAAAATATTGCATCCAAATTTGACTGGCTTTGCCAGTTTTCAACTTTCTAAGATTGTCAAAATCGGCTAGCGAAATGGAGTTATCTTAGAGAAGAAAAGGCCATACATCTCTCTGAAGCGTCACATCCTCCATATCTCGGACTATATCGTAAGAAGATTCTAGGCTTAGAGTGCTAATTTCCAAGATTGAAGCACCGCGCTCAACTTCCATAGTGTCCTGGCATGGTTTCGAGTTTGTATTGTTCCTATGGATTATTAATCACCCATAACAACAATTGTCACCTTAATGTCACAATGGAACACACTGTTTCGGTAACACGGTTGCCAAATCCGCATACGAGCTCCGTTTGAGCTAAATTTTATAGCGATCGATATCTACATAAAATATTGCATCCGATTTTGACAGGCTTTGCTTGTTTTGAACTTTCTAAGATTGTCAAAATCGGCTAGCAAAATGGAGTTATCTTAGAGAAGAAAAGGACATACATCTCTCTGAAGCGTCACATCCTCCATATCGCGGACTATATCGCAAGAAGATTCTAGGCTTAGAGTGCTAATATCCAAGATTGAAGCACCGCGCTCAACTTCCATAGTGTCCTGGCATGGTTTTGAGTTTGTATTGTTCCTATGGATTAGTAATCACCCATAACAACAATTGTCAACTTAATGTCACAATGGAACACACTGTTTCGGTAAAACGGTTGCCAAATCCGCATACGAGCTCCGTTTGAGCTAAATTTTATAGCGATCGATATCTAAATAAAATATTGCATCTGAATTTAACTAGCCTCGCCAGTTTTGAACTTTCTAAGATTATCAAAATCGGCTACTGAAATGGAGTTATCTTAGAGAAGAAAAGGCAATAAATCTCTCTGAAGCGTCACATCCTCCATATCGCGCACTATATCGCAAGAAGATTCTAGGCTTAGAGTGCTAATATCCAAGATTGAAGCACCGCGCTCAACTTCCATAGTGTCTTGGCATGGTTTTGAGTTTGTATTGTTCCTATGGATTAGTAATCACCCATAACAACAATTGTCACCTTAATGTCACAATGGAACACACTGTTTCGGTAAAACGGTTGCCAAATCCGCATACGATCTCCGTTTGAGCTAAATTTTATAGCGATCGATATCTACATAAAATATTGCATCCAAATTTGACTGGCTTTGCCAGTTTTGAACTTTCTAAGATTGTCAAAACCGGCTAGCAAAATGGAGTTATCTTAGAGAAGAAAAGGCAATACATCTCTCTGAAGCGTCACATCCTCCATATCGCGGACTATATCGCAAGAAGATTCTAGGCTTAGAGTGCTAATATCCAAGATTGAATCACAACGCTCAACTTCCATAGTGTCCTGGCATGGTTTTGAGTTTGTATTGTTCCTATGGATTAGTAATCACCCATAACAACAATTGTCACCTTAATGTCACAATGGAACACACTGTTTCGGTAAAATGGTTGCCAAATCCGCATACGAGCTCCGTTTGAGCTAAATTTTATAGCGATCAATATCTACATAAAATATTGCATCCAAATTTGACTAGCTTCGCCAGTTTTGAACTTTCTAAGATTGTCAATATCGGCTAGCGAAATGGAGTTATCTTAGAGAAGAAAAGGACATACATCTCTCTGAAGCGTCACATCCTTCATATCTCGAACTATATCGCAAGAAGATTCTAGGCTTAGAGTGCTAATATCCAAGATTGAAGCACCGCGCTCAACTTCCATAGTGTCTCGGCATGGTTTTGAGTTTGTATTGTGCCCATGGATTAGTAATCACCCATAACAACAATTGTCACCTTAATGTCACATTGGAACACACTGTTTCGGTAAAACGGTTGCCAAATCCGCATACGAGCTCCGTTTGAGCTAAATTTGATAGCGATCGATATCTACATAAAATATTGCATCCGAATTTAATTGGCCTCGCCAGTTTTGAACTTTCTAAGATAGTCAAAATCGGCTACCAAAATGGAGTTATCTTAGAGAAGAAAAGGCAATACATCTCTCTGAAGCGTCACATCCTCCATATCGCGGACTATATCGCAAGAAGTTTCTAGGCTTATATTGCTAATATCCAAGATTGAAGCACCACGCTCAACTTCCATAGTGTCCTGGCATGGTTTTGAGTCTGTATAAAAAGAAAATGGGCTGTACTGATGGTATTTTGATGCAATTTGATTTACCCAGGCTGTTAAATAGAGTGGATGGGCTAGATGATCTTACTAAACCCTTTAGTAAAAAGGAGATGGATGATGTGATAACTGCTATGCCCACGGATCGTGCTCCTGGGCCTGATGGTACAATGGCCTTTTCATCAAACGCTGCTGGCCCATCATTCAAAATGATTTCTACTGACTAGCAAATGACTTCCATGCAGGTAATCTGAACTTGGAAAATATAAATGGATCATATATTACTTTAATACACAAAAAACAGTCCCCTCTTGAAGTGAATGACTTCAGGCCAATCTCTTTGACTAATGTCTGTTTGAAGTTTTTAACCAAGTTGGTTGCAAATCGTGTGCAAGACAGAATATTAGAATGTATTCACAAAAATCAATATGGGTTTCTCAGGTCGAGATCAATATAGGACTGTGTGGCGTGGGCATTTGAGTATCTTTTCCTCCGCCATTCATCCAAAAAACCTATAATTATTCTAAATCTCGACTTTGCAAAAGCATTCGATACAATTGAACATGAGGCAATCTTGGAGGTCATGAAGTATAAAGGTTTTAATCAACTTTGGATTGGTTGGATGAGGTCTATTCTCTCGTCTAGTACATCTGCGGTACTTCTGAATGGAATTCTAGGCAAGCAGTTTGTGTGTAAGCGTGGTGTCCGACAGGGGGATCCTTTGTCTCTGATTTTGTATACCTTGGGTTCTGATTTACTGCAGGCTGCGGTTAACAATATGGTGAGGCTGGGGCTATTAGCAGACCAATTAATACCAATGATGATGACTTTCCTATCATTCAGTATGCCGACGACATATTGTTGATTATGCCAGCGGATTTGGAACAGTTGAGAGCTCTTAAAATACTACTTCATAAATTTTCTTTGTCAACGGGCCTGGAAATCAATTACAATAAATCCCAAATGGTGCATATAAATGTTTCCCAAGATCTGATTAATGAGCTCTCCGAGGACTTTGGGTGCCAGGTTGGGGGTATGCCATTTACATATCTGGGGCTACCCTTGGGGATGACTAGGCCTACAATTGCCGAGATGCAACCGCTCGTTTGTCGTCTAGAAAGGAAGCTGACTTCTAGCTCTAGTTTCCTATCACAGGGAGCTAGATTGCAGCTCATCAACTCTGCACTAGCCTCAATGCCCTTGCATTTCTTGTGCTCGCTGCAGCTAGCTAAGGGTCTCATGGCTCAATTAGATCGTATCTTGAGGCAATGCCTTTGGAGAAGAAAACATGATGAGCCTAAGCCTGCTCTGGCTGCCTAGGATATTGTGTGTTTTTCCCAAGTATAAAGGGGGCCTTGGTATAGTGGATTTTCAGAAGAAGAATGCATCTCTCCTCATCAAGTTTCTAGAGAAATATTATAACAACAAGGATATCCCTTTGGTTCAATTGGTAAAGAATGCTTATTATACGGACAGGGTTCCTCATGCTGAAAATTTATGCGGCTCATTTTGATGGAGAGATGTTCTCAAGCAAGTTGATAATTTTCGTGGTGTGACTGTGGGAAAACATGGGAAGGCTGCCTTTCTTTTCTGGTCTGATAACTAGACTCTAGATGGCAGTTCTCTACCTCTTAAAGATTGCTTTCCTAGAATTCATTCCTATGTGTTGAATGAGAATATTTATGCGGCCCATGTTTACTCGGTACAAGACTTGGCAAGCTTATTTTACCTTCCTCTCTCGGTGGAGGCATACCAGGAGTATGGCGAGCTTCAGATGATCATGTCCAACAACCCGCTATCCAATCAAGATGATGTTTGGTCTTACAAATGGGGGGAATCATATAGCTCCAGTAAATTTTACAAGTTGATTCATTCCTAAAGTTTATTCCTGGATCTGCAAATCTAGCTGTACGATGAAGACAAAAGTATTTGCTTGGCTATTACTCAGGGATAGGTTAAACACGCGGGATCTTCTTCAGAGACGGCGCTGGTATGTCACTGATGATATGCACTGTGAATTGTGCCCAATGCATACATATGAGGACCGAGTTCACCTTTTCTTTGATTGCAACTTTAGTGTCCGCATCTGGAATTATCTTCAGATTACTTGGCAGCCACATTCCGATATTCAATACATTGTTAGCGAGGCCAGGAGATCTTTTGGACACCCTTTCTTTATGGAGGTTCTTATCACTGCTTGTTGAAATATTTGGATCGTTAGAAATGATAAAATCTTCAACCATCAGAGACCTTCTTTTGCTAAATGGAGATCTAGTTTTGTACATGATATCAGCCTCCTACAGTACAGGATCAATAAGAAACACAGAGAATCCTTTCTTTCGTGGGTTGCCCAGCTACTTTAGTGGGGGCATTTAACCTTTTTTCCATTTGCTTATAGTGAAAATATATAGTTGGCCTTTTGATTTTTTTGTATTTAGTTTGTATAGGTAGGACTTTGCTCCTCAGACTCTTGTTTCCTGCTTTTTTTGTTTTTAGTTATTAATAAATTGTTGTGGGGCTTCTGCCTCACAATCCTTAAGTCAAAAAAAAGTTGGGGAAACTTTGGGGAAGAGGGGGCCCTTAAATAGGGCAAGAGATATCTGCCTGTTTGGGCCAGATTCGCGCCCCACCGGAACTACCGGTACCCCACCGGAACTACCGGTAAATAGAAAGACAAGTTATTGAACAAAAACAAGATTTACCAGAACTTCGGGCGGAACTTTGGCCGGTACTACCGCTCAAGCAAAAACGTTGGACATCATTGCACGGAAACTTCAATATCTTTTGACTCTGGACTCCGATTTTTGATCTTGGGCTTGTTTTGAAGAGAAAAAGAAGCTCTACAAGATTATTCAAAGAAACATCATAGTTCAACAAGAGAGGATAAAAATAAAATGGAGAAAGGTATGACCTCTCAGAAGCGACGAACCGGTAAAACCTCCAAAACCCAAAACACAAAAAGTTGAGCTTGGAAACTCTAACTGGGATGAAACCAATTTTTTTGGATAGATAATAAAGAGTAGAATCCAACAAAAGGTGAAATATTGGGTATCACCAAGGGAGAAAATATCATGAATATATATGTGAGATATCGAGCCAGAAAACCCGCAAGATCAAAAACGCAATAGGATATGCAAGGGAAATCCATTTTTGATGAACTAGAGCTTGTTATGAAAATAACCACAAGCTATAGATCCTCACATGGACAAGAACCAAACAACAACCAAGAAATATGATGCTATGTATGCAAAGGTTTGAGCTCTCTCCAAAAGATACGAACGAGTCACCCACTCGAGAGCCCCTCTTGATAGTACGACTATCTATCCTAAACCCGGTCTCCCAACATTATAAGAGACTGTTAAAATAGAAAACCTATCAAGATAATACCTTTCCCTTGAGCAATCCACTTGAGCTTGATGTAGACCGTCTTGTCCTTCTCAATATGGATCACCTTTCTTGATTGCTCTTGCTCTCTCTTGCTCGATGAAGACTTGAGAAGTGCTCCCCCATACTCCATGGGGAAACCTCCTTTTTGAACTTGTATTCATCACACCATGATAACCGAGGATGGCAAGCTCCAAGCATGAGATTTTCTAGAGATGGTGCATCTTGATCTTGCACTTCATTTCTTGATGATGTCTTGAAGATAGCCATGTGGAACTCCATCTTCTTCTTCTTGTTCTACTTGATTCCAATAGGCACAAAGCCCTTGGATATTGCTTCTTCTTTTCCAAACTTGAAACCAACACATGGTCCAAGCGATGCCAATGGACAAACCTACAAGTGAAACTAAATTTACACATTAGTCCATAGGGATTGTCATTAATTAGAATACCTGCCCTTTCAGAAGGTTCCTTCTCTAACTTGTTTGATCTCAAATCCTAGAAAGAACCTTAATTCCCCCATCATAGACATCTCAAACCTATCAGTAATAAGCTTTGAAAATTCATCCTTAAAAGCTTGATTAGTAGAGCCAAAGATAATGTCGTCTACATATAGTTGGCATACTAAGAGCTCCCCCTTAACCTTCTTAGTAAAAAGAGTTGGATCGATCTGCCCAACCCCGAAGCCACGATCTAACAAAAGCTCTTTAAGGTGCTCATACCACGCACGTGGGGCTTGTTTAAGGCCATAGAGTACTTTGATTTATCACCATAGGAGATGGATATTTGATCATGATAGGCCTCATCTCCGTGATGATCTCCTTGCTTCCTGTCATATGACTTGTGCAGCCACTATCAATCACCCATTTATATCCACCGGAAGCATAGCCCTACAAGAAAATTACTTCTTGGTTTTAGGTACCCATTTTTAAATGGATCCTCTCATGTTAGTTACAAGGGTCTTTGGGACCCAAATAAACCAAGCAATATAATTATCAAAAGGACCAACATAACTAGCATACACATCACCATAATAATCACGAAATAACTCATAATGAGGATTGTTAGACCCTACAAAACCATAATAATCAGTTTTGTCCTTGATGGCTCAATGCACGGCACCCAGAAAAATGCTTGATGGCAGTGTTGATGTAGAGCTCGTTGGGAACCCCAAGAGGAAGGTATGATGAGCACAGCAGCAAGTTTCCCTTAGTTATGAAACCAAGGTTTAATCGAACCAGTAGGAGCAAGGAAACACCCCCAAGGTGTAGCTAGCTGAACGATGGCAGGGCGCACTACCGGTGCCAGCAGCATCGTGGAGACCTGCACAACACAACCACAGAACTTTGTCCCCAACTTGCGATGAGGTTGTCAATCTCACCGTGTTTTGTGGAAAACAAAGGATTAAACGTATCGAATGGAAAGAAGTAAAAGTTTGCAGAAAGTAAACACAAAGCAGTAAAAGATTGTAGATTGAATATAAAAAACAAGGACCGGGATCCATAGTTCACTAGAGGCGGCTCTCCTTAGATAGATAACATGCTGGGTGAACAAATTACATCGGGGCAATTGACAAACATCGAGAAAGCAATACATGCATATACTAATCATCTTGATTCCTTTGGAACTTGATTGGGCATTACAACATTATACATAGACCGCCATCAAACTGCATCTATGATTAATAATCCACCTTTAGGTTATCATCTGAACCCCCTCTAGTATTAAGTTGCAAAAAACAGATTATTTCTTTACGAACTGCGTGTAAAGTGAACAATATGATTGTTCTATGAACAAAGGATTGTTGTTTTCTCCCTAGTAGCAACAGCACATCTAGTACCTTAGAAATTTCTGTCACTTCCCCAGATTACCAGAGGGATGAACCCACTATCGAGCATAAATACTAACTCTTGGAGTTGCTAGCATCTACTTGGCCAGATAGCTACTAACAACGAAAAGCATGCAAGATCACAAATAAAAAAGACATGATAGAATCAATAATCAATCTGAAATAGCATCTCAAAATCCATCGGATCCTCGCAAACACAACATGCAGAATTACAAATAGATGATCTTGATCATGAACGGAGCTCACAAGATGTAGACATGAAAGCACAAAGGAGGAGAACCAACCATCTAGTTACTACATGGATCCGTAGTCCAAGGATGAACTACTCACGCATCACACTGGAGGATTGCATGGTGATGAAGAAGGCCTCCAGGGTGAATTCCCCTCTCCGGCAGGGTGCCGGGAAGAGCTTTAGATCCCTCCCGATCTAGGGATGGAGATGATGGCGGCTACAGACTCTTTCGTGGATTTTTGATTGGGCACTTAGGGTTTACGTCCCGAGGGCACCTTATAGTCGGAAGGAGAGGCCGAGGTAGTGCCGGGAGCGGCTACTCGCGCGGCCAGGTGGTGTGGTGGCCCCTGGTCCTTCTCCGTCTCGTATTCTGGCACTTGATGACATCCGGAAAAATAGGCACTTTGGCTTTTGCCCCGTCCAATTCTGAGAATATTCATTTTCTGACTTTCCTGGAACCAAAACAGCAGAAAACATGCAGCTGGCACTGTGGCTCTTGTTAATAGGTTAGTCCAAGAAATCATATGAAAAGTACTCCAAAGTTGGAACAAAACACAAGAAAGTGGATAAAACCAAGCATGGAACATCAAAAATTATAGATACATTTGCAATGTCTCAACATCCCCAAGCTTAACTCCTGCTCGTCCTCGAGTAGGTAGGTGATAAAAAGAAAGAACAATTTTTGAGGTGACATGCACCATCAAAGACTTGATCAAAGTATTTGTAAAACATTCAAAGCTGGGATCATAGTACTTCCATCATAACATGAAAGACAAAGTTCTAGCAATAAACAAAGAAACTGTGATGCAACATGAAAAAGGCACAAACAAAAGATTCATGAATAACAATGCTTTGCAAGACTTTTGTTTGTTTCACATAAAGAAAACATAGGACACCTTCAAAGTTGATAAGAGTGACTAGATACAATAGTTTAAAAGAAGCAATATCAAAGTATGCATCAATCAACTAGTCTTGGGAAATGCACATAGAACTAAGAATGACCACTATGCTCTCAAAGTAGATGCATAAAGATAGAAGGTGGAGACTCAATGTAATGGTGGAAGAAAGGCCTTTGTAAAAGGAAGTAGGGATTCAAGTCTCATAAAGAGCTTCCAAAAATTATGGTACTTATAGCTTTTAGCTCTCATTGCCCCTATCATAAGCATCTTGAAGTGATTAAGGTTAAAGTGAACAAACTATGGTGTACATGCTTGACGAAGTATAAGTCAGAAATCTCATGTCCCTTGTATATGAGGGCCGCTCCTCATGCTACTCAAGTTTAGTTACCGGTAAGTTCTTGTCATTGTAAGTACATGTGTATCATAGAGAACCGCCAACGGGGTACCCTTGCCTGATGATACGGAAGAATCCCCATATCAAAATGACAAGGCAAGCAGACAACGAGCATCTCAGCATTCTTCTTATTTACCATGGGAATATGGTGCTTTTTTTCTCTCTTTCCTCTTTTCATAATATCTTTTTTTTTCTTTTTCTCTTTTTTTCTCAATATAGGACTTTTTTTTAACAAGAATGCTTCATAGACAGCTCATTATGGTTACGCTGCAGGTTTCCACCATGTCAGCATGGATTAGACCAGCGGCCCAGGCGTTTCTCTAACACATATACATAACTCCATGGACTTACAAGCTCCCCCTTCATTTCACACCGACGACATCCATATACAAAAAAGCATGATATCAACTAGGTACAAGTACCAAGTGCAATGTTGAAAGCGTTCCCCATGAAAGCATGGTTCTGCTAATTCCCGACAAATAAGTGCAAGCATATACAACATAGAAGACACAATGGTTCAAGTTTATTAAGGGCAAGAAAAGTAAAGTGTGCCATCAAGTTCATGAGAGCTTTAATCACTAGTTTTCTCATAACAAGTTTAATTTGGAAGGTAAACAAAAGCATGAATATACTTGGAATAGCATAAGCTAGTAGGTAGGTATGGTGGACTCTTTGGCATAACTTGGTTTAGGGATTTGGATGCATGAGTGGAACTCATACTTTGTGGTGGAGGCTAGCAAAAGACTGGGAGCGACAAACTAAGAGAGCAATAATGGCCATAATCATGCAGAGCGACAAAACATCATTGATCAAAGCATAAAGTGATACTACAAGTTGAAAACTAAAGGATCATAAAGGCTATGGTGACTTGAGATAGTCATAACATGGTGTGAGCATGCGCCAAGTCAACCCAAATAAAGCATCAAAGGAGAATACCACTATACTATGTTTTAATATGCTAAAACAACGCATGATTCATCCAAGGCACATTAAGCAATCTCAATTGTTTATAACAAGTCATGCTACAACAAATAATACTAAGCATAAATCCAAAACAATATCAAGCATGGAATGACAAAGCATAGGCCACAGTCAAAAACGAGCTCTTTTTACCACATACGTATGAACTTTCCTACTCTTTTCCAAACCAAACCAAACTATTTGCAAACCAATGTAACAAAGAGGGGGTCCAACCAATTTATTCAGCAAACAAAGCAAACAAAAAGCCAAAATGAAAACGAAAAAGAATACGCTCCAAGAACAACACAACTGTGCATGAAACAATAAAAATGAAGCGTTTGGAAGAAACCTGGGATTTTTATTGATGAAGAAGGGGATGCCTTGGGCATCCCCAAGCTTTGACGCTTGTACTTCTTGGATATTTCTTGGGGTGACACGCGTGGAATCCCCAAGCTTGAGCTTTAGTCCATCCTTCATCTCATTACTCATTCCTTCCATACACCTGAAATTTTTCCTTCATACAAAACTTCAGACAATCTTTATTAGCAACATTACTGCACTCAAGATAAATAAGTCTTAAGGTTCAGTTCTAACACCAAATAAACTTCCATTAGAACACTAGCTACGGTAGCACTTCCCTCAAAAAGCTCAATTCCCCGAAAGAACTCAAGAAGGAACCAACAAGAAGCAAATGCAGAAAATGGCTGAAATCTGTCAAAACAGACCAACAGGTAAAGACGAATTTTTTTCGAAGACCTTCTGTTGCTCAAATCAAAAAGTGTTGAACTAACAAAACTTAGATAACAACCTGGGGCAGAAGCACAAACATTCATGCCTCAAAAAGACTTTCAGAGATTTTACACGAATTTTTACGGTGAAGCACAGAAATCTGTTTCGGGACAGCAACTTTCCCAATCATTACTTCTCTCTCATTAGAGGTTACTCTTGGCACAAAAAGCAAATAAAACGGGTAAGAAGAGGTTATTACTGAAGAAATAACTTCCAAGACTCATCAAAAACATTTGGGTTATCTCCCAATAAGTACTTTTCTTTAACGCCTTTAAGTTAGGCATAAGAAGCAAGAAAAAGAATCAAGTGTTCTCAAATGAAGAAGCATTAAAACCAAATTTCTTGCCCTTACCTCTCTTACTTTTATTTTTAACCTTGGGGAAAATATGATTGTTTGGTGGAGAAGAAAGGTGCATGGTACCCTTTCCCACATCTATTATTGCTCCAAGGAGTTCTAATAGGGACCTTCCAAGTGTAATTTGTCCTTTTTCTGCACATTCAATAACAAGATAATCAATAGAAATCGTTTTCCCAAGGATCTTTGTAAACACTCCTTCAGCTATTCCAAGAGGTAATATGGTAGTATTATTAGCAAGAGATATTTCTTTTCCTCCTTCAATAAGCCCCCAAGTATTCAGAGATTTATAAATATCTTTGGGCATAAGACAAAATTCAGACATGATATCACAGCCAGCTTGAAAAGTTTCAGTGTTCATCTCAATCTTTACTGTAGGGAACCACTTTGATGGTTCGGAGTTTATTGGAACATAATTGTGATGCTCCCTAAGCGTATTATAGCAACTTTCTAGGCTAGTAGTGCTAGCCTCAAGAGTGTTCAACCTAGCAAATATTTTTGCGAAAGAAATATCAGTTTGGCTAGGAATGTTGTAAGTGAGGATCTATTTCTTTATAGAATTGATAACATCATCCTCATTACATTGGAGGAAATCTCCTCCCACAACAGCATCCAAGGCATATCTATAGCAAAGAGCAATCCCAAGGTAAAAACTGCTAAGGAACAAGCTTTGAGTCATTTTAGGTGAAAATCATTTTTTTCATGTAGATCTGAGATTCAAGCCCAAGCTTCTTTAAAACTTTCCTCAATTCCTTGTTTAAAAGTGAAAATCATTTCCTCGGGTGACATAGTGACTGGAGCAAGGCTAGACATAGTGACAACTTAGGATAGGAACTAATTTTTGTGTGTTTTTGAAATAAGAAAGCAAACTAGTAAAACTATTTTTTTTGTGTTTTTGAATAAAGAAAACAAGCAAACAAAGCAAAAAGAAACTAAGAAAAACAAAAATAACAAAGTAAAGAGATTGGTTATGAGGGACTCCCCTTGTGAAGATGTCCTTGACTCCCCGGCAATGGCGCCAGAAAAATGCTTGATGGCTCAATGCACGACGCCTAGAAAAATGCTTGATGGCGGTGTTGATGTAGAGCTCGTTGGGAACCCCAAGAGGAAGGTATGATGAGCACAGCAGCAAGTTTCCCTCAGTTATGAAACCAACGTTTAATCGAACCAATAGGAGCAAGGAAACACCCCAAAGGTGTAGCTAGCTGAACGATGGCAGGGCGCACTACCGGTGCCAGCAGCAACATGGAGACATGCACAACACAACCACAGAACTTTGTCCCCAACTTGCGATGAGGTTTTCAATCTCACCGTGTTTTGAGGAAAACAAAGGATTAAACATGTCGAATGGAAAGAAGTAAAAGTTTACAGAAAGTAAACACAAAGCAGTAAAAGATTGTAGATTGAATGTAAAAGACAACGACCGGGATCCACAGTTCACTAGAGGTGGCTCTCCTTAGATAGATAACATGCTGGGTGAACAAATTACAGCGGGGCAATTGACAAACATCAAGAAAGCAATACATGCATATACTGATCATCTTCACTCCTTTGGAACTTGATTGGGCATTACAACATAATACATAGACCGCCATCCAACTGCATCTATGACTAATAATCCACCTTCAGGTTATCATCCGAACCCCCTCCAGTATTAAGTTGCAAGCAACAGATTATTGCTTTACGAACTGCGTGTAAAGTGAACAATACGATTTTTCTATGAACAAAGTATTGTTGTTTTCTCCCTAGTAGCAACAACACATCTAGTACCTTAGAGATTTCTGTCACTTCCCCAGATTACCAGAGGCATGAACCCACTATCGAGCATAAATACTAACTCTTGGAGTGGCTAGCATCTACTTGGCCAAGATAGCTACTAACAACGGAAAGCATGCAAGATCACAAATAACAAAGACATGATAGAATCAATAATCAATCTGAAATAGCATCTCAATATCCATCGGATCCGCGCAAACACAACATGCAGAATTACAAATAGATGATCTTGATCATGAACGGAGCTCACAAGATCTAGACATGAAAGCACAAAGGAGGAGAACCAGCCATCTAGCTACTACATGGATCCGTAGTCCAAGGATGAACTAGTCATGCATCACACTGGAGGCTTGCATGGTGATGAAGAAGGCCTCCAGGGTGAATTCACCTCTCCGGCAGGGTGCCGGGAAGAGGTTTAGATCCCTCCCGATCTAGGGATGGAGATGACGGAGCCTACAGACTCTTTCGTGGATTTTTGATCGGGCACTTAGTGTTTACGTCCCGAGGGCATCTTATAGTCGGAAGGAGAGGCCGAGGGGGTGCCGGGAGCGGCAGCACCACCCCCTGGCGCGGGCTAGGCCTAGTCGCGCGGCCAGGTGGTGTGGTGGCCCCTGGCCCCCCTCCGTCTTGTATTCTGGCACTTGATGACATCCGAAAAAATAGGCACTTTGGCTTTTGTCCTGTCCAATTCCGAGAATATTCATTTTCTAACTTTCTTGGAACCAAAAACAGCAGAAAACAGGCAGCTGGCACTATGGCTCATGCTAATAGGTTAGTCCAAGAAATCATATGAAAAGTACTCCAAAGTTGGAACAAAACACAAGAAAGTGGATAAAACTAAGCATCGAACATCAAAAATTATAGATACATTTGCAATGTATCAGTCCTTCATGATCTTCTTTTTTATAGTGCTTGTCTTTGCTTGAACACTCTTGGACTTCTTCTTGTTGTTGTTGTTGTTCTTCTTCTTCTTCTTCTTGGTCTTAGGCACATAACCAAGTCCCTGTTTGCATTGTTTGTACTTTTCTTACCAAGGATCTCATCTAGAACTTCCTTAGCTTTGGGGAGGGATCCCTTGGCAAGCTCATCTTTCAGCCTAGCATTTTCTTCAAGAACTTCTTCATGTCCACATGTTGATGCAGAGGTGCTAGGAACATCATACTTGTTCAATCGAGTTTGGAGCTGATCATGAGACTCATTGAGAATAGAGTGTTCACTCTCCAATGCCTTGTGAGCAATGTCAAGTTTCTCTATTTTCGTAGAGTCTAGCATGAGCAGCCCCAAATTCAATATTTTCTTTCTTTAATTTCTTTACCTTGGCAATTGCATTATCACATTCCTTTATGAGCTTGGCCACAACCTCGTCATGCGACTCCTCAATTGACTCAAGTCTCTCCTCTAGAGAGACTCGAATCTCTTCTTCTTCTAGAGCATTCTTCAAAGATGCAATTTCTATTGTATCCTCTCATTCAATTCTACCCTTTTCTTCGAGGAGCTCTTCGGAGTGAGCAAGTTGACCCATGAGAGCCTCAAAATGTAGTTCGTGCTCACCTTACAAGTTAGTGATAAAATAATCCAAAGCAATAACTTCTTCCTTAACTTTAAGACTAGTGTGATCATCCATATCAACATTCATAGTAGTCTTAGGAAAGGAAGAGATAGAAGGTGATACCTCGGAACCTATTGCCATAAGGCACGTGACGTTCTTGTTAATGACATTATCATTAGGAGAGTTGAAGAGATACATAGGTGTAGATGTGGTGGATATTGCAGCCACCTCTCGTGGGGTATCATCATCCTCTTCATCTTCACTTGCAGATGAGTACTCCTCTTATGCTACCAAAACAATATTCGGTTGCTTCTTGTAAGGAGCATTTTTCTTGACAAATGGATTCTTCCGAGGTGCCTTTGATTTTCCTTGAGAATGAGTCTGCCCGCATTGTCTTCTTTACTTTGATATGGACATTTGATAGCTGTGAGATTCGACACATTTTTGATGGTTTTCTTCTGGATTTTATCGTTTTTAGCTTTACCTAATGCTAATACTTTGATAGCAAAGAAAACTTGGGTGTTAATGTGTTTTTTAGGTTCTGAACGTCATCAGAAGGTTTTAACAAGAGAAACACAATATTTAGGCGAAAACAAGCAAGTATCTCTTTGGAAGCAATCGAGGAAGGCATACAGAAGCTTTAACAAGCAACTACACGGCGGGAACATTTTCTAGCCGTATAGTTCCTGCCGTATAGCTGACGCCACCTCCGTGTTGTCAAAAGGGACAACTTCCTTGAAGAGGCCATACGCGAAATCATAACACAACAGCCGCCATCCCTTCTATAAAGGAGAAAGAAGAGATCCAGAGAAGAAGGGGAAGACATTCTTCATCTCGCTCCATGATCTTCGACCTCCTAGACATCACACCCTCATAGCCATTACTTGTACTTGAGAGAGAGAGAGAGATCTTCACCTTGCAAGATGAGGGTTTGAGATTGTTTCTTCCTATCTTGAATTGTGTTGGATTACTTTTCTATTCTTATTGTGGATCTCCATGGTAATATCGAGAAGAACTCCCTTTATTTTATTATATCGATGATGCTTACTTCTCTCATGTGTGATTAAGTTCCTTGGGTGTGGGAGATGTAAGGGATTAGTGACATGTGATGTGCCTCCATATATTTTCCATTAGTTTGTGATTGATTTTAATTACTATATTATGTGTGCTTGACTATATATGGGATGCCTAATGCTTGTTGTCCAATTAAGGGCCTAGACAACATGATGCTTTTTTCTACATAGATAGGATCTTGTTCGCTAATAGACCGGTGACCCCCCGAGTGACACGGGGATATCAAAGGAAAACTAGTTGACTCGAGGATAACAAGGAACCACTGTGCTTATTGCATTAGTCCGATCCAAGGAGCTTAATTGCTAAGCAACCGGAAGGATCTTAATCGTCTAATGTCTGACCATGGTTTTGGTATATGGCTAGTAGGATTATTGAAGTTGGGATAAAATCTACCAAGAGGAGTTCCGGCTAATTATGGGTTTCTCGCCTACACGTATACTTATAAGATTATAATTGTTACATTTATCACTCGTTCACCTGGCATAGTCACTATCACCATGAACTGTATCTCCCCGCACCTTCTTTTTCATCTGCAGAAAACTACAAATAACCGAATCATTCTTTACTTTTATGCTTTTTATTTCTGAAGTTTACATTTTAGTTTTATTTAAATACATCAAGTTTAATCCAAATTTGATTCTTATTTCCACGCTTGTAGTCAATTCACTCGAAGACCTGTGACAACTTTGAGTGTGACAGAGAATTCACCCATAAAAAACTTACCTTTGGGATCCCTGTGGGATCGATATCTATACTTAGAAATTAGCTACAAACGATCTGTGCACTTGCAGATATCAAGCTATTTTCTAGCATCATTGCCGGGGAGGTAAGTGTTTGTCTCTTGACATTTCTGGTATTACTACTATGAAATGGTCTCCCTAGTAGACAAAGGGTCTACATGCTCTGGTAGGACATATTTACTAGATTATTTTTAGCGCATGCCTATTCAAAGGCGCGAAGAAATTATTGAAAAACTTTTAAGATCAGACAAGGTTGAAGTTGAAAACCTGAGTGATTTTATGGAAATCATGTCCATTTATAGGACAACTTCCAAGAAACATGAGAAAACTCTCAGATAATAAAGTGCTCCAAACTCTGCTTTCCTTAAACAACCAATAGAGTTTCCTAACCCTGGAGTTAGAGAATATCGATTTGATGGTGGAATTATTAAAATTTTGCAGGAAAAAGCTTTCAGTGGAAGGGAATATGAAGACCCAGGAAGACATATTAGAGAGTTTGAGGATTTGATGACAAGACTTGGACCAAAAGGTTTGCTAAGAGACTTCTCTCGTGTAATTTTTTTCGTTGGTCTCTTAAAGGTAAAGCTCTAGACTGGTTATATTCTGTCCCTCGTCGTTACATTAAATGTTGGGAAAACTGTATTGTCAAATTCATAAATAGGTTTAATCCTTTTTAAAAGGTAACTAAAACTGCAAAGAGCATAGGATACTTTAGTCAGAATGTGGGAGAAAACTACCCACAAGCCTGGGATAGATTCTTTGGAATGATCAATAAAGTTCCTAATCATGGCTATTCTGAATTAACTATTTGCCATTTATTTTACCACGGTCTTAATACTCACATCACAGAGTTGCTTGATTTATCAACATGAGGATCGATAAATACTTTAACTGTTAAAGCATGTTTGAAATTGATGTCTACTAGGGCTAAGAATGATTCTTTATATAATCCTGATTTCGACACTAAGATAGAAAAAGGGATGCTTCATATAAATCCCGATCTTATGCATGAAGTACGCAAACCAATGAAAGAAAAAGCTTTACCTTCTGAACTTGTTAAGGAAAACAAAGTAGACTTGTTACAAGTTTTTACTGAAGAAGATGAAACTAGAAAAGTTTTTCAAGAATTAAAACATCGACAAGAAAAATCTCATAATAACCTACATAAGCATTTTCAAAAACATAAAAAGATTATGGCATAACTCATGGAAAACTATGATGAGATTGGCCAAGAAATAAAATTATTTCACAAGTATCTTAGTATGATTGAAACCCAATGCAAACAAATAGCATATGGTTATCAAAATTTTCTTCGAGATGATATAGATATTCCTGTTTCTACTAATGTTGTTACAAGAAGAGGTGTAGTTGTTACAGGACCATTAGGACCACCAGACTATGAAGCTAAAAAAGAGCGAAAGGAGAAAGCCTTGCTCAAAACAAGCCAAGAAGATGATAAAATGGTGGATCCTCAAGATGAAACTGCTCAAGAAACACAAGATCGAACCAAGGAGGCCCAAAGTGATGGACATGATGACCATTATGACTCTAATGCAGAGACAGTTGATCCAAGAGAAGAAAAGGAGACAAGTAATGAAGATGAAGTTGTTGTAGTAGAAAAGAATAAAAGTGAGAAGCAACAACAAAAGAAAGCGAAAAAAGAGCATGATCCCCCACAAAAGGTAAATGACAAGAATAAGAAAGGTGAGCAAAAGCTTCCTTATCCAGATCAAAAAAATAAAGCACTGGACCAGGTAATCTATGATTCTTTAAAAAAAGCACTTGGTGATCTTCGTCTAGAAATTCCATTTGCGGGTGCAATAAAAGTTCCCACCTATTTTAAATTCCTCCGTGATATTCTCAGTAGAAAGAAAGAAATAACTGAAACCATTGCCATGGTGACTAGTTATCATGCTAATGGGAAGCTATTGTCTAAATCGGGAGATCCCAGAATACCAACTATTTCATGCTCAATTGGCAAAACTGATATTCATGATGCCTTGTGTGATTTAGGTGTAGGAGTTAGTGTAATGCCATATTCCCTCTATAAAAGGTCTGGATTAGGGGAGTATTCCCCTACTACTATCACTTCATAGATCGCTGACAAGTCCACTAAACAACCCATTGGTATGATTGAGGATGTTCTACTTAAAATAGATGAGCACGTTATTCCCACTGATTTTATTATCCTTGAAATGCCAGAGGATGAAAAATTATCTATAATACTTGGAAGACCTTTCCTTAGTACTGCAGGAGCATCAATTGATTGTCCTGAAGGAAAAATAATCTTCAATGTTTATGATGCTGAAATCATCCGATATTTTCCAAAGAAGCTAGAATTAGGAGAAAGATATATTCCACCGACAAAACGAGTTCATGTGGTAAGTGCCTTTGCTAAGGGGCAAGCCAAGGTAAGAATTCAAGAACAGAGAAGGGGTTGAGTTATTCAACCATCCTTAATAAAATTCTTAATCGGAGTCAACCCATCATATTAATAAAATAAACTATAGAATAAAGTGTTCATTGCGTTCCTACAACTTTTTCACAGACATTTTTGTGGAGGCGTGCCCGTGAAGATGCAGTTGTATAAAAGAAGTAGAAATATCGATTGAACAAGTGTAGAATAAGTATAAAAATAGAAGTTTGAGTTTTATCTACAAAAATTAGTTTAATCATTTTAGTCAAGATCAAAAAGTGAACCTCCAGCTGAGGAGAAGAAGATAGATAAATCTAGATATCCTGCTCTATACATGCTGTTTTTGGTCAATAATTTCATTTGTCATTTTTCTATCAAAAACAAGGTGTTTCGCTAAGATTCAGGATAAGAAGGTATTCTCGAAGAAATAGATTTTTTTGATGAGTACTGAAGGTTTAAGGACCAACTATACGGCAGGAATAAAATTCCAGCCGTATAGTTTGGCTGTATAGACATCTTTGCCATCAACAAATTTTCTTGCGTGGGCACAGAGAATTTAACGACCAACTATACGGCAGGAATAAAAATTCCGGCCGTAAAGCTCCGTCGTATAGATATCGATGCCTCCGTACAATTTCTTCTCAAAAGTAGTGATGGTTTAACGAGCAACTATACGGTGGGAATAAAAAATCCGGCCATATAGTTCCGATCGTATAGATATCAATGCCTGTTTTAGAAAATTTATCTCGAGGATACAGACTGTTTGACGACCAACTATACGGCGGGATCATTTTGATCCAGCCGTTTAGTTGCATCCGTATAGCTGCGTTGTGCATAAATAAACCCTAATTGGCGGCGCCACCACAACTATACAGCGGGAACAACATATCCCGCCTGTATAGTTACGGCCGTATAGTTCGGCGTGACCTCATAATCATGCCGGGGCGGCTAGGTTTCTTCTCCCTCCTCAGTTTTTTTTCTCATATTCACTCTCCAAACCTCTCAAAACCCACCTAAAACTCTTGATTCTTCACGGATTTCGTTCGTTTGAGTGGGGGAATCAACATATCGGTATGTTTCTCTCCCTATCCATGCTTTATTTTCAGATTTTCATGGTTGAAAATCTCACATTGATCTAGTGGATGAACTCAAGCTTATTTTTCTTTTCCTCTTAATTTGTCACGTTAGAATTAAAATTTTCCATGTAGAATCGTCCGTATATCATGTAGAAACTATATGCCTAAGGTTTCATGGTGAAATTTTTTAGTGCTTCAAGATGAACAAAATTGGTAGCATTGTTCGCAAGGGCAAGCGCCAACATGGCGAGAGTTCGGGGCACCGGGCCGAGCTCAACCCCATGATGGCCATAGTTTCATCAAGGAGGATGTTGCCCACATGTTGGGTCGATGATAGATTTCTCGCCACGGCAGGGTTGAGGGCGGACGTCAAGATCATGTGTGGAAATTCAAGACTTGTAGTACTCGCCTATGCAAGCCACAATACCTATGCCAAGCTCACCTATGAGTTCCTTGCCTCTTTCTATGATGACCACAAGGAGAAAGGTAATGCGTGCATGGTAAGCTTCACAATGAACCAGCAACCTTATGAAATAACTTTTGAACAATTTTGCAACGCTTTCAGCTTCTCTCATGATGGGGAGTCAAATTTTACTAACCTATTGATAGCTGTGAGATTTGACACATTTTTGATGGTTTTTATTGGTGGTTTTCTCCTGGATTTGATTGTTTTCTAGCTTTACCTAACGCTAATACTTCGGTAGCAAAGAAAACTTGGTTTTTAATGTGTGTTTCAGGTTCTGAACGTCAACATAAGGTTTTAACAAGAGAAACACAATATTCAGGCCAAAACAAGCAAGTCTCTCTTTGGAAGCAATCGAGGGAAGCATACAGAGGCTTTAACGAGCAACTATATGGCGGGAACATTTTTCTAGCCAAATAGTTCCTGCTGTAGAGCTATCACCGACTTCATCTTGTCAAAAGGGACAACTTCCGTGAAGAGGCTAGACGAGAAATCATAACACATCAGCCAACAACCCACCTGGAGAGAGAGATCTTCACTTTGCAAGATTAGGGTTTGAGATTGTTTCTTCCTATCTTGAATTGAGTTGGATTAATTTTCCATTCGTATTGTGGATCTCCATGGTAATATCGAGAATAACTCCCTTTATTTAATTATATCGATGATGTTTTCTTCTCTCATGTGTGAGTAAGTTCCTTGGGCGTGGGAGATGTAAGGGATTGGTGAGATGTGATGTGCCTCCATATATTTTCCATTAGTTTGTGATTGATTTTAATTACTATATTATGTGTGCTTGAGTATCTGTGGGATGCCTAATGCTTGTTGTCCAATTAAGGGCCCAGACAACATGATGCTTTGTTCTACATAGATAGCATCTTGTTCGCTAGCAGATCGAGGACCCTCGAGTGACACATGGATATCAATGGGAAACTAGTTGACTCGAGGATAACGAGGAACCACTATGCTTATTGCATTAGTCTGATCCAATGAGCTTAATTGCTAAGCAACCTGAAGGGTCTTAATCGTCTAGTGTCTGACCATGGTTTTGGTAACAGACTAGTAGGATTATTGAAGTTGGGATGAAATGTACCAAGAGGAGTTCCGGCTAATTATGGGTGGGTCGTCTACACATATACTTATAAGATTATAATTGTTACATTTATCACTCGTCCACCTGGCACAATCACTATCACCATGAATTGTATCTCCCTGCGCCTTCTTCATCATCTTCAGAAAACAACAAATAACTGAATTGTTCTTTACTTTTATGCTTTTTATTTCTGAAGTTTACATTTTAGTTTTATTTAAATACATCAAGTTTAATCCAAATTTCATTATTATTTCCACACTTGCAATCAATTCACTCGAAGAACTGTGAAAACTTTGAGTGTGACAAAGACTTCGCCCATAAACACTTACATTTGGGCTCCCTGTGCGATTGATATCTGTACTTTGAAACTAGCTACAAACGATCTGTCCACTTGTAGACATCAAGCTATTTTCTAGCACCGTTGCTAGGGAGCTAAGAGGTAAGTGTTTATCTCTTGACATTTTAGGTGTTACTACTACAAAATGGTCTCCCTAGGAGACAAAGGGTCTACACGCTCTGGTAGGACCTATTTACCAGATTATTTTGAGCGCATGCCTATTCAGAGGCGTGAAGAAATTATTGAAAAACTTTTGAGATCATACAAGGTTGAAGTTGAAAACCTAAGTGATTTTATAGAAATCATGTCCATTTACAGGATAACTTCCAAGAAATCTGAGAAAACTCTCAAAGAATACAGTGCTCCAAACCCTGCTTTCCTTAAACAACCAATAGAGTTTCCTAACCCTGGAGTTAGAGAATATCGATGGTGGAATTATAAAAATTTTGCAGGAAAAAGCTTTCAGTGGACGGGAAGATGAAGACCCCAGAAGACATATTAGAGAGTTTGACGATTTGATGACAAGACTTGGACCAAAAGGTTTGCTGAGAGACTTCTCTTGTCTAATTTTTTTGTTGGTCTCTTAATGGTAAAGCTCTAGACTGGTTATATTCTGTCCCTCGCCATTCCATTAAATGTTCGGAAACTGCATTGTTAGATTTATAAACAGGTTTAATCCTTCTAAAAAGGTAACTGAAACTACAAAGATCATAGGCAACTTTAGTTAGAATGTGGGAGAAAAGTACCCACAAGCCTGGGATAGATTCTTTGGAATGATCAATAAAGATCCTAATCATGGCTATTCTGAATTAACTATTTGCCATTTATTTTACCACGGTCTTAATACTCACAGCAAAGAGTTGCTTGATTTATCAACAGGAGGATCGATAAATACTTTAACTGTTAAAGCATGTTTGAAATTGATGTCTACTAGGGCTAAGAATGATTCTTTATATAATCCTGATTTCGACACTAAGATAGAAAAAGGGATGCTTCGTATAAATCCTGATCTTATGCCTGAAGTACGCAAAACAATGAAAGGAAAAGGTATACCTTCTGAACTTGTTAAGGAAAACAAAGTAGACTTGTTACAAGTTTTTACTGAAGAAGATGAGACTATAAAAGTTTTTCAAGAATTAAAACATTGACAAGCAAAATCTCATAATAACCTACATAAGCATTTTCAAAAACATAAAAAGATTTTGGCAGAACTCACGGAAAATTATGATGAGATTGTCCAAGAAATAAAATTATTTCACAAGTATCTTAGTATGATTGAAACTCAATGCGAACAAATAGCATATGCTTATCAATTTTTTCTTTGATATGATATAGATATTCCTGTTTATTCTAATGTTGTTACAAGAAGAGGTGCAGTTGTTACAAGACCATTAGGACCACCCAAATATGAAGCTAAGAAAGAGCGAAAATAAAAAGCCTTGCTCAAAGCAAGCCAAGAAGATGATACCCTGGTGGATCCTCAAGATGAAACTGCTCAAGACACACAGGATCAAACCAAGGAGGACCAAAATGATGCATAGGATGTAACGCCCCAGTTTTAGTTAATCATATTTAGGGCTTTGTTTGTGCATTCATGAGCATCATTATTTTGCTAAGAAATAAAATGCAAACCCTAAACCCTAATCCTCCCCCTCTTTGAAAATGAATTCAAAAGGTTTTGAATATTTTTGAAAACTCAAAAGTGTGGATCCCAAATAGAATAAAGGTGTCCCTGCATTATTTGGATATTTACAAATGCTCTAGTATTTTTGGAATGAGCCAAAAAATAAAGTATTTTTAATTACAAGAATTGAAAACAGAATTGGAAAAATGTTTTCTGAATAAAATAGAGAACCAGTAGTAGCCAGGCCGGCCCATCTCCCCTTCTCGCCTCTACCCGCTGCTCAGCACGCAGCAGCCAGCAGCCCATGTGCAGTCCACCTAGCCCACGACCCGGTACCCCTTCGACGTCATCGTCTTCCCCATGACGCGAAGCAACTCCGTGTCGCTGCTGCCGCCATTGATCTGCGCCGCTCGCACGCTGCCGTCCATCGCGCTCTAGAGTGGAGATAAGACCGCCGCGTTGTGCCCTCCTTCTCCTCTCCTGGTCTTATCCCCTCCTCGCGTGCTCCCTCTCGCTCTATGTGGCGCACCCGAACCCTAGCCGCCGCAGTAGCCGCGCCGTGCCGCCGTTCAGGGCCACCCCGAGCCCCGCTGACGCTGCCACGTGCTCCGCCTCGTCGAGCTAACTGCCCTCGCCAACAGAATTGGACGCGGGTGCCCCTATCAAGCTCCATCATCCGCTTCCTCTCTGCCTCCGACGAGCACCTCTACCGCCATCACCATCGACCTCGTCTTCCTCTAGCCAAGCCGACCTCACCGTCGTCTTCAGGGTGAGCCGCTGGTCCACTGAGACCCTTCCCTTCCTCCCCTAGCTCTCTGGTTCGCTCCGTCATCAACTGCCGCCGTCGGCCACCACCAGAGCTCGCCGTAGACGCAGCTCTGGTGACCACCTCATAGTGGCGCCGACATATTTAGGTCCCCCGCTTCACGCTTGTTCGAGCTAGCTACCCCGTGCATCCTAGTTCGCCGCCAATCGCCACCACTGTCACCGGCCTGAGAGCCCCGCCGGCGTGACGTCACGGTGACATCACCCGGGCGTCAGTACGCGCGGGTTAACCTCGGTGAACAGCCCAGGTCCCACCTACCCGTGTGGAGCTGAGGTGGCCCAGGGCCCCTCCTGTCAGCCACTATGGGTAGGCTCTGCCCAAGTGAAAAAGGTTCCCCAGCCCCTGATGACGTCATAATGACGCAGTAAACCTTTTTAATATGGTTTAATAATTTGAGAAAAAGGATAAAGCTTATAAATTCAATATCTAATTATTTATAAGTCAGAAAAATACAAATAATATACCAAAATGTTCAGAAAAAGGAGATCTGTCTATTTAAACTATAATCATGCATTGATAATAAACTTTAATTACAAGTTTAATTAGAGAACTAAATCAACCCTCATAGGTGTTCCGGGGTTTCCCCAGTTCTAGGGTTTGCGACCCTCGGACCCTGTTTAAAATGGCCAAGCATGATTTAGGGTTTCATTTCAATACAATTTAACTTGTCATATCATCATCCTTGCTTGAGCATTGCATCGATGCCATGTGTAGATTGTTGTTTCCCCTTTCTTTCCGGTGTTTGGTTCTTTCTGGTAGAATACGATACTGACTCCGAGATCAAAGACCGAGATCAACACCATCGAAGATCGACAAACAATACTTGACCAACTGTAATAAAGTCAAGTACAAGATATCCAAAGATCTGCTTTCGGGTATCAACAAACAAGGCAAGCATATCCCCACCATTATACAATCCTATGATTTCGAAAGTATTTCATTCTGCCATGATGCATACGATTCTACTATGGTCTTTTATCGAGAGATAGAGTATCCTATCTGTTGCATCACTACCTTGATCTTATATTACCTGATCCACTGCTCCTAGCATAACTAGGTTTGGCTTGTGTGCATTGCTAGAGCTTATATCTATGTATTGCTTAGCCATGATTAGGTGCCAGTTCTGGTTCATCCAGACGATGTATCTGATGCAGAGAATCTAGTATGACAGAAGAACGAGGTATACTGATGAGGTGAGATCAGTGGTAAAGGTTAAACATGCTAAGTCTTGTATGGGAGGCAACAGTGGGATGTGGTTTTTGTAGTCCCATGCTCGCCACCATTAGGACCCGAGTTCTTGCCCTCGGAACCAAGACGAGCGTACAGCCACACGGGGCCTAGAAAACCTCACGAGCAACTAACTTGCCTAGTAGATTCCATGAGTCACATAGTTCGGCGTTCCATTCAACATATGCACAGAAAATGTTTTGAAAGATTTGGTGGGTGAAGGTGCATCATAACAGGTAGGTAAGCGTGGCCGGGTTGCTTGGGGTCAATGGAGCCCCTGGTAAACCAACCTCGCCCACCTCTCTAGGGACCGACTTCGGGATTTGACCCGTTACAATGGAACCATCCTTAGGGCGTGACTCATGCTCTCGGCGAAAGAAAGGTAAAGGTCATGTCCAACCACCTTCTGCCAGCCTTCCAAGGAAGAGGGCTCATAGCTTGGCATTAAGAGTCGGTTGGTACGTGTGGGTAAAGTTGTACACCCCTGCAGGGCTAAATCTTTTCGAAAGCCGTGTCCACGGTTATGGACGACTTGGGAATGAACGTGAGATCATAGAGAACTATAACCTAATCGTAAAACTTGCCAACTAATGTTTGTTAAGGATGCTTCCTCATGGGTACGAGGGGGTGATCCTAGTTGTGAGATGAGGGTTACTTTGGTGGAAATCAAGATGATGATCAATTCTTCGGAGATGTTGCTCTCTTAACCCCTTTTAAAATATTCTGATTAGATGAGCTTCTTCTCGCTCTTGTTTTATAAACAAACATGGCTTTATGCAAAATAACCCCACCAGCCATAAGTCTTGCGGAGTACACCGTGTACTTACCCTTGCTTTTTTGATACTTTCAGAGTAAGTGTTCCTCTGAAGACGAGTTTGGTACGAGCTCGACACCGATGAGTAGCTTGGGGTTCCTGACCGACAACCTAGAATCTATGGGCTGGGACGTCATCGTTATGCTTTAGGAATCTTAGGCCATTTGTTAAGTTTGCTATACTTAATAGCATAATTTGCCTTCCGTTGTTTGATGTTTGTGGTCAGTGACCTCTGCATGTAATATTGTGGTTCTTCGCTTAGTTATGAGCTTGCTGTAATAATTTTTGTGTCGCAGGGTTACTATTGTGTTACCGATTCCTCACTAGATATCCTCGAGCTCTAGGTTAAGCTTATGTTAGGCTAAGGTCTGGGATTTGTTTAACCCTGATCCCGGGGGTGTCATAGTTTTTGGTATCAGAGTAGTACCGACTGTAGGAAAACCTTGCTATTGGTCGATGTTGAGTCTAGTATTTGTGAAAACTCTAGTATGCTTCTTTTCTCCTTATCCAGTTTCATTCTAACTCTGGGTCATCTTAGCTTGTGTTGACTTTGGAAAAGTTTTGATATCTCTTCTAGTCTTTCAAAACTTAGGTGCCTTCTAGGCATGTCGTTTCTCAGCCAGTTGACCTAGTGTTGATTTCTCTAGAGTTGTGTGTGTTGTGTTCTTTGTGTCCCCTTTTGCTCATTATATTGTAGGATCCATAGTGTTCCGTTCTAGGCTTCGAGGATTCCTTTCACCTCGTATGCCTCCTTTTTGTTTGTTTGGGTACTTCAGAAGTCGTTTCTTCTTTTGAAAGTTACCTCGTGATTGCTACCTTGCAGTGTACATTATGTCACTCAAGTAGTAGTTACTTCTTTCTCGGGTTTTAACCCTTGGACTTGAACCGAAGATCCCGGATTGTGCTGGATTCTAGTGTTATGAATATTGTACATGAAGCTGATCTTTAACCCAAGATCCATTCCGTTGTTCCCTGTCGTTAATGTTTACACATTACCTCAGGATGGTTGGTATTACAATTCTAGCCTTCAAGCTTGTGATCTTTGTCGCTATTGACTCGTGACAATTAAGGACTTCCCCTACCACTAGCTATGGCAGATGTTCTTTAATGGAACCAAATAGATCATGACAAGAGTACTCCTCGTGAGTCTCGCATCAATACTCGTGACTCTGCCACACCTTACCTCTTGTTTGTATTGGTTTCCGAAAGATTGATAAACTATGCGTCTACATCTTGGGATTGTATCCTGAGCATGTTCCTTTTCCCCTTGTTGTTTCTAACCTTTGTCTATTAGTTGGTAGCCAAGTGGTATTGTGCATTGGTGTCTCCCGATGCAAGATACTCGTGTGGTCCGTCCATATCGGGATGTCAGGAGAAACAAACTCCAGTACCTCGTCTTATCTAGGACATGTCAAAGTGTTGTAGTCCGCAGATTAAGAGGCATTGATTTAGCTTCTATCTGTTCTACCTTAGAGTATTACACTCTTCTATACTAAGAGGTTGTGTTGTTCCATAACCCTCTTAATAAAGTGATGCTCTTACACATATTTACCCACCCTTCTTTCGAGCTTTCGTGTTCGAGAATGATGCATGTGCGTAATAATTTGGCCATCTGAGATTCTTAGAAATCATTGTTGCTTTGAACTCTAAGGACATTTGTGTCATCTTTAGCGTGATTGGTTAACCCTATCACTAAGCAAAGGATGGATGTGCTACCAAGTCCGTTATTTTGGTGCACTCTCCTCGGTCAAAGAGTTAGGCTCGTACCAAAGCTCAGAGACTATGTCTTCTTGCCTTACCAAGCAAGTTTCCTCTCGAACTAAGTGACATATCAGTGGACCGTGATATTCTAGATGTCTACTAGAAGTATTGCCATGTTGCCACATGACAGTGCCGTTAAGTTCTTAATCAAGCAAGTTCTATGAACTTCTCCTTTCTCCAAGGATCTGTGCTGGATACCCCTGAACTAGTTGGTTGAGCTTAAACAACAACTTGGAGAGTTGTAAGACAAAAATTCTATCTAACTTAGTTCATCTTAAAGGCTTGTCTAGTTTTGTTCTTGCTGAAGAAAGATAGTATTTCCGTCGTGGATATGTTATCTTCCCCCGTATTTGATTTGATTTGGGTTATTGTCAAATCAACTCAGTTCCAAGGACTATCTTGATGATGTTTCTACTCGTGATGTTTTCACTTGAGTGCATCCTCATGTCCTTTGGGTCTGACCAATACTCTGCCTTGTTCAAGTAACATATGAGTTCATCATCTTGGAGTATCTCGATAAGTTTGTTATTGAGCTCATCGACAGTATCCTTATCCTCTCCATGTTAGACTAGATTCATACGAAACATTTGGCAATAATGTTGGAAACTTCTGAGAACCTTCTTCAGGTCATCTCGAAGTACTGTGATCTGGATGTTAGAAGTGACTTCTTCGATTCATGTGCAATTGTTGAAGGATGTCTCCATGGATTTGAGTAGAGTTAACTCCATATCTTCAGGACAAAGTTGTATTGCATTGCAAGTACTTCAGGTATAAGAAATTATCATTTGACAATTGTTAATACATGGGTCTAGCAATCTATCTCAGTCTATTGGAGCATGACATTGAAGTCCATGTCTTGAGAATCTAGTAACTTTACCTTTACGGTAAATGTTGCAAACTATCTATTCGGACATGCTGAATTTGAAGTATCATTTCACCTAATCAAATCTGCATCTCAAGCATATATGATGGTTGGTGTTCCTCAAGGTTTTGACATAGGTCTCTTTGTAAATCCAACAAGTTTGATTATAATGGTTGACACAACTAGTTGGAAGACCTATTGCCATATTCTCTTGAATCAGTAAATAGTAACCACTCTTCATGAGGCTTCTTCTATGATTTATTATAGGAGTTGTGCTGATGGTTCCCGTTGTCTCCAAAGTCCGATGTTTACTTAATGTTTGGTGTCTCTAACATCAAGGAGAACATTTAAAGTTGTGTTGCTAAATGTCTCTCGGTCGATCCTTTAGACCCTTCTATGTTGGCAAGCATCCCGTTGTGCCAAGTAATTGAAGTCTGAGAATGAAGTCTCTTTTTCCTCGTGTCATCAGGAATCTTCTTACCTAATCATCTGGTGGAGTAAAGTGATATCACGATCTTTGGCAAGGATTTTGATAAACCTGGATGAACAAAGAGTTTCCTTCGTATCTTGACCATGTTCGAAGAGCGACTATGATTTTGGTAATCATAAGTTTCTCTTGTTACATGCTCTTTGTGACTCTTACGAGTCCTCGCCACAAAGCACCTTTCAGTCTTGACCTTCTGTTGAAAGAAGAGTGATCCTTCTGTATCAAAAGTAGTTCAATGGCTTGGTTATCTATATCTCTGTATTCCTAGAAGCTCTACTTAAGCTGTCTAGTAGAGTTTCATCTTTCGAAGTCTGTGGTGTTGATCTTTCTGTTGTAAGCATTCCTTTTCAGAAGCTTAAATCCTTCTGAAGCTCCATGGTCTCAATCCTTATGAAGACCAGTTATCTAACAACTTGAACCCTATCTCCTTTTGTTTCCTCCGTTACTTTGATGTGTTTCATGTTGTTATCTCAGAGTTGTTTCTGAACACTCGTTCATGAGTTGACCATGAGATACTCGGTGTGTTGTTAGTGTGTTTCCCTCTTATTTTTAGAGTGACCCTGTTTCTTTCTCTCTCTGTCTCTCTTCCTACCTTTGGAATCTCGGGTCGAGATTCTTGTAAGGGGGATAGAGCTATAACGCCCTAGTTTTAGTTAATCATATTTAGGGCTTTGTTTGTGCATTCATGAGCATCATTATTTTGCTAAGAAATAAAATGCAAACCCTAAACCCTAATCCTCCCCCTCTTTGAAAATAAATTCAAAAGGTTTTGAATATTTTTGAAAACTCAAAAGTGTGGATCCCAAATAGAATAATGGGGTCCCTGCATTATTTGGATATTTAAAAATGCTCTAGTATTTTTGGAATGAGCCAAAATAGAAAGTATTTGAAATTACAACAGAGAGAATTGAAAACAGAATTGGAAAAAAAATTTCTAAAAAAAATAGAAAACCAGCAGCAGCCAGGCCAGCCCATCTCCCCTTCTCTCCTCTACCCAATTCTTAGCGCGCAGCAGCCAGCAGCCCACGTGCAGCCCACCTAGCCCACGGCCCGAACCCTAGCCGCCGCAGTAGCCACGCCATGCCGCCGTTCAGGGCCACTCCGAGCCCCGCTGACACCGCCACATGCTCTGCCTCGTCGCCCTGACCGTCCGCGCCAGCGGAATTGGACGCGGGTGCCCCTATCGAGCTCCATCGACCGCTTCCTCTCCGCCTCAGACGAGCACCTCCGCCGCCATCACCGTCGACCTCATCTTCCTCTGGCCAAGCCGACCTCACCGTTGTCTTTAGGGTGAGCCACTGGTCCACTGAGACCCTTCCCTTCCTCCCCTAGCTCTCTGATTTGCTCCGTCGTCGAACGCGGCCATCGGCCATCGCCAGAGCTCGCTGGAGACGCAGCTTCGGCGACCACCTCGTAGCGGCGCCACCATATTTAGGTCTCCCGCTTCACGCTTGATCGAGCTAGCTATCCCGCGCATCCCAGTTTGCCGCCAATCGCCGCCACCTTCACCGGCCAGAGAGCCCCGCCGGCGTGATGTCACGGTGACGTCACCCGGGCGTCACTGCGCGAGTTAGCCTCGGTCAATAGCCCAGGTCCCACATGCCCGCGTGGCAGCTGAGGTGGCCCAGTGCCCCTCCTGTCAGCCATTGTGGGTAGGCTCTGCCCTAGTGAAAAACGTTCCCCAACCCCTGTTGACGTCATAATGATGCAGTAAACCTTTTTAATATGGTTTAATAATTTCAGAGAAAGGATAAAGCTTATAAATTCCATATCTAATTATTTATAAGTTAGAAAAATACAAATAATATATCAAAATATTCGAAAAAAGGAGATCTATCTGTTTAAACTATAATCATGCATTGATAATCAACTTTAATTACAAGTTTAATTAGAGAACTAAATCAACCCTCACAGGTGTTCTGGGGTTTCCCCTGTTCTAGGGTTTGCGACCCTCGGACCCTGTTTAAAATGGTCAAGCATGATTTAGGGTTTCATTTCAATACAATTTTGAAGGAAATATGCCCTGAGAGGCAACAATAAAGTTGTTATTATGTATTCCTTATATATGATAGATGTTTATTTTGCATGCTATAATTGTATTGATCGGAAACGTCAATACATGTGTGTTTAATAAACAAAAAGGGTTCCTAGTTATGCCTCTCTTATAGACTAGCTTGTTGATTAACAAGATGATCATGGTTTCCTGATCATGGACATTGGATGTTGTTAATAATAAGGTCACAACATTTGTGAAATGATGTGATGAACATTCATCCGAAGTACAACATTACGATCAAGTCATTATGTTTACATTGCTATAACATCATAGGAAGTAATCTTTATCCTTAGACCATGAGATCATGTTAATTGCTAACACTGGAAGAGTATCTTGATAACATCAAAGGTCACACCATAACTAGGTGACTATAAAGATGGGTTCAGTGCTACGAAGGTGTTATGTTGAGGCTCATGGATCAAGAGTGGAATTTGTCAATCCCTATGACGGATAGATATACTCTGGGCCCTCTCGGTGATATCACATTAAGGTAGCTTGCAAGCAAGTGATGTGATCACTAGAATGTTATATCACGGGAACGAGAAAAGAGTGCATGTCGGTCACGAGATCAAACTAGGTATTTGGATACTGATGATCGAATCTTGGACATGTATTATATCAAGATACAAAGGGATTAAATTACAAGCGTTAAAGGTTCTCACGATCACAGAAGTCATCGTTGAATATGCAGGAGTCAGTATGGACCTCCAGGTCCCGCTTCTGATTATTGATCTGAGAGGAGTCTCAATCATGTCTGCATTATTCGCGAACCATAGGGTGACACACTTAAGAGTTACCGGACACCATTTTGGAGCACATATATTTCAGATGAAAGAATTGCAAAGCGCATGAATTGTTTCGATAGAAACCAGAAATTGTTTCGGGTGAAATTGCAGAAAGTGGTTCTGCATGTGATATTGAAATATTGCAAGGAGTTATATGTGAATGTTTTTTAATTAAATTAATTAACAAAATTCTGAATAAATTTAATAAAATAGTTTTATTAAATGAGAGAGCATTAAACTTGGAGAATTTTAATGTATTTAAAGTAGGGACTTTAAAGGGGAATGTGAAGAGGCATTTTAATGTGGAGGGGTTACAACCAGATGGATGGAGGAGGTGAAGGGTCACCTCCCCCATGCGCCGGCCATGGGGAGGGGCACCCCGCTCCTCCTATAAAGGCCCCCTCTTCCTCCTTCTTCCTCACACCTCCTTGTGAAGGATCTCTCTCCCCCTCTAGAATTATTCCCCCATGGTCTCGGATTAGCGAGATACATGTTCCCGGTGGAATTTCGTCTGGAAGGAGTTGCTGCTTCTGCTGGATCGCTAGAGAGAGGAGGTGGAGGTTGTGCGGTGGCTTGAACGTGTGTGCGAGTGCGGATGCGCTGCTGAGTTGCGGCGCTCGGACTTCCTCACGATCTTGAGATCGGCAAGTGTACGACTACATTAACCACAAGTTCCTACTCATTAACAAAACTTGTTGTCTTCGAGGGTAAGTTCTCGTTGGATGTATGTCCACCTGTTGCTCTGTACCTAGTAGATAGATCTTGGCGTGTAGTTCTCATCGTAGGAAATTTTTTGTTTTCTATGCTGCGGACCCAATAGTGATATCAGAGCCTAATCTATGCGTAGGTGCTTTGCACGGGTAGTACACATATGTTTATATGTGGGCGATGATGATCATGTTATTGCATCTTCTATGTATTTTGTATATTGGTGGCATAGTGGGATGAAACGGCCCGGACCAACCTTACATGTCATCGTACATGAGACCGGTTCCACGACTGACATGCAACTAGTTTTGCATAAGTGGCTGGCGGGTGTCTGTCTCTCCTACTATAGTCAATATATGATTTACAACGAGTTGCTAATAACTTAATTATCCTTGTTGTGGTTCATGTTCGTAGGTGAGAACGGTTCTATCTCCGAAAGCCCTAAGCCACGTAAAACTTGCAATTTGATAAATTAGAGGCATCTAGTTTAGATCGTTGCTGGGCTAGTGTATTGATATGGTATTGTTGTAAGTAGATGTATGATATATACTCTTACAAACACATTCAACGTGTAAGTTCCATAGACCTTGGCCTTACACACAAAGGAATGATAGAGATCATACCACGATGCAGATGATAGAGATCAAATGCATGGACCATATCATCTCACTTTACACATTAGATGTTAGCATCTTATACTGCTAGTATGGCGCTTGTGGTAGCTTTATAAGATGATCCCTCATTTAGATATCAAGATAAAATGTGTTCTTCCTTGAGTATGCACCGTTCTATGGATCGTGTTTCGAGACATCACGTGATGATCAGGTGTACTCGACTCTACGCTTTCATACAACGGGTGTAAGACAGTTTTACACACGCGAGTACTAAGGTTCTTACTTGGCGAGCCTAGCATGTACAGACATGGCCTCGGAACACGGACCAAAAGGTTAAGCATGAGTCATATGTTTGATATGATGCCCATATAGATGCTCGCCTTTGAAGCTACACCGACTCACGTGATGATCAGACTTGGTGTAGTGGATTTGGTTCATGTAATCACCAAAAAGGCACGAGGGATGTCATTTTTGAGTGGGAGTTCATTAGTAATTTGGATTAGTTGAACTCAATCTATCATAAACTTAGTCTAAATAAACTTTACAAATTCTGTTGTAGATGGCACCACCTACTTTTAATTTCAATGTGTTCATGGAGAAAGAGAAACTTGCTGTGAATGGTAGCAACTTCACCAACTGGGCTATGAATTTGAGGATTCTCCTCACTGCTACACAAAAGAAATATGTGCTAGATGCGCCTCTAGGCCCCCCACTAGCTCCGGATGCCCTTAACGAGGAAAAGAATGTCTATATGACTCGTCAGGAGGACCACAACTTAGTTCATTGCGGCATACTGTATGGGCTAGAGCCAGAACTTCAAAAGCATTTTGAAAATGGCAATGCCTTTGATACCATGGGAGAATTGAAAATGATTTTCGATACCCATGCTGCCGTAGAGAGTTATAATGCTACTGAAAAGTTCTTTAGTTGCATGATGGAGGAGAACAGCTCCGTTAGTGAGCATGTACTCAAAATGTCTGGGTACGCCGATAAGCTTGTGTCCTTGGGAATAACGATTCCCATTGACTTAGGCATACATCGTGTTCTCCAATCTCTGCCACCTAGCTACAAGAGCTTCGTGATGAACTATAATATGCAGGGCATGAAGAAGTCTCTTCCCGAGCTTCTGTCAATGCTTAAGACTGCAGAAGTGGAGATTAGGAAAGAACATCAAGTGTTGATGATCAATAGGACCACCGGTTTCAAGAAGGATAAGAAAGGCAAGCAAAAGGGAAAGAAGGATGGCAAATCTATTGCCACACCTGAAAAGAAACCCCGAGCTGGCCCTAAGTCTGACACCGAGTGTTACTATTGCAAGGGGACTGGCCATTGGAAGCGCAATTGCACCAAGTATTTGGCGGACAAGAAGTCCGGCAAGGCAAACAAAGGTATATGTGATATACATGTTATTGATGTGTACTTGACTAGTACTCGCAGTAGCACCTGGGTATTTGATACGGGATCAGTTGCTAATATATGTAACTCGGTTCACTGGCTGCGGAACAAGCGACAACTAGCAAGGGATGAGGTCATGATGCGGGTCGGCAATGGATCAAAAGTTGATGTGATCGCCGTCGGGACACTACCTCTCCATATACCATCGGGATTAGTTATAAACCTAAATAATTGTTATTTGGTGCCTGCACTGAGCATGAACATTGTATCCGGATCGTGTTTGATGCAAAGTGGTTATTCCTTTAAATCTGAAAACAATGGTTGTTCGATTTATAAGAATGATATCTTTTATGGTCATGCACATGTGTTGAATGGTTTATTTCTGTTGGATCTCGATAGTAATATTACACATATTCATAATGTTAACGCTAAAAAGATTAAACTTGATAATGATATATCTGCATATATGTGGCACTGCCGTCTAGGTCATATTGGCGTTAAACACATGAAGAAACTCCATTCTGATGGACTTTTGGAATCACTTGATTTTGAATCATTTGATACATGTGAGCCATGCCTGATGGGCAAGATGACTAGAACGCCATTTTCCGGTTCAATGGAACAGGCGACAGATTTATTAGAAATCATACATACTGATGTATGTGGACCAATGAGTGTGTCAGCGCGAGGTGGATATCGTTATTTTTTACTTTCACGGATGATTTGAGTAGATACGGGTATATCTATTTGATGAAACACAGGTCTGAAACTTTTGAAAAGTTCAAGCAATTTCAGATGAAGTGGAAAATCATCGTAATAGAAAGATCAAATTTCTTCGGTCTAACCGTGGAGGTGAGTATCTAACTTATGAGTTGAGCACACACATGAAAGAGTGTGGAATAGTTTCACAACTCACTCCTGCCGGAACACCACAACGTAATGGTGTGTCGGAATGTCGTAATCGTACTTTATTGGATATGGTTCGATCTATGATGTCTCTGACTGACTTGCCACTGTCATTTTGGGGTTATGCACTGGAAACAACTGCATTCACTTTAAATCGGGCACCATCTAAATCCGTTGAAACGAAACCGTATGAATTATGGTTTGGAAACAAACCTAAGCTGTCATTTCTTAAAGTTTGGGGATGCGATGTTTATGTGAAGAAACTTCAGCTGGATAAACTCGAACCCAAAGAAGAAAAATGCATCTTCATAGGATACCCTAAGGAAACGATTGGGTATACCTTCTATCACAGATTCGAGGGCAAGGTTTTTGTTGCCAAGAATGGATCCTTTCTTGAGAAGGAGTTTCTCGCGAAAGGTGTGAGTAGCCGAAAGGTAGAACTCGAAGAGGTTATTGAACCTTCTCTTCATGAAATGGCGAGTAGCGTAGCACCGGAAACTGTTTCGGAGTTGACTTCACCTAATGAAGAGAGAGCTAATGATATTGATCATGAAGCTCCGAAAGAGGACACTACCAAACCTCGCAGGTCAGGTAGGACACATGCAGCTCCTGAACTATACAGTAATCCTGTTGTGAATTTCAGGTTGATGAAATGGATGACCCTGCGACGTATGAAGAAGCGATGATGAGCCCGGATTCCAACAAATGGCTAGAAGCCATGAAATCCGAGATGGAATCCATGTACGAGAACCAGGTTTGGACCTTGGTGGACTTACCTCACGATCGAAAGGCTATTGAGAATAAATGGATTTTCAACAGAAAAACTGATGCTAATGGTAATGTGACCATCTATAAGGCTCGACTTGTCGCAAAGGGGTTTCGACAAATTCAAGGAGTTGACTACGATCACACATTCTCTCCCGTAGCGATGCTTAAGTCGGTTAGGATTATGTTAGTAATTGCTGCATATTTCGATTATGAAATATGGCAGATGGATGTCAAAATTGCGTTCCTCAATGGTAATATTGAAGAAGAGTTGTATATGATACAACCTAAGGGTTTTGTCGATCCTAAGGATGCTAATAAGGTATGCAAACTTCAGCGATCCATCTATGGACTGAAGCAAGCATCCTGGAGTTGGAATCTCCGCTTTGATGAGGTGATCAAAGAGTTTGGATTTGTCCAAACTTATGGAGAGGCTTGTATTTACAAGAAAGTGAGTGGGAGCAATGTGGCATGTCTGATATTATATGTGGATGACATATTATTGATTGGAAATGATATAGATCTTTTAAATAGTGTTAAAAGTTATCTAAACAGCAAATTTTCGATGAAAGACCTTGGTGAAGCGTCATATATATTAGGCATTAAAATCTATAGAGATAGATCAAGGCGCCTAGTTGGGCTATCGTAGAGTACATACCTTGATAAGATATTAAAGAAGTTTAATATGGACGGAAGTAAGAAGGGGTTCTTACCTATTAGTTTGACTAGTAGGTACCAATCTGATCCAGGTTCGGAACACTGGATAGCGGTCAAGAACATCCTCAAGTATTTTAGAAGAACTAGGGATATTTTTATTATATACGGAAGTGAAGAAGAGCTAGTCGCTAAGTGTTATGTTGATGCTAGCTTTGACACCGATCCGGATGACTCTAAGTCTCAATCCGGATACGTATTTCTCTTGAACGGAGCAACAGTTAGTTGGAGGAGTTCCAAACAACCTGTGGTGGCTGGATCAACGACGGAGGCAGAATATGTTGCTGCTTCAGAAGCGGCACAGGAAGCGGTTTGGATGAAAGAGTTCATTACGGAACTAGGTCTGGTTCCTAGTGCATTGGACCTGATGGTGATCTATTGTGACAACAATGGAGCCATAGCCAACGCCAAGGAACCGAGGTATCACAAGAATTCCAAGTTTATTAAGCGCCAGTTTCACTCCATCCGCGAACATGTCAAGGGTGGAGATATAAAGATTTGTAAAGTACACACGGACCTAAATGTAGAAGATCCGTTGACTAAAGCTCTCCCTAGGGCAAAACATGATCACCACCAGAACTCCATGGGTGTTAGATTTATCACTATGTGAACTAGATTATTGTCTCTAGTGCAAGTGGGAGACTGAAGGAAATATGCCCTAAGAGGCAATAATAAAGTTGTTATTATGTATTCCTTGTATATGATAGATGTTTATTTTGCATGCTATAATTGTATTGATCAGAAACGTCAATACATGTGTGTTTAATAAACAAAAAGGGTTCCTAGTTATGCCTCTCTTATAGACTAGCTTGTTGATTAACAAGATGATCAAGGTTTCCTGATCACGGACATTGGATGTTGTTAATAACAAGGTCACATCATTCGTGAAATGATGCGATGAACATTCATCCAAAGTATAGCATTACGATCAAGTCATTATGTTTACATTGCTATAACATCATACGAAGTAATCTTTATCCTTAGACCATGATATCATGTTAATTGCTAACACCGGAAGAGTATCTTGATAACATCAAATGTCACACCATAACTGGGTGACTACAAAGATGGGTTCAGTGCTACGAAGGTGTTATGTTGAGGCTCATGGATCAAGAGTGGAATTTGTCAATCCCTATGACGGATAGATATACTCTGGGCCCTCTCGGTGATATCACATTAAGGTAGCTTGCAAGCAAGTGATGTGATCACTAGAATGTTATATCACGGGAACGAGAAAAGAGTGCATGTCGGTAACGAGATCAAACTAGGTATTTGGATACTGATGATCGAATCTTGGACATGTATTATATCAAGATACAAAGGGATTAAATTACAAGCGTTAAAGGTTCTCACGATCACAGAAGTCATCGTTGAATATGCAGGAGTCAGTATGGACCTCCAGGTCCCGCTTCTGATTATTGATCTGAGAGGAGTCTCAATCATGTCTGCATTATTCGCGAACCATAGGGTGACACGCTTAAGAGTTACCGGACACCATTTTGGAGCACATATATTTCAGATGAAAGAATTGCAAAGCGCATGAATTGTTTCGATAGAAACCAAAAATTGTTTCGGGTGAAATTGCAGAAAGTGGTTCTGCATGTGATATTGAAATATTGCAAGGGGTTATATGTGAATGTTTTTTAATTAAATTAATTAACAAAATTCTGAATAAATTTAATAAAATAGTTTTATTAAATGAGAGAGCATTAAACTTGGAGAATTTTAATGTATTTAAAGTAGGGACTTTAAAGGGGAATGTGAAGAGGCATTTTAATGTGGAGGGGTTACCACCACATGGATGGAGGAGGTGAAGGGTCACCTCCCCATGCGCCGGCCATGGGGAGGGGCACCCCGCTCCTCCTATAAAAGGCCCCCTCTTCCTCCTTCTTCCTCACACCTCCTTGTGAAGGATCTCTCTCCCCCTCTAGAATTATTCCCCCATGGTCTCGGATTAGCGAGATACATGTACCCGGTGGCATTTCGTCTGGAAGGAGTTGCTGCTTCCGCTGGATCGCTGGAGCGAGGAGGTGGAGGTTGTCCGGTGGCTTGAACGTGTGTGCGAGTGCGGATGCCCTGCTGAGTTGCGGCGCTCGGACTTCCTCACGATCTTGAGATCGGCAAGTGTACGACTACATCAACCATGAGTTCCTACTCGTTAAGAAAACTCGTTGTCTTCGAGGGTAAGTTCTCATTGGATGTATGTCCACCCGTTGCTCTGTACCTAGTAGATAGATCTTGGCGTGTAGTTCTCATCGTAGGAATTTTTTGTTTTCTATGCTGTGGACCCAACAAATTTAACTTGTCATATCATCATATTTGCTTGATGATACGTCCATTTTGCATCACTATTGTATGTCTTAATTCACTATTATTCATTGATATATTTCATATTGAGAGGTGATACTTATGTTATTTCATCTATTTTTGCATGGTTGATGACTTTTGGAGCATGGACCGCTGCAGTCAGGATTCTGATGGAAAATGTGCTGTTTGGAGGCAAAATTTGAGAAGATCAGAAAATCCGGGAAAACATATGGAAAATCCTATTTTTCCAGAAGACTAAGGATGCCAGAAGATGGAGTGGAGATGGGCCACAGGGGGCCCACACCACCCCATGCCGCGGGCAGCCCTAGGCCGCGCCAGGAGGTGGTGTGGACACCCTGGCCCACTCCAGCCTCTCCCCTCTGGCTTATATTATTCTCCCGAAACCCTAAGACTCAGAGAGCGACCACAGAAAGATTCCGCCGCCTCTGTGGGGCGGAAAACACCAAGAGAGAAAGATCTCTCTAGCAGACAGCTTTCTGCCAGGGGAATTCCTTCCCGGAGAGGGGAGATCATCGCCATCAACACCAGCATCAAGCTGGAATTCATCGGGATCATCATCATCATCATCATCACCACCATCATCACCATAAGCACCCTCATCGCCATCTCCATATTGCTGTAACAATTGCATTGAATCTTGCATAGTTCATAGGGGAAACTTTCCCGGTGTTGATTACTCTTTATAGTTGATGCTATTGAGTGAACCATTGAATTATTGTTTATGTTCATATTGTTATACATCATTATTCCATCTCTGATCATGATCCATATGATGTCTTGTGAGTAGTTCGTTTTGTTCTTAAGGACATGGGAGAAGTCTTGTTATTAGTAGTGAAGTTGCGTTGAGAAAGATTTAATAGATTGTTATTTAAGTTGTGGTGTACTTCTTCTAGTGGTGTCATGTGAACGCCGACTACATGACACTTCACCTATATGGGCCTAGGGGAATGCATTGTGTATTTGGCTACTAATCGTAGGGGTTGCCGGAGTGACATAAACCTGAACCCCCGTTAGGAAACCATTGCATAAGGGACGTAAGGGTCTTAGAGTTTAAAGCTGTGGTTAGGTATGTATTAGTCTTGGATGGGGTGGTACATTAGCACAGGTTCACCCACACAACACTTAGCAAGCTAAAGAAGATTAATCAACTATATGAAGCGAAAGCATTTGACAGTCTTCCCATGTGTCCTCGAGAACGTTTGGTCATCTTAAGTAATACAACCGGCTTGTCCTTTGCTGCATAAAGGATTGGGCCATTTGCTGCATTTATTCCTACTGTCTTTTATTTACTCGTACTTTGTTTACTTGCTTTATCAAAAACCCCTAAAAATCCATTTGCTAAGTATTTGTAGAGAATTCCTGATCCATACCACTAGCCAGCACCTTCTGCTCCTCGTTGGGTTCGACACTCTAACTTGTCGAAAATACTGCGATACACCCCCTATACTTGTGGGTCATCAAGACTATTTTCTGGCGCCGTTGCCGGGGAGTGAAGCGCTATTGGAGAGTGGAACTGGTAAAGGAAACTTCTACTGTGAGTATTGTTTACTTCTGTTAGTTGCTTTATTTTCGTTATGGATAATCACTGAGTTTCTTATTTGGTCATGCTACTACCACTGCTAAGGTAGTAGATAAGCCACCACCTGCTAAGAATGATGTTTTCAAAATACCTACAAGAATTATTGATCGTGTTATGGATAACTACTATGTTGGGGATGGAACTGTCCATCTCGGTGATCATTTACTCTTTATACACGAATTATGCGGGTTGTTCAAGTGTGCAGGTATTACTACAGAGCAAGTTAAGAAGAAGTTATTCTCATTATCATTGAAAGGAAGAGCTGAGGAATGGTATAAGCTGCTGAAGAATGGTCAAGCTCTGGAATGGGAGGAAATAGTGCCTCTCTTTTATTCAAAGTTTTATCCTCCTAGCGAGATTCATAAAGATCAGACTCAAATATACAACTTTTGGCCTCTTGATGGAGAGAGTACAGCTCAAGCTTGGGGGAGATTGAAGTTACTAATGCTCAAATGTCCCATTCATGAGCTCCCCAACAATATTATTATCAATAACTTTTATGCAAGGCTCCCTCTACATGATAAAGATTTATTGGATTCTTCTTGTGCTAGATCATTCACTCGCATGGAAGAAGAAGCTAAATGGGACCTTCTAGATCGTATTCAAGACAATGCTGAAGCTTGGGAGAATGACAAAGGAAGAAAGTCAGGTATAAATTATGATTATGAATGCATTGAATCTTTTATGGGAACTGATGACTTTCAAAATATTAGTAATATTTATGGTCTTGATTTGCAAGTTATTACGAATTGCTTTAGAGCTTTTGCTTCCTATATCGAAATTCCAAAAAGGGGATGGAACAAATACCATGCACCTTACAAAGATATTGTTGACTATGCTCCTATTGGAAGTGCAAAGTATTGCATTATTGACCCCATCTTACCCGAACCTTATAACGAGAAGATTCCCTTCCCCGAAAAGGTAAAGGACCATCCTATGATAACTAATGTAATCACCAAAAGTGAAAAAAGAACTGTAAAACCTGATGAACAAATAAACATTGAACCTGTGGTAGCAATTGTGAAAGACCTTGTCACTAAAAGCATATAAGATGGGCACATAGTCTTTCGTGAGGATGCTTCTAATATTGTTTCACATCCCAATATAACTAAAAAGGCTAGTGTTCCTGTGCTTTCTGTTAGAATCGGTGATCATTGCTATTATGGTTTATGTGATATTGGTGCAAGTTCTAGTGTTATTCCTTATGAGATTTACAGAGAAATTATGCATGAAATCAGTCCTTGTGAGTTGGAAGAGATTGATGTGGTTATTCACCTTGCTAATAGAGAGACCATCTCTCCAATTGGTATTGTATGAGACGTGGAAGTTCTTTGTGGTAAGATTAAGTACCCTGCTGATTTTCTAGTACTTGGTTCGGCTGCTAGTAAAACCTACCCTATCATTTTTGGTAGACCTTTCTTGAGTACTTGTGGAGCTATTATTGATTGCAATAGGGAGAAAATCTTGACTAAGCTTGATGGGGAATATTATGAGTTTAATTTTTCTAAATTTGCTAAAGAACCTTGCGAAGAGGAAACCCATAATGAGGATTTTAGGGTTGAACAACTTGCTTCTATTTCTCTTTCTCCTAACAATGCTTTGCAGCAATTTATGGAAGATCATGAAAGTGAAATATTCATGGAAGAAAGGAATGAGATTGACAGGATTCTCCGTGATCAACCTATGATGCTTAAGCACGACTTGCCTGTAGAAGACTTGGATACCACAATGCCACCTAAAAAGGATCCGGTTTTTGATCTAAAACCTCTCCCTGATGATCTTAAATATGCTTATATTGATGATAAAAAGATATATCCTGTTATTGTTAGCGCTAAACTTTCAGGGAAGGAAGAAGAAAGGTTATTGGATGTTTTGAGGAAACATCGAGGAGCTATGGGCTATACTCTGGATGATTTAAAAGGGATTTCACCTACTATATGTCAGCATTCTATCAACATAGAACCAGATGCGAAGCCAGTAGTGGAGCACCAACAATGTTTAAATCCTGGGATGAAGGAAGTGGTAAGGAATGAGGTACTGAAACTCCTTGATGCTGGTATTATTTACCCTATTGCTGATAGTGAATGGGTTAGTCCTGTTCATTGTGTTCCTAAAAAGGGAGGTATTACCGTTGTCCCTAATGATAATGATGAGCTTCTTCCTCAAAGAATAGTGGTAGGCTATAGGATGTGCATCGATTTTAGGAAAGTCAATAAAGTTACTAAGAAAGATCACTACCAGCTTCCTTTTGTTGATCAAATGTTGGAAAAGTTGTCTAAAAAGACCCGTTTTTGTTTTCTTGATGGTTATTCTGGTTTCTCTCAAATTGCTGTTCAACAACAAGATCAAGCAAAAACTACTTTTACTTGCCCTTATGTAACTTATGCTTATAGACGTATGCCTTTTGGTTTATGTAATGCTCCTGCTACTTTCCAAAGGTGCATGTCTGCTATCTTTCATGGTTTTTGTGAGGAAATTGTAGAAGTGTTCATGAATGACTTTTCTATGTATGGAACTTCTTTTGATAATTGTCTGCACAACCTTGATAAAGTTTTGCAGAGATGTGAAGAAACTAATCTTGTTCTTAATTGGGAGAAATGCCACTTCATGGTTAATGAAGGGATTGTTCTTAGGCATAAAGTTTCTGAAAGAGGCATAGAAGTTGATAGAGCTAAGGTTGAGGCAATTGAGAAGATTCCATGTCCATGAGACATCAAAGGTATTCATAGTATCCTTGGTCATGCTGGTTTCTATAGGAAGTTTATTAAAGACTTCTCTAGGATATCAAAACCTCTCACTAATCTTGTTCAAAAAGATGTACCCTTCATTTTTGATGATCATTGTAGGGAAGCTTTTGAAACTCTTAAGAAGGCTTTAACTACAACCCCTATTGTTCAACCACCTGATTGGAGTTTACCCTTTGAAATAATGTGTGATGCTAGTGATTTTGCAGTAGGGGCTGTCCTTGCGCAACGTATTGATAAAAAGTTAAATGTTATCCATTATGCTAGTAAGACCCTAGACACTGCCCAAAGGAATTATACCACTACTGAAAAGGAATTTCTAGCTGTTGTTTTTGCCTGTGATGAGTTTAGGCCCTATATTGTGGACTCAAAAGTAACCATTCATACTGATCATGCTGCTATTAAATATCTTATGACGAAGAAGGACGCTAAGCCTAGGCTTATTAGATGGGTACTGCTTTTACAAGAGTTTGATCTACATATAGTAGATAGGAAGGGTGCTGAAAACCCTGTAGCTGATAATTTATCTCATTTGGAAAACATCTCTTTTGACCCTATGCCTGTTAATGATAGTTTCCCAAATGAACAGTTAGCCGCAGTATGGGTGAGCTCGCGAGGAAGCCCTTGGTATGCTGATTATGCTAACTTTATTGTCTCCAAGTATTTGCCTCCAACTTTTACAGCTCAGCAAAGAAGAAAGCTCTTCTATGATTTGAGGCATTATTTTTGGGATGACCCACACTTATACAAAGAAGGAGTGGATGGTATTATGCGAAGATGTGTTCCAGAATGTGAACAAAAGGAGATATTGCGTAAATGTCATGGTAGTGCCTATGGAGGACATCATGTAGGAGATAGAACTGCACAAAAGGTACTACAATCAGGTTTCTACTGGCCTACCCTTTTTAAAGATGCAAGAAAATTTCTTTTATCTTGTGATGAATGTCAGCGTGTTGGTAATATTTCTAGACGCAATGAAATGCCTATGAACTACCCTCTAGTTATTGAACCTTTTGATTGTCGGGGATTTGACTTTATGGGTCCTTTCCCTCCTCTGAAAGGCTACACTCATATTCTTGTTGTCGTTGATTATGTTACTAAGTGGGTAGAAGCCATTCCTACAAAGAGTGCCGATGGGGAGACTTCTCTAAAAATGCTTAAGGATATTATCTTGCCTAGGTTTGGGGTGCCTAGGTATCTCATGACTGATGGGGGTTCTCATTTCATTCATGGTGGTTTTAGGAAGACCCTTGCTAAATATGATGTTAATCATAGAATTGCTCCAGCTTATCACCCCCAAACTAGCAGGCAAGTAGAGTTATCAAATAGAGAAATTAAATATATATTACAAAAGACTGTTAATAGGTCTAGAAAAAACTGGGCTAAGAAGTTGAATGATGCTTTATTGGCTATAGAACTGCTTACAAAAATCCTATGGGAATGTCTCCTTATAAAATGGTTTATGGGAAAGCTTGCCACCTACCCTTAGAATTAGAACACAAAGCTTACTGGGCAGCGAAAGAACTAAATAGAGATTGTAAGCTCGCTGGTGAGAAAAGATTATTTGACTTAAGTTCTTTAGATGAATGGAGGAGTGAAGCCTATGAGAATGCTAGGCTCTTTAAGGAAAAAGTTAAAAGATGGCATGACAAGCGAATACTTAAGAGAGAATTTCATGTTGGTGAGAAAGTTCTATTGTATAGGTCTCGTCTCAGAATTTTTGCAGGTAAGATACTATCAAAATGGGAAGGACCTTTCATCATTGAAGAAGTATACCGTTCAGGAGCAATAAAAATTTCTTCTCTAAAAGATAATACTACACAAGTAGTGAATGGATAGCGACTCAAACACTATATTGCTGGAGATTCTTACAATGAAGATGTTGATGCCTTTCAAGTTATAACTCCGGAGAAATTCATCGAGGACCAAATTCAGAGACCTGCAGAGTCTGTTTTCAAATAGGTAACAGTTCTGGTAAGAAAAGTTCCGCGAAAATACAATACAACTATATTTTTGCAGTTTTCAGTCGACAAGGAAAGTTACGAAGCGAAAAAGGGACGGAACCGGAGCCGGGGTAGCCCACACCACCCTATGCCACGGGCCCACCCCTGGCCGCACCACCAGGTGGTGAGGCCACCCCAGACTCTTCCTCTCACCCGTTTTCACCCAGTACCTTCCTTTTGATATGAAACTTCATAATATATAACCCCCCGGATCCCCCGAGGTCCGTATATCGTGTTTTCGTCATGTTTTTGTTTCGATCTGTTTCTGCCAGGTAAAATCTCAGATTTTTAGCCTCAATGTCTTCCACCAGATCAGTTATTGAGATTCCTTGGAAGATATCATCAACCCATACATGAGAGAATTGAAGATTCATCCCAAGGAGTTATTGCTCGAAGGTGGGGAGGTTCGGATTAAAGAGGTTCAAGGCCCTAAAGGTGAAGGAAGTCTAGAGGACAGGATGGAAGCATTGGAACAAGAAGTCTTTAAGTACAAGAAGATGGCGGAGCACGAAGTGGATATCATCCATAAGATTTGTTCCGAACTCATCACCGAGCACCAAAAGGAGACTGCTGAACTCAAAGACGAAGTCCTGTCACTCCGCCAAACAACATACGAACTGCAAGCACAGTTCTATGACGTTCAAAATCAAAACTGTGAGTATGAGGCGAGAATTAAACTCATAAGTGCTGCTGCAAGTTTCAGCATGTTGGAAACCACGATGTCCTTTGTTGATGGGAAGCCTTTACCTTGGAAGACAAGCGAAGATGAGAGGATACCACCACCACCAAAGGAGTAATTCATCATCAGGTTTGGCATCCCCTTGGTTTGTTCCAAGCTTGGGGGAGTGCCGTGGTATCATACCACTATCTTCTATCTTTTTACCTTATTAGTAGAGTCATATCATGAATAGAGGAGTTATTATGTAGGATGGTTTGCATTATGGAAGTGTCCCCTCTCTCGTTAGATATGTATCCCTTGGTGTGTGTTTCCGTTATGGAATATTAATGAGAAGTTCTATCATTCACTCTTTTGCATAGCTTATATTAGTTTTCAATTCGTGGTTATATGATTGATATTGTTGTTAGTATTGGTAGCACTCTGAGATCATTGAGTTAATTTAGTTGGTTTTGGAAAACCTGGCTCGGGCAGTAGCAACACTATTTTTGAGAGTTGAATGAAAAAGATAAAAGTACCTTTAAAGAAAAATTATTTTATCATCTTTCTTTCTTGATTTTCTCATAAGTCTAGTATTCTCTAGTTATGATCTTTTGTGCTTCCAAGGAAGATTGCATGTTTGTCTTTATCACTTGTATATTAGGTTGTTTCCTTCAACTCTTATACTTGCTACCCAGCCTTGCTAGCTAAAAACCTGTACTGAGAGGGTATTCTTCTCGTGCATCCACCTCCTTTAAACCAAAACCTTTGCTATTTGTGTCCACCATACCTACATATTAGCATTATTGCTATTCCAAGTAAATTCTTGTTTTATCTACCTCCCAAATTAAACTTGTTATGTGAAAATTAGTGATTAAAGCTCTCATGAACTTGACGGCACACTTTACTTTATTGCATTTAATAAACTTGAACCATTGGGTCCTTCTTTGTTGCGTATATGCTTGCGCTTTATAAGTTGAAATTAGCAGAACCATGTACCATGGGGAACACTTTCAACATTGCACTTGTACTTTGTACCCCGTTGATATCATGTTCTTTTGCTTATGGATCCCGACGGTGTGAAATAAAAGTGGAACTTGTAAGATCATGGAGTTTATATGTGTGTTAGAGAAACACCTAGGCCGCTAGCCTAAGCCATGCCTAATCATGGTGGAAACTTGCAGCATAAATATAGTGAGCATTCTATGAAGCATCCTGAATAAAAACCTATGAAAATAGCAAATAAAAAGATCGCTAATATGCTCACTCTCTGCTTGCCTTGTCATTTTGATTATGGGATAGCTCCTGTGTCATGTGCAAGGGGTACCCCGTTGGCGGTTCTCAATGATATGCATGTATTTACAGTGACAAGAGCTTGCTCGTGACTGAAGTTGAGTAGCATGAGGATCGGTACTCATAAGTAAGGGGCATGCGATTTCAACTTATAACTTGTCAAGCATATCCTCTTAGTTGTGTCACTTTAACCTTAATCACCAAAAGATGCCTATGATAGGGGCAATGAGAGCTGAAAGCTAGTAAGTATCATAATTTTTGGGAGCTCTTTATGAGACTTGCAATCCCTGCTTCCCTCTTTGAAGGGCCTTTCTTTTACTTTGTAGTTGAGTCAGTAAACCTACTCCCTTCTATCTCAACAAGTATTTTGAGTTGTTGTGTGTCATTCATTCATATGTTGATTTATCCAATCATGTTTCTAATGTTCCTTGTTTTGCACATTGCTCTTATCTTGATGTTTACTACTTTGAAAGCTATCATTGAAAAACCAGCTATTTGTGAACTCCAGCAAATTATCAACTATTCTTCGACCAAGAGCTAAGTTTGCCATTACCAATTATGATTCACTTTATGTATTTTTGTTGTGTTTCCTTTACTCATTGCAAGTTGAGTTATATAATAGTGAGTTTTCTTCTATTATGATCTATGTATTTGATGAAAGTGATGCTTCTTGTCTGTATTCTTTTATCGACTCTTCACTCCATAAACCTGAGGCCATGTTTATTGAGCTCAGTTTCGCTTGGGGACAAGCGAAGTCTAAGCTTGGGGGGAGTTGATACGTCCATTTTGCGTCACTATTATATGTCTTAATTCACTATTATTCATTGATATATTTCATATTCAGAGGTGATACTTATGTTATTTCATCTATTTTTGCATGGTTGATGACTTTTGGAGCATGGACCGCTGTAGTCAGGATTCTGATGGAAAATGTGCTGTTTGGAGGCAAAATTCGCGAAGATCAGAAAATCCGGGAAAATATACGGAAAATCCTATTTTTCCAGAAGACTAAGGATGCCAGAAGATGTAGTGGAGATGGGCCACAGGGGGCCCACACCACCCCATGGTGCGGGTGGCCCTAGGCCGCGTAAGGAGGTGGTGTGGACACCCTGGCCCACTCCAGCCTCTCCCCTCTAGCATATATTATCCTCCCGAAACCCTAAGACTCGGAGAGCGACCACAGAAAGATTCCACCGCCTCAGCGGGGCGGAAAACACCGAGAGAGAAAGATCTCTCCGGCAGACAGATTTCTGTCGGGGGAATTCCTTCCCGGAGAGGGGAGATCGTCGCCATCAACACCACCATCAAGCTGGAATTCATCGGGATCATCATCATCATCATCACCACCATCATCACCATCAGCACCCTCATCACCATCTCCATATTACTGTAACAATTGCGTTGAATCTTTTATAGGTCATAGGGGAAACTTTCCCGGTGTTGATTATTCTTTGTAGTTGATGCTATTGAGTGAACCATTGAATTATTGTTTATGTTCAAATTGTTAAACATCATTATTCCATCTCTAATCATGATCCATATGATGTCTTGTGAGTAGTTCATTTTGTTCTTAAGGACATGGGAGAAGTCTTGTTGTTAATAGTGGAGTTGCGTTGAGAAAGATTCAATAGATTGTTATTTAAGTTGTGGTGTACTTCTTCTAGTGGTGTGATGTGAACATCGACTACATGACACTTCACCTATATGGGCCTAGGGGAATGCATTGTGTATTTGTCTACTAATCGTAGGGGTTGTCGGAGTGATAGAAACCTGAACCCCCGTTAGGAAACCATTGCACAAGGGACGTAAGGGTCTTAGAGTTTAAAGCTGTGGTTAGGTTTCTACCTTAATTACTTTCTTGTACTTACGGATGTTTGGAAGGGGTATAATCACAAGTATGTATTAGTCTTGGATGGGGTGGTACATTAGCACAAGTTCACCCACACAACACTTAGCAAGCTAAAGAAGATTAATCAACTATATGAAGCGAAAGCACTAGACAATCTTCCCATGTGTCCTCGAGAACGTTTGGTCATCTTAAGTAATACAACCGGCTTGTCCTTTGCTGCATAAAGGATAGGGCCATTTTCTGCATTTATTCCTACTGTCTTTTATTTACTCGTACTTTGTTTACTTGCTTTATCAAAAACCCCTAAAAATCTGTTTGCTAAGTATTTGCAGAGAATTCCTTATCCGTACCACTAGCCAGCACCTTCTGCTCCTCGTTGGGTTCGACACTCTTACTTATCGAAAATACTGCGATACGCCCCCTATACTTGTGGGTCATCACTTGAGCATTGCATCGATGCCATGTGTTTATTGTTGTTTCCCCTTTCTTTCCGGTGTTTGGTTCTTTCCGGTAGAATACGATACCGACTCCGAGATCAAAGACCGAGATCAACACCATCGAAGATCGACAAACAATACTTGACCAACTGTAATCAAGTGAAGTACAAGATATCTGAAGATCTGCTTTCTGGGTATCAATAAACAAGGCAAGCATAGCCGCACCATTATACAATCCTATGATTTCGAAAGTATTTCATTCTACCATGATGCATACGATTCTACTATGGTCTTTTATCGATAGATAGAGTATCCTATCTATTGCATCACTCCCTTGAGCTTATATTACCTGATCCACTGCTCCTAGCATAACTAGGTTTGGCTTGTGTGCATTGCTAGAGCTTATATCTGTGTCTTGCTTAGCCATGCTTAGCTGTCAGTTCTGGTTCATCCAGATGATGTATCAGATGCAGAGAATCTAGTATGACAGGAGAACGAGGTATACTGATGAGGTGAGATCAGTGGTAAAGGTTAAACATGCTAAGGCTTGTATAGGAGGCTCGCCACCATTAGGACCCGCCCTCGGAACTAAGACGAGCGTACAGCCACGCGGGGCCTGGAAAACCTCACGAGCAACTAACTTGACTAGTAGATTCCATGAGTCACATAGTTCGGCGTTCCATTCGACTTATGCATAGAAAATGTTTTGAAAGATTTGGCGGGTGAAGGTGCATCATAACAGGTAGGTAAGCGTGGCCGGGGTTGCTTGGGGTCGATGGAGCCCCTGGTAAACCAACCTCGCCCACATCTCTAGGGACCGACTTCGGGATTTGACCCGTTACGGCGGAACCATCCTTAGGGCGTGACTCATGGTCTCAGCGAAAGCAAGGTAAAGGTCGTGTCCAACCACCCTCTGCCAGCCTTCCATGGAAGAGGGCTAATAGCTTGGCATTAAGAGTCGATTGGTACATGTGGGTAAAGTTGTACACCCTTGCAGGGTTAAATCTTTTCAAAAAGTCATGTCCGCGGTTATGGACAACTTGGGAATGAACATGAGATCATAGAGAACTATAACCTAATCGTAAAACTTGGAAACTAATGTTTGTTAAGGATGCTTCCTCATGGGTACGAGGGGGTGATCCTAGTTGTGAGACGAGGATTATTTTGGTGGAACTCAAAATGATGATCAATTCTTCAGAGATGTCGCTCTCTTAACCCCTTTTAAAATATTCTAATTAGATGAGCTTCTTCTCCCTCTTGTTTTATAAACAAAGATGGCTTTATGCAAAATAACACCACCAGCCATAAGTCTTGCGGAGTACACCCTGTACTAACCCTTGCTTTGTTGATACTTTCAGAGTAAGTGTTCCCCTGAAGATGAGTTTGGTACGAGATCGACACAGACGAGTAGCTTGGGGTTCCCGGCCGGCAGCCTAGAATCTATGGGTTGGGACGTCATCGTTTTGCTTCAAGCCTCTTAGGCCATTTGTTAAGTTTGCTATACTTAATAGCATAATTTGCCTTCCGTTGTTTGATGTTTGTGGTCAGTGACCTCTACGTGTAATATTTTGGTTCTTCACTACGTTATGAGCTTGCTGTAATAATTTTTGTGTCGCAGGGTTACTGTTGTCTTACCGATTCCTCACTGGATATCCTCGAGCTCTAGGTTAAGCTTATGTCAGGCTAAGGTCTAGGATTTGTTTAACCCTGATCCGGGGGTGTCACATAGGATGACCATTATGACTCTGATGCAAAGACGGTTGATCCAAGATAAAAAAAAGAGACAAGCAATGAAGATGAAGTTGTTGTAGTAGAGAAGAAGAAAAGTGATAAGCAACAACAAAAGAAAGCAACAAAAGAGCCTGATCCGCCACAAAAGGTAAAAGACAAAAATAAGAAAGGTGAGCAAAAGCTTCCTTATGCAGATCGAAAAAAGAAAGCACCGGACCAGGTAATCTATGATTCTTTCAAAAAAGCACTTGGTTATCTTCATCTAGAAATTCCATTTGCGGATGCAATAAAATTTCCCACCTATTCTAAATTCCTCTGTGATATTCTTAGTAGAAAGAAAGAAATAACAGAAACCGTTGCCATGGTGACTAATTATCCTGCTAATGGGAAGCTATTGTCTAAATCAGGAGATCCCAGAATACCAACTATTTCATGCTCAATTGGCAAAACTGATATTCACAATGCCTTGTGTGATTTAGGTGTAGGAGTTAGTGTAATGCGATATTCCCTCTATAAAAGGTTAGGATTAGGGGAGTATTCCCCTACTACTATCACTTTATAGATGGCTGGCAAGTCCACTAAACAACCCATTGGTATGATTGAGGATGTTCTACTTAGAATAGATGAGCATGTTATTACCACTGGTTTTATTATTCTTAAAATGCTAGAGGATGAAAAAATATCTATAATACTTGGAAGACCTTTCCTTAGTACTGCAGGAGCATCAGTTGATTGTGCTGAAGGAAAAATAATCTTCAATGTTTATGATGCTGAAATCATCCGGTATTTTCCAAAGAAGCTAGAAGTAGGAGAAAGATATATTCCACCGGCAAAACAAGTTCATGTGGTAAGTGCCTTTGATAAGGGGCAACCCGAGGTAATAATTTGAGAACAGATAAGGGGTTGAGTTATTCAACCATCCTTAATAAAATTCTTAATGGGAGTCAACCCATCACATTAATAAAATAAACTATATAATAAAGTGTTCATCGCGTTCCTAGAACTTTTTCATAGACATTTTTGCAGAAGCACGCCCGTGAAGATGCAGTTGTCAAAAAGATGTAGAAATATCGATTGAACAAGTGTAGAATAAGTATAAAAATAAAAGTTTGAGTTTTATCTACAAACACTAGCTTAATCATTTTAGTCAAGATCAAAAAGTGAACCTCTAGCTCCAGCTGAGGAGAAGAAGATAGGTAGAGCTAGATATCTTGCTCTATACATGCTGATTTTGGTCAATAATTTCAACTGTCATTTTCTATCAAAAACAAGGTGTTTCGCTAAGATTCAAGATAAGAAGGTATTCTCGAAGAAATAGATTTTTTTATGAGTACTGAAGATTTAACGACCAACTATACGGCGGGAATAAAATTTCTGGCTGTATAGTTTGGCCATATAGATATCTTTCCCATCAACAAATTTCCTTGCGTGGGCACAGAGAATTTAACGACCAACTATATGGCGAGAATAAAAATTCCGACCGTATAGCTCCGGTCGTATAGATATTGATGCCTCCGTACAATTTCTTCTCAAAAGTACTGATGGTTTAACAACCAACTATATGGCGGGAATAAAAATTCCGGCTGTATAGTTTCGGTCATATAGATATCGATGCCTGTTTTAGAAAATTTATCTCGAGGATACAGACGGTTTGATGACCAACAATATGGCGGGATCATTATGATCCGGCCATATAGTTGCGTCTGTATAGCTGCATTGTGCATAAAGAAACCCTAATTGGCGGAGCCGCCGCAACTATACAGTGGGAACAACATATCCCGCCCATATAGTTGCGGCCGTATAGTTCGGCGCGACCTCAAAATCGCGTCGGGGCGGCTAGGTTTTTCTCCCTCCTCACTTTTTTCTCTCATATTCTCTCTCCAAACCTCTCAAAACCCACCTAGAACTCTTGATTCTTCGTGGATTTCGTTCGTTTGAGTGGGGGAATCAACAGATCGGTATGTTTCTCTCCCTATACATGCTTTATTTTCTTCCATGGTTGAAACTCTCACATTGATCTAGTGGATGAACTCAAGCTTATTTTTCTTTTCCTCTTAATTTCTCACGTTAGGATTAAATTTTTCCACATGGAATCGTCTGTATATCATGTAGAAACTATATGCCTAAGGTTTTATGGTGAAGTTTTCAGTGCATCAAGATGAACAAAATTGGTAGCATTTTTCGCAAGGGCAAGCGACAACATGGCGATAATTCGGCCGAACTCAACCCCAAGTTGGCCGTAGTTTCATCAAGGAGGATGTTGCCCACACGTTGGGCCAATGATAGCTTTCTCACCGCGGCAGGGTTGAGGGCGGACTTCGACCTCATGTGTGCAAATTCAAGACTTGCAGTGCTCGCCTATGCAAGCCACAACACCTATGCCGAGCTCACGTATGAGTTCCTTGCCTCCTTCTGCGATGATCACAGGGAGAAAGGTAATGTGTGCACGGTAAGCTTCACCATGAACCAGCAGCCTTATGAAATAACTTTTAAACAATTTTGCAATTCTTTTGGATTCCCTCTCGATGGGGAGGCAAATATTACTAACCTATACAGCGTCACAAGTGGTGAAACTTGGGAGGTTGTTTCTGTTAATGGTGGCACGGACTTCTATCAGAAGCATTTAGAACCCAACAATTCACTACTACACCTTGTTCCTCGCCAACACACTGCTGGGAAGAGGAGATACTGGTTCCATGGCCAATGCGGACATGGCAATGATCACCAAGGCACTCTTCCCCAATGCACCGCAAAGTCCAATCTCGGGGCTCTACTCATCCAGCTCTTCGGTCACCAGAGCAACAAAATGAAAGGTGATATTCACATTGGTGGATTGGTAACCCACCTTGCTCATCAATTAAACATTAGCTTACCTATGATGCAACCTGTTGATGGCTCCAAACTGATGGGTGTCAAATATTTAACTGCTTATGGCTTCCTCGGTGTTTACCAAGCTAATAGGAGGCTCCGAGCATATCAGTTTGGTTATCCGAGTGATGTGCAGGTTGAGCAGGTTATGTTGCCCTGTCCCCAAGCCTTCTCGATTGTGGATAAGTACACCTGGAACCTTACCAAGGATCAAGTGGTGGAGATCATGGCTGAACTCTAGCCTGATGAAGAGGAAGATGAAGAGGGAGAGGAGCAGGATGAGGATGAGCAGGAGCAGGATCAGTAATACAACCCTGTTTGGGAGGGACAGCATCAGCAGCAGCAAGGGGGACCCTAGGACCCATGGCCTAATCAGTCGTAGCAGGGGTTCAACTATGTCCCCTATCAAGAATTTCAGCAGCTCAACCAACATGTTAGGGAGATTGACCACACTCTACAAGGAGTGAATGAAGATGTGAGTGCCTTAACTCAAAACTTCAGTCACTTCATGACCAACTTCCCCAACTACTACCAGCAGTATCCACACCAGCCGCTGATACGTTGCAAACGTATCCATAATTTTTGATGTTCCATGCTTGGTTTTATCTACTTTCTTATGTTTTGTCCACACTTTGGAGTAATTTTCATATGATTTCTTCGACTAACCTATTAACAAGAGCCACAGTGCCAACTGCCTGTTTTCTGCTGTTTTTGGTTCCAGGAAAGTTAGAAAATGAATATTCTCGGAATTGGACGGGACAAAAGCCAAAGTCAGTTTTTCACCGAGGGACACCAGGAGCCAGAATACGAGACGGAGAGGGGCTGGGGCCTGGACACACCACCTCGCCGTGCCAGGGGTGGTCTGGCCACCGCAGGCACCCCCTCGGCCTCTCTCTTCTCCTATAAGTTGCCTCCTGACCTAAAAACCGAGGGGGGGTCGATGTTTTTCCAGAAAGAGTTCCGCTCCGCCGGCACCACCAGATTCTGCGATTCGGAACTAGAAACTCCGTTTTGGCACCCTGCCGGGACGGGGAATTGGAGGAAATCATCGCCATCATCATCGCCATCACTTCTCCATCGACCATCCATGTTTCCCCCATCTATGAGTGAGTAAATCCCCCGCAGTAGGCTATGGGTATGTAGGGATTGGATGAGATCGTTCATGTAATGCCATCAGATTGTTAGGGCTTGGTGCCTAGTATCTACCATTAGTGCTTTTTGACTTTGTTGCGACTTGTTATGCTTAATGCTTGTCACTAGGGCCCGAGTGCCATGATTTCAGATCTGAACATGTTATTGATTCATTATGATAGTATTGTTTATGGTCTTACCTGCAAGTTGTATACACACGTTGTTGTCCCGAACCAAATGCCCGGAAGTGACAGAAATCGAGATAACCGGCAGGAATGGCTTTGATGTGAGGATCACATGTGTTCATAGAGTGTTAATGCTTTGATCCGGTGCTCTATTAAAAGGAGCACCTTAATTGCCAGTAGTTCCATTGAGGCCCCGCTGCAAATGGGCTGGCAGGACAAAAGATGTTGTGCAAGTTCTCATTGCAAGCACGTATGACTATATATGGAACACATGCCTATGATTATTTAGTACTTGTCGTGGTGGTGTCACGGCAGATGCCATGGATAGGCTAAAGGTGGGGACAAGATGCACTAGAGGAATCCAGGGAGGGATAGTGTAGTGATTCTACACACAGAAGCTTTGTATTATTTTCGCTAGATGAGTTACAAGTGCTCCTTGAGCTGTATTAGGGAGAGGAGGAAGAAGAAACCCTCTTACTCTCACCACTGCTTTGCTCTCCGGGACTCTCTACTCAAATGCCCATCAACTAGTCAATAACTCAATAGAACTCAACCCTTCTATAGAGGCCCTAACCCTCCTTATATAGGGGTGGCTAGGTCTCCAATTAGGGAATACGTGGAGGCATATTCTCTAGGGAATATGCCTCTTCCCCAAAATAGCAAACCGATCGGGTCAATTTTCCCTAGCGTCAGCCATGTAGAGGCTACGTGAGCCTCTGCGGCGCCAGCGTCATCCGACACATGCAACGTCACCTTTGTCGACCATGCCTCGGTGGTCCTGGCCTCTGTCCGCTTCGCTCAAGCTCTGTGTATAGTGGCCACCTTTTGACCAGCGAGATACCTTCCTTCTCTTGCAAGCCTGATATAACCTGGATCATGCCTGGTTAATCCGGCCACACCTGTACCTGCATGCAAGGTAGATACATCTTGCCGAGATACGACATAAGTCGGCCGGGACTCAGTTAGGCGGACAACCTCCGGTCCGGGTTACTTCGTGATTCGGCCTGCCTTGAGGTGACTTGACCAGCACTTGCTTTGACCTTGCCGTACCTCGGCTAACTCAGCCATTATACCCCGGCGTGACCCTACCCGGGGGTATCCCCCAACATTAGTCCCCAAAGCTGGCGCGGTCTTAGCTGCCTTAGCGGCTAAGGCCACAGCAGGTTCAATTTTACCGAGCCTTTTGCTCCTTTTCCGAGTTATCTCATAGTCCGGATTCCATAGGCTAACTTTCCCTTGGCACATTCCGAGTTTTCACCCGGTGGCCAGGTCATCCTTTGGTTATCCGGGTTATTCTTCCTTCTCTTGTACGCTTCCCCACGTGGAGGGTAATCATTACTTTGCCTCATTTAAAGGGCCTGCGCCAGTAACCGCCGTTGTTATTGTCAGATATTACTGTTGCACATGTCACATCGTGTCTGTCTCCTTGTTAACTGTATCATAGCATCACGTCGTGGGATCTGCTGCGCCCTGTGGCCCTTCCTGTGGCTCGTCGCTGATTGGTTGATCTGGATCATACACGGCCACACCGTGTGGCCCATTCGCAAAGCACGATCCCACTACCCCGCTGGGGCATGGTTAAATAGGGGAGGGGCGCGCCCCTTGGGACTTTTCCCCATTCTAGCGCCCCTCTGCCTCTTCTTCTTCTTCCTCCCAGCGACAGCGCCGCCGCTGCCGCACCTGCTTAGCTGCGCCGCTGCCGCACCGTTCCTCGCGCCCTAGCGTCACTGCCACTCCCGCGCATCTCCATCGCCAAGGGTCCGCGCCAGTCCAGGCCACTGCCCCCCACCGCCGATAGGGCCAGTGAGGACAGCGACCTAGAGATGACAGAGGAATAACTCGCTTTTGCGGAGCAGGAGATGGAGGAGGACGCGGAGAACGTTGAGCGCGGCGCCTGGGCTGGGTCTTGGGTATGCCAGGATGATCTTGACTGGTTGTACTGAACCACGCGTATCCCGGAGGGCATCATTGCCCGCCTCGCCGCCGAGGAGCTCGCGCCCTCACCCAATCCGGGTGAGTTTGTGGTATTTCTCTCCCACTTCCAGCGCGGGTTTGGCCTCCCCGTCAGTGACTTCTTCCATGATTGGCTCAATACCTACAAGCTTCAACCACATCACCTTCCGGCGAATGCCATCACCTTTCTTTCTGCCATTGCTTCCACCATAGAGGGCTACGCCAGATTGTGGCCCACTAAGGAGCTCTAGATCTGGTTTTTTGGTCTCCGCCAGAATGTAATTCCGAATAGAGAGCTTGACCCAGAGGACAAGCAACTTACGCAGTTCAGTGCTGCCTCTATCTCTCCTCAGAAGCAGTCCATCTTTCACTGAGTCACGGGGCTCGATTCCTGCAAGGGCTGGGCCCGAACCTTCTTCTATGTCAGAAATGCCACGGATGAAGATCTGAACCGGCTGCGCCCCTACGCTCCGGGTCCTCCTAATCTGGATCTGTGGGACAAGATCCCCAAGAAACCCACTGTCCTTGTGAAACAAGTCAACAAACGGTTCCAGGAGCTGAAGGATCTGGGACTGCGCAACGAGGATGCAATGATCACCTTCGTCCGCAACCGGATCTCCCCCCTCCAGAAACGCACGCATAAACTTTGCCACATGAGCTGGCGCCTTGACCCCAACCGGACCTCCTCATTCGAGTTGAGCAACACCGAGATTTACCTCTGGGTCAAGGCCCTCTTTACCACCAACAAAAACTTCTCCGCTAACTGGGAGTGGGGGATCGAGCACTTCTGCCGAGATAGGCTTCCTCCTACGGTAACTCTCGTGCTCTAATCCTTTTCCGAGTTAAATCATACGTTGGATTTTGTTGTATGTTTGATCCCTTCACATTTTCTTTCTCTTAGATGTTTCTTCAACAAAATCTTGAGGATGGCACCGAGCCTTCCCTCAAGTGGGCGCCTAATCGAGATACCTCGGACAAGGAGGAACCAGATTAGGAGATGTTCCTGCCATTCCCTGATGTGACCAAGCGACACACCGGTAAACTCTCTTCCATTAGATATTGGCCTGACGATGAAGATGAATCCGACGTTGAGGTGATGGAGGCATTTGATGTTGTCCCCCTTTCTTACGCTTTTCTGACATCAGCTAACCCCGGTGGGCAGATCCATGAAGATCCTCCCCTTGCCACGGGTGAGCCAGTCCCGGTCGCATCGAAGAAAAGGGGGGGCACATCTGCTTCTTCCTCCGGACCTTCTAAGCCAACCAAAAGGCAAAATAAGTTCGCAGACAAAGCTGCCACCAAGTCCACGACTAAGGCCGTAGCCCGGAGAGCTCGCAAGCCAAAGGAGCCTTTGACCTGAGATGAGTAAGTCACTTCTCCCTTATCCAATCTTCTGTTTCGCGTTTTGCTATTCATTTGTTCTTCCTTTTGTTATAGTTTCTCATCATTCATCATTTGATTCGGCAGTGCTGCGGTGGAGGTTCCTCAGAGCGGATCCGGCATCGCCTCGCCGCTCCGACATAGCCCTTCTCCCCCTCATGGCGACGATACATGCCTGGGTTCCAGCCCACCTCGTCCAGAGGAGGGCAACCTCGGAGCAGGGGGGAGCGGCTCTACCGAGGTAGTGGTTGCTCCAGCCACTGCCGAGGTATCTACAACGCCTCCGCCAAAACCAACACCAGCACCAGCATCGGCTCCAGCACCAACAGCAACAGCACAAGCACTAGCAGCATCACCAAGCCCCTCCGCCTCGTCTGAGTCTTCCAAGACTCGGCGAGAAGGCACCGGCAGCACCGAGGCTAGCACTAAGGCAGCTCCCAAGGGCAAATCCGTCGCAGCAACTTCAACCTCTCAGTAGCAGCCTAAGGGCAAGAAAGCTCCTGACGCCAACAGGGCAGCATCAATCGAAGCTGGACAACGTACACTTGTGTCCATGCTCTCGAAGAAAACCCCACCGACGAAGGACACCTCTGCCAGGTCAGCTGATGCCCAACTCGTTTTGCACACCAACCCCGCAGTTGCCCAGGTTGAAAGGAGGGAAGCCCATGCTAAGGGTTTGGTCGCGCCCCACATGCTTAGCGGCGAACGTTATCCTCGGACCTTGATCGAGTTCGTTAACAACTGGAACAAGGTGGAGTTCGTCCATAATGACGATCTCCCAGAGAAATTCAGGCCCGCCAAGTTTCCTGCACATATGAACACCGCTGCCAAGGCAATCAACCTTGCAGGTCGGATGATGGAGGTACGTTACTTCGCCTTTTCCTTAACATGTACTAGATATTAGTGATATAATCATTAGTCCCCAAGCCTCTAGGGGAGTAACTTGTTACTCGGCCGGATGCTCCTTAGAGAACTAACATAGCTCCTTAGTAACTTCGAATATGCACACACCTAGAGCCGGGTTAAGTTCCACTTGGCCCAGATTTTGTACACTTTGAATATGCACACACCTAGAGCCGGGTTAAGTTCCACTTGGCCCGGATCTTGTACACTTCGAATATGCACACACCTAGAGCCGGGTTAAGTTCCACTTGGGCCGGATCTTGTACAATTTGAATATGCACACACCTAGAGCCGGGTTAAGTTCCACTTGGCCCGGATTTTGTACACTTCGAATATGCACACACCTAGAGCCGGGTTCAGTTCCACTTGGCCCGGATCTTGTACACTTCGAATATGCACACACCTACAGCCGGCTTAAGTTCCACTTGGCCCGGATTTTGTACACTTCGAATATGCACACACCTAGAGCCGGGTTAAGTTCCACTTGGCCCGGACTTTGTACACTTCAAATATGCACACACCTAGAGCCGGGTTAAGTTCCACTTGGCCCGGATTTTGTACACTTCGAATATGCACACACCTAGAGCCGGGTTAAGTTCCACTAGGCCCAGATTTTGTACACTTCGAATATGCACATGACTAAGCTATCCTTTTGTACTCTTTTCAGGTGACCACCAATCGCCGGAGTGCTGAGTTTCAGCGTCTCTTGGACACTCACAAGATGCTGCGCGTGAAACATACTACACTTCTAGCCGAATACGAAAAAGGGGTAAGTTTTCTCGTTGGCATTTTTGTCTTTTTCCACCGAACTAATCCATCATTCGGATTGCGCAGCTAGAGTGGAGGCTGAGAACATCCTCATGAGGAAAAACTTTGACCAGATAAAGGGTAAGTCATTTTTTCTTAACCTTCTTCTGCACTCTATCTCCTTTTCTTCTTGGCTCGGCAAATATTCATACCTCGACTTTGTCGGATGAACAAACTATTTCATTATCTCTTGAAGATAGTGTGCCCATGCCTGATATGATGCTGCATTTTCTCGAACAAGCAGGGCAGCATCAGGCCGAACTCAAGAAGAAAGATGATGAGCTCGCCCTCCTCCGGACCAAGGATGATGAGATTGCCAAACTCAAGGCGGAAATGAAGAAGCTCAAGGCGCTCCACAAATCCGAGCTGGATAAAGCTGGCCAAGATTTCACTGAAGAGAGAGAATGCCTTAACCTCCAAATCGCCAAAGATCAAGAATTGCTGAAGGAGTCCGACGCTAAACTTGAGTCGGCGAAAGCTGAACTTGTGCAACTCCGGCAAAGGCATGAAAACTGCACCAAGGAGCTGACCCGGATCCACAGCCATATTTCTCGTAAGTTCCTTTCCTCCAGCCAGCATGAATCTCTCCGGGTCAACCTTCCTCAGTTGCTTCACTTGTCTTGTTTTCAGACAAACTTCCGGAGGGTGATGCCATTGCAACCACTTCCGTTGCCAAGTTCCGCCAGAAGAGGGGTACCCCAGTTGGTCCTGTTATCGAAATTATTTCCTATGACATGGAGGACTTGCTGGTCAGCTTGTATTCTCATGTCGAAATTGTAAAGAACTATGGTAAGGATATCCTTGATGTGGCAATCCGGATCTTCAACGCATTTTGGCCTGATGAAGATACCCCGGAGGGGACCACCACTCTCATCGCCAAGTTAATGGAGTGCGAGACCCATGTTGATCTTTGGAGGGAATCCGCTGGATGCGCTGGAGCTGAAACCGTCCTCCATTACGTGCTCACATGGTATGAGAAAATCAATCTCAATCTTCTCGAGCGGATGCGCACCGGATCAAAGTGGTCCAATGATCCGGATTGGATAGCTCGGCGCAATGCTTGCGCCCATAACCTCATTCAGTATGCCCCCATCCATCCATGGAATGAGGGACCAAGCTTCCTTGGCGCTGCCGACGACGAAGATGGTTCGGGTGAGGATGAAGAGGACAAAGCCTCAAACGTCGAAGAAGGCGAAGATGACGCTGAAGCCGAGGCCGGAGTTGCACCTGCTGGCGCCGAGTTACCTCCTCCTGCTACCCCTTGATTAAAAACACTTTGCAGTTTATCAGATCCCCGATATGCCAGGTGCAAATGTATTAAGCACACAAGTTATATTTTGCTACTAAGTTGTTTGTGCCGGATTAACTTGGGCGTAGTCCCCGAGTTTCATTTTCTTGTTTCTCCAATTTCTTGGCTCGGCTCGTGTCTACCTTTGTTCGGTTTTATGACTTACGAGTCCGAGTTTCAAAAATTGACTTAACAATACTTGGAAACTTTAGGATTAGCTCAACATAATTCAGCATAGCAAAAACAAGGTAAACATAAAGTTAGTCCAAATAACAAATGTTGGCTCGATTACGTTCTTTTCCTTAGTCGTTTTTCGTGTGCTACGCAATTCCAAACTTGTTCTCTTGCTTGCCATGAACCCAAATCTTGTTGGACAGCAGCAAGTCGAAGAGTTGAGGTTTTTGGTGCTCACACACTACTAATCCGGCTTAGGCAGAAGCAACTTAAACCAGCCGACATAAAAATTATAACAAGTACAGAAGACAACAAATATTATTAAGGCAGTCCCCGAGTTACTGCTCGAGGTGCCACTATTTCATTGATAGGCTCATCGCCGGCATACATACCGACGTATGAGAGATTCGGATACACACACTTCTTTGCTAAATGTAGAATGGACGAAGTAGAGCTACATTCCATGGATGCTTAGATTCTTCGCCGAACATGTCCGCCTTGTTCTTCTCCTGTGGTTTTGCATCGATGAGATAATAAGAATCATTGTGCAATGCTTTGCTCACAATGAATGGCCCTTCCCATGGGGGGATAACTTGTGCATGCCAGCAGTACGTTGTACCAACCGGAGTACCAGATCACCTTCCCGGAAAATTCGGGGGTTTACTTTCCGGCTATGGTAGCATCGGAGATTTTGCTGATATATGGCGGATCTGGACAATGCCAATTCTCTCGCTTCTTCCAGCAGATCAACATCATTTTGCCGGGCTTCCTGCACTTCGGCTTCTATGTATTGGGTGACCCTAGGAGAATCATTCTCTATGTCTGCTAGTAATACAACTTCTGCCCCATATACCAGAAAGAATGGCATATAGCCTGTTGATCGATTCAGAGTTGTCCTTAAACTCCACAGTACCGCTGGTAGTTCTTCTATCCAGCACCCCGCTGATCTTTGCAGCGGCTCAATGAGCCGAGGTTTTATCCCGGATAATACCAATCCGTTGGATCTTTCCACTTGTCCGTTCGATGCGGGGTGAGCTACCGAGGCTACGTCTAGCCGGATCTTCTTATCTTGGCAGAATCGCGCAAATGATCCTTCAGCAAAATTTGTGCCATTATCTGTTATGATATTGTGAGGATAACCGTATCTCAAGATGATATCTTTGAGGAATGTCACTGCAGTAGCTCCATCACATTTTCTTATTGGCTTCACCTCAATCCATTTTGTAAACTTGTCAACCATGACCAAGATGTGGGTCATGTTCCCTCTTGCTGGTTTAAACTTGCCAACCATATCCAAACACCATACAGCAAATGGCCAGGTAATTGGTATGGTCTTGAGCTCCGACATTGGTATATGTGTCTTGGTGGCATATCTTTGACAACCATTGCACTTTCTTACCAGATCCTCTGCTTGTTCCAAGGCACTTGGCCAGTAAAACCCATGACAGAAAGCTTTTGCTACCAAGGCTCTGGACGAGGCGTGATGCCCACATTCCCCTTGATGTATATCTCGGAGGATGTCAAGTCCTTCTTCCAGGTCAACACACCGTTGGAGAACATTTGTCACACTACTTTTGTATAGCTCGGAATTGATGATCGCGTAAGCCTTTGCCCTCCTCTGAGTTTGCCTGGAAAGCACCTCCTCACTGGGCAAAGTTCCATCCTTCAGGAATTGAAATATGGGTAGTGCCCAAGCTGGTATAGCTCGTACTAGGAACACATCCTCATCAATTTCCATCTAATCCACCGGCATAACCTCAGCCGGATCACGCTGCGCAGTCCCCGGGTCTTGAGAAGCAGTCCCCGGGTTTCGTGAACCACTTCTCACGTCAATGTCCATGGGCACAGCTTCCGATTCCGGATTTGCCAGGATATAATTTGACTCGGATTCTGGGGATGGCCTGATTGAAGGTTTTCTGAGGTGCTCTAGTGCTACCCCTGGCGGGATTGCTTGTCTGGTTGATCCGAGCTTCGACAATACGTCGGCAGCCTCATTCTCCACCCGAGGTATATGATGAAATTTGCATCCCTCAAAGTACCCTGATATCTTCTGCACATGAAATATGTACAGTGCCATATTCGCATCCAAAGCATCCCATTGTCCGGAGACTTGCTGGACTACAAGATCCGAGTCACCGAAGCATTGGATCCGATATATTCCAATTTCTTTTGCCACTTTGAGCCCATGCACAAGTGCCTCATATTCTGCAACATTGTTTGATGATGTGAAGTGGATCTGCAGCATGTATTTCAGCTGGTCCTTCTTGGGCGAGGTAAGCACAACTCCGGCGCCTAACCCGGTTTTTGTTTTCGACCCATCAAAGTGCATTCTCCAGTAGTTCGGATATGGCAGTGGTGGTTCATATTGCACCTCGCCCAATCCACAAAAAGTCGGCCACAGCCTGAGACTTGATTGCTTCTCTCTTGTCATATTGTGGCGCATAAGGGGCTAGCTCAATTGCCCATTTTGCAATCCGGCCACTTGCATCCTTGTTGCTCATTATCTCGGATATGGGGGCTTCACATATTACTTTGATGGGGTGCTCTTCAAAATAGTGCTTTAGCTTCTTAGCCGCCATATACACACCATATGCCATCTTCTGATAATGGGGATAATTTTGTTTCGAGGCTGATAATACCTCGCTCACATAATATACTGGCCTTTGCACTAACTTACCCTCTTCATGGCGCTCTACCACAATTACTGCACTTACAACTCGGTTGGTTGTGGTTATATAGAGCAACATTGGCTCCTTTGATAGTGGAGAGGCTAACACTGGTGCAGTGGCTAACATCTTCTTTAATTGGATAAAGGCTTCATTGGCCTACGGCGTCCAAATGAACTTGTCCGACTTTTTCATCAGTTGATAGAGAGGCAGTGCCTTTTCTCCCAACCGACATACAAACCGACTTAAGGATGCCAAGCAACCAGTGAACTTCTGGACATCATTAAGGCACTTCAGCAATTCCATTCGCTCTATGGCTCGGATTTTACTTGGGTTAACTTCGATACCTCGGCTGGAGACAAGAAATCTGAGTAATTATCTAGCCGAGACACCGAAGGTACATTTCTCTGGGTTAAGCTTCAGTCGGAACCTTCTCAGGTTTGCGAATGTTTGTCTGGTATCATCAAGGAGAGTTTTGCTTTCCTTGGTCTTTATAACAACATCATCCACATAAACCTGCACGTTTTGACCAATTTGGTCGTGTAAACATTTCTGCATACATCTTTGGTATGTTGCCCCTGCATTACGTAAACCAAAAGGCATGGTGCGATAGCAATAAGCCCCATACGGGGTGATAAACGTAGTCTTTATTTGATCGCTTGGGTGCAGAGGTATCTGGTGGAAACCAGAATATGCATCAATGAACGACAACAGTTCACACCCAGCAGTGGAATCTATGACCTGGTCTATCCTTGGCAGTGGGAATGGATCTTTTGGACACACCTTATTCAGGTTCGTGTAATCGATACACATACGCCAAAGCACTGCCACGTTCGGATCATCTTTCTTCTTCTCCACCAGCACCGGATTAGAAAGCCAATCTGGGTAAAGCACTTCCATGATAAATCCAGCGGCTAGGAGCCGAGCTATCTCATCCCCGATGACCTTTCTCCTGTCTTCGGCGAAGCGACGGATAGGTTGCTTCACCGGCTTTGCTCCGGGGCTCACATTCAAAGAGTGCTCGGCCAACTCCCTCGGAACACCTTGCAAGTCCTGTGTGGACCAAGCAAAGATATCCTGATTCTCACGGAGGAAGTTGACGAGCTCGCTTTCCTATTTATCATTTAACCCGGCACCAATTATTACGGTGCACTCTGGGAACATATCATCAACAGGTACTTTCTTGGTATCCTTTGTCGCTTGAAATGATACGCTTCCATGCGGGTTACTCAGCGCCGACATATACTGCTGCGCGGACTGAGCCAATGCCGCCACCTCCTGGATTTTTCTATTTTCTTGCGCAATCACGAGTGACTCAGCCAGGTTAGACCCGGCTGACGCGCACTCAATGGAACGTCGGAAATCACTAGTTATGGTAATCACACCATTTGGCCCGGGCAACTTCATCTTCAAGTAACTGATATGAGTACTTTCCATGAATTTGTTCAGGGCTGGCATGCCGAGTAACGCGTGATATGCGCTCTCCAAATTGACAACCTCGAATTCCAGATTCTCAGTGCGGCAGTTATCTCTCGTGCCGAACAACACATCAACCCGGACCTTGCCAATGGGTTCATAGGAAATGCCATGGAAAGTTGTCCTTGTAGCTTGGAGCATGTTCTCTGAGATACCCAACTTGCGCATCGTGTCCAAGTACATGATATTGATGCTGCTGCCATTGTCGATCAGCACCTTTGAGAACCTCACATTGATGTTTGGCCCAATGAATGTTGGGTCCAACACTAGCGCATACGAACCAGAACTTAGCATAAGCTTGGGATGATCCTTGATGCTCCACGTAATTTCCTGGTCCGACCAAGGCATATACCTTGTCACTGCTGGCATTACCGCATTGACTTCCATGTGTCGGCACTGCAAGCTCTTTCCGTCTGTCTCTTCTGTGGTGAACACGCAGTAGCTCTGATGATGCTCTCTGTACTCATTTCTCCCCTCATTTCCGGGGTACCTCTGATCTGGCTGATGTTGGTTTTCTACCTGATGCACTACATATCTTCTTTCGTGGTTTTCATACCTCGGCGGAGGGGGAGGCAACATTAACTGTTGCGTGTTTGCTCCGGAGAGCAATTGCTGCCAGGGTAACTCCTACCGAGGTTGATCATTCCGAGGTGCCTGCGCATTCCCTGAACCACCTTGTTCTATCTTCCGCATCCACTCACACTGCCTGGTTGTGTGACCCGCTGGGTTACTTGGATTTGGCGTGTGAAATTTACATGGCTGATCCAGCATTGCCTCATAAGTATACCTCGGACGGTCCTTCTTTTCTTGCCACTGTTTCTTCTGCTCTAGCGTCCAAGTTTTCTTGCCATCATTTTTTGGAGTCCATTGATGTCCTCTAGTTTTCTGGCGTTGACTGCTTCCTACTCCGGGTTGGTCTTGATTCACAGCATGAACTTGTTGCGAACTGTACCGGTAATCTGGTCTGTCATCTCTTCTTTTACCCTGGTAATCATTCCTCCGGGATGATCCAGCTCCATCTTGCTGGTAGTACTCCTCGTTTGACTCGCTTGACACGAGCCTAGGCTGAGTGGGATCACCCAAGGCATATGAATCAACATTCCGGATCGTTTCTGCCAAAGTAGTTGGCATATCCCTTTGTAATCTTTGCCATAGCATGCTTGCATATCTGCACCCCTACGCAAACCAAGCTATGGCCTATGACTCAATTACGCCCTCACATGAGTTTCGCACTATGCACCAACGGGTTAAGAACTCCCGGTCTGTCTCATTCGGTCTCTGCTTGCACATTGCTAGGGTCTGTGGCCTGTTGGGCCTCTGATACGTGCTTGAGAAATTGCTAACAAACATCTCCTCAAAATCGATCTAACAGTTAATACTTCCGGGTGGCAAATTGTTTAGCCATACCCTCGCTGGTCCCTCCAACATCTGAGGTACATATCTCATAGCCCATCTCAAGTTGCCTGTAGCAATTTTTACAGCTATTGCATAGTTAATCAACCAATCCTCCGGCTTTGTGCTGCCGTCATATGTCTTAGTGCCTCTAGGTAACTGGAAGTTAGGTACCGGAGGCTCTTTCATGATCCGGGGCCCAAAACACGCTGGACCCGAAGGACCTTGACACTCAATTTGCTCCGACCTATACAGCCGATCCAGTTTTAACCTGGCGTGATCAGGCATCAAGTTCCTGCTTCCCAATCTTGACCCTATCACGTGATAGTCCAGCCAGGGATACCCAGCGTTCACCATCTCCGAATCACCGTCATTATACTTATCTTGCTCCTGTGGAGCTGCTCTCTGTTGCATACCTTGGCCGGCATTGCGCTCTTGCCATGATATATTCCGCTGCTGCGGTTGCCCTGCACCCGCCGAGTTGCGCGGTCCGGCATTGCCGTTCACAGCATTCCCTTGACCGGCATTGCCTTGGTCGCGGTTACCTCGGCTAGCTTCACCTCGGCTCACACTTCGTCGATCCTCATTTCTCTGCACTTCTTTTCCTTTCCCTGCCTTTGCCGGGTCATACGGTACTATTTGTTTGTTCCTCTTGGCCGAGGTTACTACCTCTTCTCTCCTAGGACCACCATGAGGAGACGATGTGGCTCTAGCGGATTTCTCCGGGTTACCCACCGCCGAATAAACAATCTTGGAGGCCCCAGCTCTTTTCGGGTCAGCCCTGAGCAATTCCTCATTCTGTCTATTTGCGATCCGAACTAACTCATTACCCTTTCCTGCTATCTCTGACGGGCTTCACCCATCAAACCCTCTAACTCGGACACAGCTGCATCTGCTGCTCTGAGGTTCTTTGCCGGGGTACTATACTTCGGCAGCCCCACGGACAGATAGTTCTCCGATTCCTCAACCCTAGTATCACCCTCTTTGTTCATTTCACTCATGAGGTTTCTCCCCTTCACTTTTACAGCATCAACCTTATTTGCCTTTGCGTACTCACGCAATGTCATGTTCAACGACTACTGAGCCGCGGCTATCTTTTTCGCACCCTCTAGTATTTTTTGCCTAGTCTCCTCTAACTCGGCCTATGCCTGAGCTAGATCTACAACTGCCGCTACTGGGTTTGCTAAGCTATCCATTGCTTGCTGCAGCACATTCTATGGCCTCTCTAGCGGAGGACCTCTACTTTTCCTCGGTGCCTTGGGCGTTACCTCCGGATCTGGTGCTGGATCCTTGCTCGCGCCAGCACCTGGCGCATTCATCATCACCTCGGCGCGGTCCGGGGAGCGAGGGATATGCGCCCCACGAGCCGCGCTAAGGGGTGGCTCGCCTCCCTCGACGACGTGCCATGGGTGAACGCACGACACACCGATAGCGACGTAGATCTTGTGCGCGCCAAGCTTGACGAAGAGGCCATTGCGCGGAAGAGGACGCTTACTGAAGCAGCCAGCATTGTCGCTGACAAAGTCCAGCGCTACAAAGCGCTGAATGAGCCCGGAGACGATGCGTTCGCCGGTGCCGATGAAGTTTCCCGTCCGGATCTTCACTCCTGCTAGCGCTGCTAGCCCCACGGTGGGCGCCAATTGTCGTGGTGGTGTCACGGCAGATGCCATGGATAGGCTAAATGTGGGGACAAGATGCACTAGAGGAATCCAGGGAGGGATAGTGTAGTGATTCTACACACAGAAGCTTTGTATTATTTTCGCTAGATGAGTTACAAGTGCTCCTTGAGCTGTAATGGGGAGAGGAGGAAGAACAAACCCTCTTACTCTCACCACTGCTTTGCTCTCCGGGACTCTCTACTCAAATGCCCATCAACTAGTCAATAACTCAATAGAACTCAACCCTTCTACAAAGGCCCTAGCCCTCCTTATATAGTGGTGGCTAGGTCTCCAATTAGGGCATACGTGGAGGCATATTCCAGGGAATATGCCTCTTCCACAAAATAGCAAACCGACCGGGTCACTTTTCCCTAGCTTAAGCCATGCAGAGGCTACGTGAGCCTCTGCGGCGCCAGCGTCATTCGAGACAGGCAACGTCACCTTTTTTGACCACGCCTCGGTGGTCCTGGCATCTGTCTGCTTCGCTCACGCTCTGCGTAAAGTGGCCACCTTTTGACCAGCGAGATACCTTCCTTCTCTTGCAAGCCTGATATAACCCGGATCATGCCTGGTTAATCCGGCCACACCTGTACCTGCATGCAAGGTAGATACTTCTTGCCGACATACGACATAAGTCGGCCAGGACTCAGTTAGGCGGACAACCTCCGGTCTGGGTTACTCCGTGATTCGGACTGCCTTAAGGTGACTCGGCCAGCACTTGCTTTGACCTTGCCGTACCTCGGCTAACTCGGCCTATATACCCCGGCGTGACCCTACCCGGGGGTATCCCCCCAACAGTACTTGGATGCTTTATCTTATTTGTCTGCAGATGCCCTATGTTCTGATTGCTATATGAATTGTCTTGTCCATGCAACGCCCGTCCATCCATCCCTATGCCTACCGCGCTTTAATCCTACTATTTACTGCAATTCTTACTACTGTCTTTACTTTACTACTGCTATTACTTTACTATTGCTACTATAAAACTGTTGCTACTGATAAACAGCAGAGAGCAAGATTGTTTCCAGGTGCAGCTGAATTGACAACTCAGTTGTTAAGGCTTATAAATATTATTTGGCTCCCCTTGTGTCGAATCAATAAATTGGGTTTCACTTCCCTCGAAAATACTGCGATACACCCCCTATACTTGTGGGTCATCAAGACTATTTTCTGGCGCCGTTGCCGGGGAGCATAGCTTTATTTATCAAGTCCACTTAGAATCACTATTGTTCAAGCTTATTTATTTCCGCCTTGTTTGCTTGTTTCTTTATCAAAAATACAAAAAAATTAGTTCCTACTCTAGTTGTTATTTTCGTTGGTCTATTATTGTCTTGCTTTATTATGCTTTCTATCAATGGTTGGTTTCTTTGAAACTGAATCTTATTGGCAAGGTGGGTTCACGGAAGAACAAAAATATTATGATAAGGAACACCGCTTGTCACAAAAAGGGAAACACTTATGGGAAAAAATAGATAAATTGTATACCATTGCTATAAACATGTGCTCTACTTATAATATTACTTATTGCTTTGATAAATCTTGTTGTTGTAGGAGGTACAAATACCTCCCTTTTCAATGTGAGTATAATGATGATGTTACCATATCTTCTTATGTTAAAGAAAATTATGACTTTTATGATGTGGAACAAATTGAGGAATTTATTGCTTGGAAGGGTGCATTTTAACTTGCTAGTTTGCTTGAAAATATTGATGATTCACCTTATAAATATGAGGTTTATGATATACTTAAATTTTGCTTTGATAATTACAAGGAAGAAAATGGCTATATTCTTGAATATATTAATAGATGCTTTCCACAAATGGAAGACACTAATGCCTTGTAGGATCTTATGGAAGAAGAAATTGATGAACGTGAAGGCTCATTAGATGAAAAAGAGGAGGAGAGTGATGAACAAAAGGAGGAAGAATGGATTAGCTACCCATGCCTACCTTCTAATGAGAGTAACTCTTTATCCCTTACATTATTTGATTGTCCCCCATGCTTACCAAAGTAGGATGAATGTTATGCTCATGTTATCTGTGATAATCCTTTATTTGTGCCTAACTTCGAGATGCATGGTACTAAAGAGTTTTGCTTAGAAATTGTTTATGATAAAGCTCTAGACGATGGTCTATTGAATGATCAGTCATCGTGTTATAGAATTGTTAAAAGTGGGTTTGAAGGTTTTAATCCCACTATTTTTGAGCTTGATAAAAATTATGTTTTTGTAGAACATGAAAAGCATGCTTTATGTGATAGTTATATTGTTGAGTTTATTCATGAGGCTACTGAAAATTATTATGAGAGAGGAAAATATGGTTGTAGAAGTTTTTATGGTATTGAAACACCTCTCTATGTGCTGAAAGTTTTGAAGTTACTTTGTTCTTTGCGAATTTATCTTCCTATGCTTGTCACTTTGTTCTTTGCGAATTTATTTGCATACAAGATTCCTATGCATAGGAAGTGGGTTAGACATAAATGTGTTTTGAATTTATTTCTTGATGCTCTCTTTTACTTCAATTCAAATTTCTTATGCGAGCATCCTCTCAAACTATCATGCCTAACTTAAAGGCGTTAAAGAAAAGTCCTTATTGGGAGATAACCCAAAAGTTTTAGTTGAGTCTTGGAAGTTATTGCTTCAGAAATAACCTCTCCTTATCCTTTTTATTTGCTTTTTGTGCCAAGAGTAACCTCTAATGAGAGAGAAGTAATGGTTGGGAAAGTTGCTGTCCCGAAACAGATTTCTATGCTTCACCATAAAAATTCTTCTCTGTACATCCTTTTGAGGCGTGAATTTTTGTGCTTCTGCCCCAAGTTGTTATCTAACTTTCGCTAGTTCCACACTTTTCGATTTGAGCAACAGAAGGTCTATGAAAAAATTCGTCTTTACCTGCTGGTCTGTTTTGACAGATTTCTGCCATTATTTGCATTTGCTTCTTGTTGGTTCCTTTTTGAGTTCTTTTGGGGAATTGAGCTTTTTGAGGGAAGTGCTAAAGTATCTTGTGTTTTAATGGAAGTTTTATTGGTGTTGGAACTTAATCCAAAGACTTATTATCTTGAGTGCACTAATGTTGCTAATAAAGATTGTGTGAAGTTTTGTATGAAGGAAAAAAATTAGGTGTATGGAAGGAATGAGTAATGAGATGAAGGATGGACTAAAGCTCAAGCTTGGGGATGCCACCCATGTCACCCCAAGAAATATTAAATAGGTACAAGCGTCAAAGCTTGGGGATGCCCAAGGCATCCCCTTCTTCATCAATAAAAATCCCAGGTTTCTTCCAAACACTTCATTTTTATTGTTTCATGCACAGTTGTGTTGTTCTTGGAGCGTCTTCTTTTTCGTTTTCATTTTTTTTTTTGGTTTTTCGTTTGCTTTGTTGTCTTAGTTTGCTGAATAAATTGGTTGGACCTCCTCTTTCATGCATTGGTTTTCAAATAGTTTGGTTTGGATTGGAAAAGAGTAGGAAAGTTCATGCTTAAGTGGTAAAGAGAGCTTTTTTTTGACTGTGGCCTATGCTTTGTCATGCCATGCTTGATATTGTTTTGGCTTTAGGCTTAGTATTCTTTGCTATAGCATGACATGTTATAAACAATTGAGATTGCTTAATGTGCCTTTGAAGAATCATGTGTTGTTTTAGCATATTAAAGCATAGTATTGTGGTATTCTCCTTCGATGCTTTATTTGGATTGACTTGGCGCATGCTCACACCATGTTATGACTATTACAAGTCCCCATAGCCTTGATGATCCATTAGTTTTCAACTTGTAGTATCACTTTATGTTTTGATTAATTTTTTGTCGCTCTGCATGATTATGTCCATTATTGCTCTCTTAGTTGGTCGCTCCTAGTCTTTTGCTAGCCTCCGTAACCAAGTATGACTTCCACTCATGCATCCAACTCCTAAAACCAAGTTATTCCAAAGAGTCCACCATACCTACCTATTAGCTTATGCTATTCCAAGTATATTCTTGTTTTTATCTACCTTCCGAATTAAACTTGTTATGAGAAAACTAGTGATTAAATCTCTCACGAACTTGATGGCACACTTTACTTTTCTTACCCTTAATAAACTTGAACCATTGTGTCTTTTATGTTGTATATTCTTGCACTTATATGTTGGGGATTAGCAGAACCATGTTGTCATGGGGAACGCTTTCAACATTGCACTTGTACTTTGTACCTAGTTCATATCATGCTCTTTTGTCTATGGATGTCGTCAGTGTGAAATGAAAGGGGAGCTTGTAAGTCCATGGAGTTATGTATGTGTGTTAGAGAAACGCATGGGTCGCTGGTCTAATCCATGCCGTCATGGTGGAAACCTGCAACGTAACCATAATGAGCTGTCTATGAAGCATTCTTCTTATAAAAAAGAGTCAGATATTGAGAAAAGATAAATAGAAAAAAAGATATGAGAAAAGAGGAAAGAGAGAAAAAAGCACCATTTTCCCATGGTAAATAAGAAGATTGCTGAGATGCTCGTTGTCTGCTTGCCTTGTCATTTTGATATGGGGATTCTTCCGTATCATCGGGCAAGGGGTACCCCATTGGCGGTTATCTATGATACACATGTACTTACTATGACAAGAACTTACCAGTAACTAAACTTGAGTAGCATGAGGAGCGACCCTCGTATTCAAGGGACATGAGATTTCCAACTTATACTTTGTCAAGCATATACTCCATAGTTTGTTCACTTTAACCTTAATCACTTCAAGATGCTTATGACAATGAGAGCTGAAAGCTAATAAGTACCATAATTTTTGGAATCCCTGCTTCCTTCTAATTTTTGGAAGCTCTTTATGAAACTTGAATCCCTATTTCCTTCTATGAAGGTCTTTTCTTTTACTTTTATGTTGAGTATCCACCTTCTATCTTTATGCACCTACTTTGAGAGCATAGTGGCCATTCTTAGTTCTATGTGCATTGTCCCAAGACTTGTTGATTGATGCATAGCTTTGATATTGCTTGTTTTAAACTATTTGTATCTAGTCACCCGTGTGAACTATTTGTATCTAGTCACTCGTTTGGTAATCTATGAGGGACAAGCTGAATGCCACTATGCTATGTTTTCTTTATGTGAAACAAACGAACGTCTTGCAAAGCATTGTTATTCATGAATCTTTTGTTTGTGCCTTTTCATGTTGCAACATAGTTGCCTTGTCTTATTGGTAGAACTTTATCTTTCATGTTATGTTGAAGTACTATGATCCCAACTATCAATGTTTTACAAATACTTTGATCAAGTTTATGCTGGTGCATGTCACCTAAAAAATTATACTTTCTTTTTATCACTTACCTACTCGAGGACGAGCAGGAGTTAAGCTTGCAGATGTTGATACGTTGCAAACGTATCCATAATTTTTGATGTTCCATGCTTGGTTTTATCTACTTTCTTATGTTTTGTCCACACTTTGGAGTACTTTTCATATGATTTCTTGGACTAACCTATTAACAAGAGCCATAGTGCCAACTGCCTGTTTTCTGCTGTTTTTGGTTCCAAGAAAGTCAGAAAATGAATATTTCGGAATTGGACGGGACAAAAGCCAAAGTCAGTTTTTCACTGAGGGACACTAGGAGCCAGAATACGAGACGGGGAGGGGTTGGGTGGTCTGGCCACCCCAGGCACCCCCTCGGCCTCTCTCTTCGCCTATAAGTTGCCTCCTGACCTAAAAACCCACGGGGTTCGACGTTTTTCTAGAAATAGTTCCGCTCCGCTGCCACCACCATATTCCGTGATTCGGAACTAGAAACTCTGTTCTGGCACCCTGCCGGGACGGGGAATTGGAGGATATCATCACCATCATCATCACCATCGCTTCTCCATCGACCATCCATGTTTCCCCCATCTATGAGTGAGTAAATCCCCAGATGTAGGATATGGGGATGGTAGGGATTGGATGCGATCGTTCATGTAACAAGAATATTACCCCGCGCGTTGCAGCGGAAATTTCTTCAAAAACTACATTGTATAAATAAAAAGGTATAATACGTATAGAACTTTAAGTTTTCTAAAAGAATTTATAGAGAAAGATTGAATTTGTTCAAATTAGTTGAAATCGTAAATTAAATTGATGTAAAATTATCATATATTTGACGAACATAAATGGTGACGTGAATAGTTGGATGGAAGAAAATAGATGACGTGGATTGGTTTGCATGTAAAATACATTATTATAAATGATTATTAGTGGGATGACATGGACTTTTGAGTGGCTATTAAAGTATGTGATATGGATAGCTTGCATGTTGAGATAGAATAGTTAGTGGGGGTCTACTTTATAAGAAGATATAGATGGCATCAGATTATTAGGGCTTGGTGCCTAGTATCTACAATTAGTGCTTTTTGACTTTGTTGCGACTTGTTATGCTTAATGCTTGTCACTAGGGCCCGAGTGCCATGATTTCAGATCTGAACATGTTATTGATTCATTATGATAGTATTGTTTATGGTCTTACCTGCAAGTTGTATACAGACGTTGTTGTCCGGAACCAAAGACCCCGAAGTGACAGAAATCGGGATAACCGACAGGAATGGCTTTGATGTGAGGATCACATGTGTTCACGGAGTGTTAATGCTTTGCTCCGGTGCTCTATTAAAAGGAGCACCTTAATTACCAGTAGTTCCCTTGAGGCCCCGCTGCAAATGGGCTGGCAGGACAAAAGATGTTGTGCAAGTTCTCATTGTGAGCACATATTACTATACATGGAACACATGCCTATGATTATTTAGTACTTGGATGCTTTATCTTATTTATCTGCAAATGCCCTATGTTCTGATTTCTATATGAATTGTCTTGTCCATGCAACGCCCGTCCATCCATCCCTATGCCTACCGCGCTTTAATCCTACTGTTTACTACAAATTCTTACTACTATCTTTACTTTACTACTGCTATTACTTTACTATTGCTACTATAAAACTGTTGCTACTGATAAACTACTGTGAGCAAGATTGTTTCCAGGTGCAGCTGAATTGACAACTCAGTTGTTAAGGCTTATAAATATTCTTTGGCTCCCCTTGTGTTGAATTAATAAATTAGGTTTCACTTCCCTCGAAAATACTGCGATACACCCCCTATACGCGTGGTCATCAGCCGCCGAATGACGGCAAAAACTGAGCCTGGCAATAGTCTAAGCTTGGGGGAGGTTTGAAAACCTCCAAACCTTGCATTCATATTTTTGTTTCTTCTTTTGATTTATTTTACTCCTTCAAAATTGCATGTTTACTTGCAGTTTGCATTCCTAAACCAAAAATACAAAAAAATTAGTTGTAACTTTTATTGCACATTCGTTTCTTTGTTTCTCTTGGAGATTGCTCAATTTCAGGTGACTTGGCAATATGGAAATATAGAGGGGTTCAACTTAAGTACGAGAATGAAGCAAGCGAGAGGAGGTATCACATTCCTGTCATCACCTTTTCTACAACCTTAAATCGACCCTACAATTATTTACTCACTTGCACTAGAGTCACTCCCCACTTAGCTTGTTATCCTATAAATTCTATTCCTTTGCTAGTGTCTCCTTTTTAGCTTTGAAATAATGAGCAGTGAACTTGGTTAAAAATATCTCCTACATTTTTACAACAAGAAAAAGCATCTAAAAGATGACTTGAGTCCATGTTTAGCCCAAAGAATTTGATTTTAGAACTACTCCGTCCCATTTGAGCTTAATGTAAATAGACTCGATAACACCCTTGAATGAAATTGTCTGATAAAATGGATGCTTCGTAGTAGTAGAGATTATGCCACCGCCTTTTTCTAATAATTACCGTAAAATATTGCATTACACGTGTCATTACAACACTTTTGTGCTCCATGGGGAACTATTAACTCCGCTAGCCAACAAACGATCTAAATGTGGGAAACCACTTGATTTCAACTGTTGAGTTATGTAAACGTCTATAGCAGCAATGCTATGACGGGTAAAATTTTAGTCTCCTCGTGGTTTCACGTTCCAAGTGAAGTTATAGTACTCATCTGACTCACTATTGCTCAACAATTATTTATTGGCATGGTCACGAGTGCACAACATAGTCCCAATTAACATGTTAAAAAACAGTGGCATGATTTCTCTATGAAAGAGTTGAAGTTTTTGAAAGGCAAAGAAAGGAAAAAGGTGCTTTGATAGTCTTGAACTTTTGACATGGGAACAGATGATTTGTTATTAAATTGAATGTTTTGGGTGCCAACTTGAGCACTCTAAATTGATTAAAGAAGCAAGAGCAAAACCTTTTCATCTCTCAATAAAGAGAGACGCCAAAAGAACTTGTATCACTTTCCTAGCTAAACTTTTGACACTTGCTCGAGCATATGATTTATTTGCTAGCAAGATATACGTGGTTAGGAAGTGGACTCGGTGCAATCTTGTGAATACTTGTATGATCATGTTTAAGATTGCTGGAATTGTGAAGAAAAGAATTTGACACCAATTCAAGCTTGTAAGTTCTTTTATTGCAGTCTCGAATCTCCGCTATTATTCCTTATTTCCTTGTATCTCGATGGCGAGCAACATCTAATCTTGGGGGAGTTGATAGCTTTGAGATTCGACACATTTTTTATGGTTTTTATTGGTGGTTTTCCCCCAGATTTGATCGTTTTCTAACTTTACCTAATGCTAATACTTTGGTAGCGAATAAAACTTGGTTTTTAATGTGTGTGTCAGGTTCTGAACGTCAATAGAAGGTTTTAACAAGAGAAACACAATATTTAGGCAAAAACAAGCAAGTCTCTCTTCGGAAGCAATTGAGGGAAGCATAGAGAGGCGTTAACGAGCAACCATACAGCAGGAACTTTTTTCCGGCCGTATAGCTGCCACCGCCTTCGTCTTGTCAAAAGGGACAACTTCTGTGAAGAGGCCAGATGCAAAATCATAACACAGCAGCCACCATCCCATCTAGAAAGGATAAATAATAGATCCAGAGAAGAAGGGGAAGACGTTCTTCATCTCGCTCCACGCTCTTCGAACTCCTAGCCATCACACTCCCATAGCCATTACTTGTACTTGAGAGAGAGAGAGAGATCTTCAGTTTGCAAGATTAGGGTTTGAGATTGTTTCTTCCTATCTTGAATTGTGTTGGATTACTTTTCCATTCTTATTGTGGATGTCCACGGTAATATCGCAAAGAATTCCCTTTATTTAATTATATCGATGATGCTTTCTTCTGTCATGTATGAGTAAGTTCCTTGGGCATGGGAGATGTAAGGGATTGGTGAGATGTGATGTGCCTCCATATATTTTCCATTAGTTTGTGATTGATTTTAATTACTATATTCTGTGTGCTTGACTATTTGTGGGATGCCTGATGCTTGTTGTCCAATTAAGGGCCCAGACAACATGATGCTTTGTTCTACATAGATAGGATCTTGTTCACTAGCAGACCGACAACCCTTGAGTGACACGAGGATACCAATGGGAAACTAGTTGACTCAAGGATAACGAGGAACCACTGTGCTTATTGCATTAGTACGATCCAAGGAGCTTAATTGCTAAGCAACCTGAAGGGTCTTAATCGTCTAGTGTCTGACCATGGTTTTGGTAATAGACTAGTAGGATTATTGAACTTGGGATGAAATATACCAAGAGGAGTTCCAGCTAATGATGGGTCACTCACCTACACATATACTTATAAGATTTTAATTGTTACATTTATCAATCGTCCACCTGGCACAGTCACTATCACCATGAACTGTATCTCCTCGCACCTTCTTCGTCATCTGCAGAAAACAACAAAAACCGAATCGTTCTTTACTTTTATGCTTTTTATTTCTGAAGTTTACATTTTAGTTTTATTTAAATACATCAATTTTAATCCAAATTTCATTCTTATTTCCACACTTATAGTCAATTCACTCGAAGACCTGTGACAACTTTGAGTGTGACAGAGACTTCACCCATAAACACTTACCTTTGGGCTCCCTGTGGGATCGATATCTAAACTTCAAAACTAGCTACAAACGATCTGTGCACTTGCAGACATCACCTATACAACATCACAAGTGGAGAAACTTGGGAGGTTATTTCTACCAGAAGATGTCCACCATTCAGAACCCAACAATTTTCTACTACACCTTGTTCCTCGCCAACACACTGCTAGGAAGAGGAGATACCGGTTCCATGGCCAATGCGTACATGGCAATGATCACCAAGGCACTCTTCCCCAATGCACCGCAAAGTCCCAATCCCGGGGCTCTACTCATCCAGCACTTCCGTCACTAGAGCAACAAGACGAAATGTGACATTCACATTGGTGGATTGGTAACCCACCTTGCTCATTAATTAAACATTATCTTACCTGTGATGCAACCTGTTGATAGCTCCAAACTTATGGGTGTCAAATATTTAACTGCTTGTGGCTTCCTCGGTATTTACCAAGCTAATAGGAGGCTCCGAGCATATCCGTTTGGTTATCCAGGTGATGCACAGGTTGAGCACGTTCCGTTGCCCTGTCCCTAAGCCTTCTCAATTGTGGAGAAGGACACCTGGATCCTCACCAAGGATCAAGTGGTGGAGATCATGGTTGAACTCCATCCTGATCAAGAGGAAGATGAAGAAGGAGAGCAAGATGATGAGGATGAGCAGGAGGAGGAGCAGGAGCAGGAATACAACCCTGCTTCGGAGGGACAACAGCAGCAGGAGAGGCCCTGGGACCTAAGGCCCAATCAGCCGTAGCGGGGGTTAATACGTTGCAAATGTATCTATAATTTTTGATGTTCCATGCTTTGTTTTTATCTTCTTTCATATGTTTTGTCACACTTTGGAGTACTTTTCATATGATTTCTTGGACTAAACTATTAACAAGAGCCACAGTGCCAGTTGCCTGTATTCTGCTATTTTTGGTTCCAAAAAGTCAGAAAATGAATATTCTCGAAATTGGACCGGACAAAAGCCAAAGTCTTTAATTTCCCAGAAGATTCACGAAGCTAGAAGGAGAGACGAAGGGGGCCCACAGGGTGGCCAAACCACCCCTAGGCGCGGGTCCCCCCAGGCCGCGCCAGGGCATGGTGTGGGCCCCCTGGCCGCCCACCGACCTTGCCTCTTCGCCTATAAGATGCCTCCCGATGCATAAACCCTAAATCATCAAGCCTCTAGCCACGAAAGTTCCACAGCACCGCCACCACCGAAGAGGAGATTCGGGGGACAAAAAGTCTCTATTCCAGCACCCTACCAGGACGGGGAAGTGCCCCCGGAGCCATCTCCATCGATCTCCACCACCATCTCCATCACCATTGTTGATTCCCATGATGAGGAGGGAGTAGTTCTCTCTCGAGGCTAAGGGTTCTACCGGTAGCTATGTGTTCATCTCTCTCTATGCATGATCTTATTGAGATCATGAGCTTGTAATCTATAGATCTACCTTGCTACTCAAGTGCTTTAATAGATCTCTGCTCTCCCCATGTGTGTGAAGTTGACAGTGTGCACACCATGGTCGCACTTAGGCTAGATATTACAAATACTTGTTATGAGTTATATTTGGAGTTGGATGTCTTTATGAAATTTTGGTGTTTGTTTGAACCATCTAGTGCTCAAGATGACACTGTGGGGTTATCTAGATGGGAAAGGCTTACTTTGAGGTGTGCTATTATAGCCCTACCATGGATTAGAGTGTCCAACCGGAGAGTAGTTCAACATAGTATCATAAAGAAGAATATATTTATATGAGAGTGTTCACTAGTGAAAGTATGATCCCTAGGCCTTGTTTCTAAACATTGAAACACCGTTTGCTATTCGATCTATTACATGTTTGCTTGCTTCTATCTTTATTTCAGTTTTACTTTAGTCTTTTCCATGCCATCAAGGTATTTTCTATCACCGTTACCACTTATAATTATCTATACCACTTGTACTTCACTATCTCTTTGCCGAACTAGTGCACCTATACACCTGACAAGTGTATTGGGTGTGTTGGGGACACAAGAGACTTCTTGTATCATGATTGCAGGGTTGCTTGAGAGGGGATACCTTTGACCACTTCCTCCCTGAGTTCGATAAACCTTGGGCGATCCACTTAAGGGAAACTTGCTGCTGTTCTACAAACCTCTGCACTTGGAGGCCCAACAACTGTCTACAAGAATAGAAGTGCGTAGACATCAGGGGTTCACTACGTCCCCTATCAAGAATTTCAGCAGCTCAACCATCACGTTGGGGAGATTGACCACATTCTACAAGGAATGAATGAAGATATGAGTGCCTTAACTCAAAACTTTAGTCGCTTCATAACCAACTTCCCCAACTACTACCAGTAGTATCCGCACTAGCTGCCAAATGACGACAACAACTGAGCCTTGCAATAACCTAAGCTTGGGGGAGGTTTGAAAACCTCCCAACCTTGCATTCATATTTTTATTTCTTCTTTTGATTTATTTTACTTCTTCAAAATTGCATGTTTACTTTCAGGTTGCATTCCTAAACCAAAAAAAATTAGGCATAACTTTTATTGCAAATTCTTTTCTTTGTTTCTCTCAGAGATTGCTCAATTTCAGGTGACTTGGCAATAGGGAAATATAGAGGGGTGGTACGTCCATTTTGCATCACTATTCTATATCATAATTTACTATTATTCATTGATATATTTCATATTAAGAGATGATACTTATGTTGTTTCATATGTGTTTGCATGGTTGATGACTTTTGGAGGATGGACCGCTGAAGTCAGGATTCTGATGGAAAAGGCACTGTTTGGAGGTGAAATTCGTGAAGATTAGAAAATCCGGAAAATATATGGAAAATCATATTTTTCCAGAAGACGAAGGAGGCCAGAAGGGGGGCGGAGATGGGCCACAGGGGGCCCACACCACCCCCTGACATGGGCCACCAGGTGGTGTGGCCACACTGGCCCACCTCTGGGTCTTCGCTTTGGCGTATATATTCCCCACGAAACCCTAAGACTCAGGGGGTGACCACAGAAATATTCCGCCGCCTCTGCGGGGGGGGGGGACTGTAGAGAGAAAGAGCTCTCCGGCAGGCAGAAATCTACCAGGGAAATTCCTTCCCGGAGAGGGGAGATCGACGCCATCAACAACACCATCAAGCTGGACTTCATCGGGATCATTATCATTGTCGTCTCCATCATCGTCATCTCCACCAGCACCATCATCACCACTCCATACCACTGTAACAATTGGGTTGAATCTTGCATAGTTCTTAGGGGAAATTTTCCGGTGTTGATTACTTGTTGTAGTTGATGCCATTGAGTGGAACCATTGAATTATTGTTATTTTCAGATTGTTACTTATAATTATTCCATCTCTGATCTTGATCCATATGATGTCTTGTGAGTAGTTCGTTTCCTTCTTGAGGACATGGGAGAAGTCATGTTGTTAGTAGTGTAATTATGTTGAGAAAGATTCAATGGTTTGATAATTAAGTTGTGGTGTTATTCTTCTAGTGGTGTCATGTGAACGTCGACTACATGACATTTCACCTTTATGGACCTAGGGGAATGCATTGTGTATTCGGCTACTGATCATAGGTTGCCGGAGTGATAGAAACCTAAACCCCCGTTAGGAACCCTTTGCACAAGGGAGCGTAGGATCTCAGAGTTTAAGGATGTGGTTAGGTTTTTATCTAAATTACTTTCTTGTAGTTGAGGATGCTTGCAAGGGGTGTAATCACAAGTATGTATTACTCCTAGGAAGGTCAGTACATTATCACAGGTTAACACACACAAGACTTGTCAAACTAAAGAAGATTAATCAACTATATGAAGCGAAAGCACTTGACAATATTCCCATGTGTCCTCGAGAACGTTTGCTAAAGAAAGGATTGGGCCACTCATTTATTATTATTGTCTTTTATTTACTCGTACTTTATTTATCTGCATTATCAAAAACCCCTAAAAATCCGTTTGCTAAGTATTTACAGAGAATTCCTGCTCCAAGCTACTCGTCAACACCTTATGCTCCTCATTGGGTTCGACACTCTTACTTATCAAAAATACTGCGATACACCCTCTATACTTGTGGGTCATCAAGACTATTTTGTGGCACCGTTGCCGGGGAGTGAAGCGCTACTGGAGAGTGGAATTGGTAAAGGAAACTTCTGTTGTGAGTATTGTTTATTTCTGTTAGTTACTTTATTTTCAATATGGATAATTCACTTAGTTTCTTATTTTGTAATGCTACTACCACTGCCAAGGTAGTAGATGAACATCCACCTGCTGAAAATGATACTTTTAAGATACCACAAGAATTGTTGATCGTGTTATGGATAACTACTATTTTGGAGATGGAACTATCCATCCCGATGATCATTTGCTCTTTATACACGAATTATGCGGGTTGTTCAAGTGTGTAGGTATTACAATAGATCAAGTCAAGAAGAAGTTATTCTCATTATCACTGAAAGGAAGAGCTGAGAATGGTACAAGCTGCTAAAGAATGGTCAATCTCTTGAATGGGAGGAAGTAGTACCTCTCTTTTATTCAAAATTTTATCCTCCTAGTGAGATTCATGAAGATCAGAATCAAATATACAACTTTTGGCCTTGTGATGGAGAGAGTACAGCTCAAGCTTGGGGGAGATTGAAGTTACTAATGCTCAAATGTCCTATTCATGAGCTCCCTAACAATATTATTATCAATAACTTTTATGCAAGACTTTCTCTTCATGATAAGGATTTATTAAATGCTTCTTGTGCTGGATCATTTACACGCATGGAAGAGGAAGCTAAATGGGATCTTCTAGACTATATTCAAGACAATGCTGAAGCATGGGAGAATGATAAAGGAAGAAAGTCAGGTATAAATTATGATTATGAATGCATTAAATCTTTTATGGGAACTGATGACTTTCATAATATTAGTAATGCTTATGGTCTTGATTCTCAAAGTATTGCAACTTATTTTAAGGCTTTTGCTTCTTATATTGAAATTCCTAAAAAGAAATGGAATAAGTATGATGAGCCATATAAAGATGTTGTTAATTGTGTTCCTGCAAGAAATACTGAAGTTTATACTGCTAATCATGTTTTACCTGAACCTTACATTGAGAAAATTCCTTTCCTAGTTAAGATAAAGGAACATTCTATTATAGCTAGTACAGTTAATGAAAGTACAAATAAAGCTATTGAACCCAATGAACAAATAAATGATGAACCTATAATAGCAAATGTGAAAGACTTTGTCACTAAATATGTAGAAGATGGACACACTATCCTCTGTAAGGATACTTCTAATATTGTTTCATAAAGTAGTGTTATGAGATTTAGTGTCCCTGTGTTTTCTGTTAGAATAAGTAATCATTGCTACAATGGTACATGTGATAGTTATATCGTTAAATTTATGCATGATACTGAAAGTTATTATGAGAGAGAGAAGATTGTTCTTATGCATCTCAATAATATTAAGTTCCCTCGCTTTATGCTGAAAGTCTTTATGTTGCACTTGTGCTGCTTTCCTATGCTAGTAGCCTCTGGTTTCAACAATTTATTTTCTTACAAAATTCCCTTTCATAGGAAGTGGGTTAGACTTAAACATGTGTATTTTTGCTTCTTGATGCTATCTTTTACTTCAATTCATATTCTTATGTGAGCATCATTGAAATTATCAAGCCCATCTTAATGGCTATAAGAAAGAGCTTTCTGGGAGACAACCCAATATATTTTTTCTTTCAGTTTGTTTTGTTTATTTGAGTCTTGGAAGTTATTGCTTATGCAATAACCTCTCCTTATACTTTATGTTTGGTTTTTGTGTCAAGAGCAGCCTCTAATGAGAGAGAAGTAATACTTGGGGAAGTTGATGTCCTGAAACAGATTTTTGTGCTTCACTATAAAAAATCGTGAAAACTCCCAGAACATCATAATGACCTGTAATGTTTTGTGTGCATGACCCAGGAGATTATTTAACTTTTGTTAGTTTTGCACTTTTTGATTTGAGCAACAGAAGATTTTCGAAAAAATTGATCTTTACCTGCTGGTCTGTTTTGACAGATTTTTGCCACTCTTGCATTTGCCTCTTAAATCGACTTCCTTTTTAATTCCTTTTTGGGCTTTTGGAAGGAGTTGCTACAGCAGCTTATGTTTTGATGGATCTTAGTTGAAATTGAACTTAAAGGCTTATTACCTTGAATGTACTAATGTTGCTAATGAGAATTGTGTGAAGTTTTGTGTGAAAGAAATTTCCAGGTTATAGGAGAAAAATGGTGTAATAATACGGTGAAGGGTTAAATGAGTCAAACAAAATGTTTATAAAGATGAAAATATTGATGTTATTCAAGCGGTGACTCTGGAAGAATTTATTAAAGACCAAATTCAGAGACCTGCAGGGTCCATTTTTGAAAAGGTAACAGTTCTGGTGAGAAAAGGTCTGCGAGAAACCCTTCCAAGTTATATGTTTGCAGTTTTTATCTAGCATGGAAAGCAATGAGTCGAAAGTGGGACGGAAACAGAGCCCGGGTGGCTCACACCACCCCGTGGCGCGGGCCCACCTGGTCGCGCCACCAGGCGGTGTGGTCACCTTGGAGCCCGTCTCCGACCCGTTTTCTCTCAGTACTTTCCTTTTGTTGTAAAACTTCACAATATATAATCCCTCGGATCCCCCGAGGTTCGTATATCGTGTTATCGTCATGTTTTCATTTCGATCTGTTTCTACCAGGAACTATTCTTAAAGTTTAGAAGCACAATGGTCTCCGCCAACAACAAGGGCCGGGAGCCTGTGGAAGAGGATCTCCAAGCCTCTAAGCAGGAGGAGGAGATCGAGAGTGAAGTTGAAGAGGAGGCAAAGGAAGACCAGCATCCACACACCAGCACCACCATTGCAAGCATTGGAGTGGTGGCAAATCCTGCCAGGTTCAAAAGGACTGCACGGATGTCCACTGTAGGGAAAAGAAGACTTCAAGTAGGAAGAGTGGGGAAAGAATCGCAACAGCTGGGAGTCATAGCCCGACATGATCATGAACCACATTGAGAACAACTCGGAATTGATTCGTACTCTCACCTTCGAGATTGAGGACTTGAGGGAATAGATTGAAAAGATCATCGAGAGAACACCGCCACCATCGAAGGAGTAATTCGTCATCAGGTTTTGGCATCCCCTTGGTTTGTTCCAAGCTTGGGGGAGTGCCGTGGTATCATATCACTATCTTTTTTATTTTTATCTTTTTAAGTAGAGTAATATCATGAATAGAGAAGTTATCATATAAGATGGTTTGCATTACGGAAGTATCTCTCCTCTCGTTAGATCTATGTATCCCTTGGTGTGAGTTGCTGTTATGGAATATTAATGAGAAGTTCTATCATTTACTTTTTGCACATCTTATATTAGTTTTCAATTTCTGTTATATGATTGATCTTGTTGTTAGTATTGGTATCGCTTTGGGATCATTAAGTAAATTTAGTTGGTTTTGGCAAACCTGGCTCGGTCAGTAGCAACACTATTATGAGAATTGATTGAAAAAGATAAAATTACTCTTAAGAAATATAATTTCATCATTTTTCTTTCTTGATTGGCTCATAAGCTTAGTATTCTCTAGTTAAGATCTTTTGTGCTTCCAAGGAAGATTGCATGTTTAATTTGTTTTTATCACTAGTATGTTTGCTTGTTTCCTTCAACTCTTATGATTGCTACCCAGCCTTGCTAGCCAAAAACCTGTACTGAGAGGGAATGCTTATCGTGCATCCAATCCTTAAACCAAAACCTATGCCATTTGTGTCCACCATACCTACCTATTAGGATTAATGCTATTCCAAGTAAATTCGTGTTTTTATCTACCTTCCGAATTAAACTTGTTATGTGAAAATTAGTGATTAAAGCTCTCACGAACTTGATGGCACACTTTACTTTCTTGCACTTGATAAACTTGAACCATTGTGCCCATCTATGTTGCATATATGCTTGCACATTCTAAGTTGTGAATTAACAGAACCATGTTACCATGGGGAACACTTTCAACATTGCACTTTATATAGTTGATATAATGTTCTTTTGCTTATGGATCCCGACGATGTAAAATGAAAGGGGAGCTTGTAAGGCTCATGGAGTTCGTATATGTGTTAGAGAAATGCCTAGGCGGCTGGTCTAAGCCATGCCTAATCATGGTGGAAACCTGCACCTTAACCATAGTGAGCAATCTATGAAGCATCCTTTATATATAAAAACCTATGCAAATAGGAAAGAAAAAAAAGAGAAAAAAAGAAAAAGGAAAAAAAGAGGCCTATGCAAATAGGAAATAAAAGGATTGCTGAGATGCTCATTGTCTGCTTGCCTTGTCATTTTGATATGGAGAATCTTCCGTATCATCAGGCAAGGGGTACCCCGTTGACAGTTCTCTATGATACACATGTACTTACAATGACAAGAACTTACCTGTGACTGAACTTGAGTAGCATGTGGAACGATACTCGTAAGTAAGGGGCATGAGATTTTCAGCTTATAACTTGTCAAGCATATCCTCATATTTGATCACTTTAACCTTAATCACCTAAAGATGCTTATGATAGGGCAATGAGAGATGAAAGCTAATAAGTACCATAATTTTTGGAAGCTCTTTATGAAACTTGAAATCCCTGCTTCCCTCTACGAAGGGCCTATGTTTTAATTTTTAGTTGAGTCAGTAAACCTATTCCTTTCTATCTCAGCAAGTATTTTGAGTTGTTGTGTTTCATTCATTCATATGATGATTTATTCAATCATGTTTCTTATGTTCCTTGTTTTGCACACTCCTCTTATCTTAGTGAATATTACTTTGAAAGCTATCATTTAAAACCCCATTATGTTTGAACTCCTGCAAATAGTTAACTACTCTTTGAGCAAGAGCAAAGTTTACCATTACCAATTATGATTTACTTTGTGTATCTTTATTGTGTTTCCTTTACCTATTGCAAGTTAAGTTACATAATAGTGAGTTGTCTTCTATTATGATTTATGTATTGATTAATGTGATGCTTCTTGTCCGTATTCTTTTATCGACTCTTCACTCCATAAACCTGAGGTCATGTTTATTGAGCTCAGTTTTCGCTTGGGGACAAGCGAAGTCTAAGCTTGGGGGAGTTGATACGTCCATTTTGCATCACTATTATATATCGTAATTTACTGTTATTCATTGATATGTTTCATAATAAGAGATGATACTTATGTTATTTCATCTGTTTTTGCATGGTTGATGACTTTTGGAGGATGGACCGTTGAAGTCAGGATTCTGATGGAAAAGGCACTGTTTGGAGGCGAAATTGGCGAAGATCAGAAAATCCCGAAAAATATATGGAAAGTCATATTTTTCTAGAAGACGAAGGATGCCAGAAGGGGGAGCAGAGATGGGCCACAGGGGGCCCACACCACCCCTGGCGCGGGCCACCCTTGGCCGCGCCACCAGGTGGTGTGGTCACCCTGGCCCACCTCTGGCTCTGCTCTTTGGCATATATATTCCCCACGAAACCCTAAGACTCGAGGGGCGACCACAGAAAGATTCCACTGCCTCTGCGGGGCGGGAAAATGCAGAGAGAGAAAGAGCTCTCTGGTAGGCAGAAATCTACCAGGGAAATTCCTTCCCAGAGAGGGGAGATCATCGCCATCAACACCACCATCAAGCTAGACTTTATCGGGATCATCATCATCGTCATCTCCATCATCGTCATCTCCATCATCATCTCCACCAGCACCATCATCACCACTCCATACCGCTGTAACAATTGGTTTTAATCTTGTATAGCTCTTAGGGGAAACTTTCCCAGTGTTGATTACTTTTTGTAGTTGATGCTATTGAGTGGAACCATTGAATTATTGTTATGTTCAGATTGTTACTTATAATTATTCTATCTCTGATCTTGATCCATATGATGTCTTGTGAGTAGTTCATTTAGTTCCTGAGGACATAGGAGAAGTCATGTTGTTAGTAGTGGAATTGTGTTGAGAAAGATTCAATGGTTTGATAATTAAGTTGTGGTGTTATTCTTCTAGTGGTGTCATGTGAACTTCGACTACATGACACTTCACCTTTATGGGCCTAGGGGAATGCATTGTGTATTTGGCTACTAATCGTAGGGGTTGTTGGAGTGACAGAAACCTAAACCCCTATTAGGAAACCTTTGCACAAGGGAGCGTAGGATCTCAAAGTTTAAGGCTGTGGTTTGGTTTTTATCTTAATTACTTTCTTGTAGTTGCGGATGCTTGCAAGGGGTATAATCACAAGTATGTATTAGTCCTAGGAAGGTCAGAACATTAGGACAGGTTCACCCACACAATACTTGTCAAACTAAATCAACTATATGAAGCAAAAGCACTTGACAGTATTCCCATGTGTCCTCGAGAACTTTTGGTCATCTTAAGTAATACAACCGGCTTGTCCTCTGCTAAAGAAAGGATTGGGCCACTTGCTGCATTTATTATTATTGTCTGTTATTTACTCGTACTTTATTTATCTGCATTATCAAAAAGCCCTAAAAATCAGTTTGCTAAGTATTTACAGAGAATTCCTGCTCCAAGCCACTCGTCAACACCTTCTTCTCCTCGTTGGGTTCGACACTCTTACTTATCGAAAATACTGCGATACACCCCCTATACTCGTGGGTCATCAATGGGGTTCAACTCGAGTATGAGAACGAAACAAGCAAGAGGAGGTATCACATTCCTTTCACCACCTTTTTTGTAACCTTAAATTAATACTACAACTATTTACTCGCTTGCACTGGAGTCACTCCCCACTTAGCTTGCGGTCCTATAAATTCTATTCCTTTGCTAGTGTCTCCTTTTTAGCTTTGAAACAATGAGCAATGAACTTGTTTAAAAAATATTTCCTATATTTTTAAAACAAGAAAAGCGTCCAAAAGATGACTTGAGTCCATGTTTAGCCCAAAGGATTTGATTTTAGAACTACTCCATCCCATTTGAGGTTAATATAGATAGGCTTGATAATACCCTTGAATGAAATTGTTTGATAAAATGGATGTTTTGAAGTAGTACAGATTATGCCACTGCTTTTTCTAATAATTACCATAAGATATTGCTTTACGCATGTCATTACAACACTTTCGTGCTCCATGGGGAACTATTAACTCTGCTGGCCAACGAACGATCTAAATGTAGGAAACCACTTGATTTCGGCTATTGAGTTATGTAAACGTCTATAGCAGCAATGCTATGAAGGGTAAAATTTTATTCTCCTTGTGGTTTCACGTTCCAAGTGAAGTTGTAGTACTCCTCTGACTCACTATTGATCAAAAATTCGTTATTGGCATGGTCACGAGTGCATATCACAGTCCCAATTAACATGTTTAAAACAGTGGCATGATTTCTCTATGAAAGAGCTGAAGTTTTTGAAAAGCAAGGAAAGGAAAAAAGGTGCTTTGAGAGTCTTGAAATTTTGACATGGGAATAGATGAGTTGTTCTTAAATTGAATGTTTTTGGTGCCAACTTGAGTAACCTTAATTGATTAAAGAAAAATAAGAGTTATCATCTCTCAACAAAGAGAGACACCAAAAGAATTTGTCTCACTTTCCTAGCTAAACTTTTGACACTTGCTCAGGCATATGATTTATTTGCTAGCAAGATATACGTGGTTAGGAAGTGGACTCAGTGCAATCTTGTGAATACTTGTATGATCATGTTTAAGATTGCAGGAATTGTGAAGAAAAGAATTTGACACCAATTCAAGCTTCTAAGTTCTTTTATTTCAGTTTCGAATCTCCACTATTCTTCTTTATTTCCTTGTCACTCGAGGGCGAGCAACATCTAAGCTTGGGGGAGTTGATAGCTGTGAAATTTGACACATTTTTGATGGTTTTTATTGATGGTTTTCTCCTAGATTTGATCATTTTTTAGCTTACCTAACGCTAATACTTTGGTAGCAAAGAAAACTTGGTTTTTAATGTGTGTTTCAGGTTCCAAACATCAACATAAGGTTTTAATAAGAGAAACACAATATTCTGGCGAAAACAAGCAAGTCTCTCTTTGGAAGCAATCGAGGGAGGCATACAGAGGCTTTAACGAGCAACTATACGGCGGGAACATTTTTCTGGCCATATAGTTCCTGTCGTATAGCTGTCGCCGCCTCCGTCTTGTCAAAAGGGACAACTTCTGTGAAGAGGCCATACGCAAAATCATAACACAGCAGCCGCCATCCCATCCAGAAAGGAGCAAGAAGAGATATAGAGAAGAAGGGGAAGATGTTCTTCATCTCGCTCCACGATCTTCGACCTCCTAGATGCAGAAGGATAGAGAGAGATATTGGCGGAATATGTTGGATATATTATTGAGCCTCATGGGCGAGTATATATAGGCGTACGAAGGATTATCTTGGAGTACGAGTCAAGTTAGGACTATACGTAAACAGATCCTAACTCTATCTAAACTACCATAACAACCGTATATACCTAATACTCTAACATCCCCCCGCAGTCGTAGCGGTAGCGTCGTGAACAACTGGAACGTCGTGGATGGTCAGACAGGAGATAAACCGAAGTAGCATCCAGTAGGCTCACATCCCCCTCAGTCCTAGCAGGAACATTGTGGACAGTGTCGCATCGCGGTTGCTTGGACTGTAGAGGAAGCTGGTGATGCTCAAGTGAGGTGGTAGCCCTTGTGCCGATGTCGAGGGAGCCGAGAGCGTTGGGCGGTGCTGTGGTCGAAGTAGCTGAGCGAGGGGTCACCGTGGTCGATGTTGTCGTCGGGGATGCCGGTGTCGAGGTAGCCGCACATGAAGCCGCATGCGCATAGTGCGCGAGGAGGATGACGGAGACGCGTTGAGGTAGTCATCGAGGGTGTCGATGCCGAAGCCGATGCAGTCCGAGCCATCGAGGACGAGGTGCAACCATAGTTTTGCCAGAACTAGGCTCACGCCGGGGACGAACGCACACTCCGGTTTTGCCAGAACCGAGTATGCAAATAAGAACTCGTCGGTGACGCGGTCGAGGCAGTCATAGAGGGGTTGATGCCGAAGAAGACATTGTCGAAGCCGATGAAGACGAGGCACCGATCCGAGCTTGCCATACTCGGAAACGCGTTGGGGACGAAGGCACTCCCAGTGTTGCCAGTACCAGGCGTGCAGGGGCAGGGACCATCATGAACTTGCCGCCATGTCAGAAATACTAGCAGAGGAAGCCTTCAGAGCGATTCCGATGCATAGAGCGGTGAAGGGAGAGATGCCGGCGCTGTCCACGGTTGTCAGAGTAGAGTAGCAGGTGGTGTAGTCAGGTATGAGGTGATGACGCTGGCAGCAAAGTTGTAGTGGACGAAGACGTAGAAGGCGGCGAAAACAGTGGCAACCTGGGGTAGTCATGCTGGATGCCTGGAGTGGCGATGGGGTAGTCGGCGAGACCTGCGACGGCGAGAGGACGCCCTGCAGGTTACCTTGTGAAGCGCGGAGGCGGTGCTCGAAGTAGGCGAGGAAGACCCGACGACGTGATGAAGACCATGTGCAGACAGCGGCAATCCGCGCCGTAGGAGATGGCGCGGTGAAAGCCGAGGCCGGCGATGCATGAGGATAGCGAAGTAGAATGCATGAAGCCACACTACGACCCAAGGGGGCAGCATAGTTGCAGGGCGCAAGTCGGTGTAGCGGCTAGGAGACCACCGGTAGTGTAGACCAAAGGCGCTGCGGCTCGACAGGGCGACACAGCGGCATCCCGTAGCTCGATCGGCTATAGGTGCGTGCGTGGGGATGTGCTTGGCATAGACAGGCGCAGGATCGGTTGGTCAGACAGATTGTGCACCGTATGCGCCATGGCATGGACGACGTGTAGATCGGCTTCGATGGCGGTGTTGTCGGTGAAGTCCCGGACGATGACGACGAAGAGGATCCAAGGGGGGCGGTCGCGATAGCCTTCCTAGGAAGGCGTAGCAGCCGTCCGCGGTGCGCAGCAGCCTGCCGAGGCAGGCGCAGTAGCGGAGGGGGCAGGCACACGGACGGGATGTAGATCCTCGATGTTGATGGTCAGAGTAGAGGTGCGGGCGATGACAACTGTGGTGGGCAACTCAATCCGATCTAAGATCGGTAAACCAAAAAAGAAAGCTGATCAAGAGATCGGAAAAATAGACTTACATGGCAGGGATTGGCAGACGAACCCTGTGTACGGGTTGCGCGGCCCCCGACAGAGATCATGGAGATTGACCTCCCCGGGGGCGGCGCTATGAGGAAGCGTGTGCAGCAGCTAGCGCGACGCCATGGCGGGCGGCGACACTAGGGTTTGGTGGAGGGGGAGCCGGCGGCGCCTGGGGGAGGGAGGGCGGCGGCTAGGGTAGTTGAATCATGGTTAGGTTGATACCATGTAGAAGGATAGAGAGAGAGATATTGGCGGAATATGTTGGATATATTATTGAGCCTCATGGGCGAGTATATATAGGCGTACAGAGGATTATCTTGGAGTACGAGTCAAGTTAGGACTGTACGTAAACAGATCCTAACTCTATCTAAACTACCATAACAACCGTATATACCTAATACTCTAACACTAGCCATCACACCCTCATAGCCATTAATTGTACTTTAGAGAGAGAGAGAGAGAGATCTTCACCTTGCAAGATTAGGGTTTGAGATTGTTTCTTCCTATCTTGAATTGTGTTGGATTACTTTTCTATTCTTATTGTGGATCTCCACAATAATATCGAGAAGAACTCCCTTTATTTAATTATATCGATGATGCTTTCTTCTCTCATGTGTGAGTAAGTTCCTTAGGCGTGGGAGATGTAAGGGATTGGTGAGATATGATGTGCCTCCATATATTTTCCATTAGTTTGTGAGTGATTTTAATTACTATATTATGTGTGCTTGACTATCTGTGGGATGCCTAATGCTTGTTGTCCAATTAAGGGCCTAGACAACATGATGCTTTGTTCTACATAGATAGGATCTTGTTCGCTAATAGACCGGCGACCGCCGAGTGACACGGGGATATCAATGGAAAACTAGTTGACTCGAGGATAACGAAGAACAACTGTGCTTATTGCATGAGTCTGATCCAAGAAGCTTAATTGCTAAGCAACCTGAAGGATCTTAATCGTCTAGTGTCTAACCATGGTTTTGGTAATAGGATAGTCAGATTATTGAAGTTAGGATGAAATCTACCAAGAGGAGTTCCGGCTAATTATGGGTTGCTCGCCTACACATATACTTATAAGATTATAATTGTTACACTTATCATTCGTCCACCTGGCACAGTCACTATCACCATGAACTGTATCTCCCCGCACCTTCTTTGTCATCTACATAAAACAACAAACAACCGAATCGTTCTTTACTTTTATGCTTTTTATTACTAAAGTTTACATTTTAGTTTTATTTAGATACATCAAGTTTAATACAAATTTCAATCTTATTTCCACACTTGTAGCCAATTCACTCGAAGACCTGTGACAACTTTGAGTGTGATAGAGACTTCACCCATAAACACTTACCTTTGGGATCCCTATGGAATCGATATCTATACTTCAAAACTAGATACAAACGATCTATGCACTTGTAGACATCAACATTCAGCTACAAAGTGAAAACAATCTCCACAATTGTAACAAGTTATCAGCTTTGGACCATTTTCCTTTCGCCCATTAGACACATTCTTGCGCTTAAGTTCATATTTTGCTTTGGCTAGGTTCTTCCAAAAAATTCTTGCGTAGAAGGCCACATACTCACCATGAGCATGATTGACCTCCCCGAGACAGCTCATGGAGACAATGTCAAAACCCCTATCATCTTCCTCTTGCTCCATGACATTGGTCGTCAATGGTACATTCACGCCTTTTTGCATTCCAATTGCTCGAGCATGAGCATCTTCAACGTTCTTTGCTGCAACTTTGAATCCAGCCATTTCTTGCATGACTTCATTGGAAGTCATTTGGTGATAGTTGTGTCGACCTTGTAAGCTCTTCAAATCAGTGGGCTCAAATGGCATAAGAGCACTCACATACTTCCTCTTAATCAATGCATCAACAACATGTGTGACACCATGCTTTCTAAATGTAGTGGCAATGCCTTTGAGCCTTTTATATATGTCTTCGTGATCCTCACCATCCAACATATAGAACCCATTCGGCTTCATTTCTTAGAGCATGATACATCGTAAACGTATCTATAATTTTTGATGCTCCATGCTTGTTTTGTACCAATTATCTTATGTGTTGTCTACACTTTGAGGCATTTTTATACATTTTCTGGAACTAACCTATTGACAAGATGCCGCAGTGCCAGTTGCCTGTTTTCTGCTGTTTTTGGTTTCAGAAAAGCTAGTAAGGAAATATTCTCAGAATTGGACGAAATAAAAGCTGAAGTTCCTATTTTTCCCGACATAAGACAGAGTCCAAAGCAGAGACAAAGGAGGGCACCGAGGCGGCCACACCCAATGGTGGTGCGGGTACCCCCAGGCGTGACACCAGGTGGTGTGGGCCCTGATACGTCATAAACGTATCTATATTTTTTGATGTTCCATGCTTGTTTTATATCTACTTTCTTATGTTTTGTTCACACTTTGAGGTATTTTTATACATTTTCTGGAACTAACCTATTAACAAGATGCTATAGTGCCAATTGCCTGTTTTTTGCTGTTTTTGGTTTCAGAAAAGCTCGTAAAGAAATATTCTCGGAATTGGACGGGACAAAAGCCAAAGTCAATATTTTACCTGAAGCAACACGGAGTCCGAAGGGCAGCCGAAGGTGGGGCCAAGAGGCGGCCACACCCTATGGTGGCGCGGCCAGCCCTAGGCATGCCACCAGGTGGTGTGGGCCCCCTAGCGCTCCACCGACCTTGCCCCTTCGCCTATAAAAGTCTCCTGGGACGAAAACCCTAAGTATAAGATCGGAATCCCACGAAAAGTTTCGCAGCACCGCCGCCACCAAAGAGGAGATTCGGGGGACAGAAGTCTCTATTCCAGGACCCTGCCGGGACAGGGAAGTGCCCCCGGAGCCATCTCCATCGACTCCACCACCATCTCCATCGCCGTTGCTGACTCCCATGATGAGGAGGGAGTAGTTCTCTCTCGAGGCTAAGGGCTCTACCAGTAGTTATGTGTTCATCTCTCTCTCTATGCGTGATCTTATTGAGATCATGAGCTTTGTAATCTATAGATCTGTTCTGCTACTCAAGTGCTTTAATTAATCTCTGCTTATCCCCACATGTGTGAAGTTGATAGTGTGCACAGCGTGTGGCACTTTGACTAAGGTTATAGAAATACTTATCATGAGTATAATTTGAGTTGGATGTCTCTATGAGATTGTAGTGTTTGTTGGAACCATCTAGCGCTCAAGGTGATAGTGAGGGGTTATCTAGATGGGGAATGCGAACTTTAAGGTGTGTTGTTATAGCCCTACATCGTCCAACCAAAGAGTAGTTCAGGGTAGCATAATGAAGAGAAGATATTTATATGAGAGTGTCCACTAGTGAAAGTATGATCCCTAGGCCTAGTTTCTAAGCATTGAAACACCATTTACAATCGGTCCTGTTACATGTTTGCTTGCTGCCACTCTTATTTCAGATTGCAATTACCACTTATAATCATCCATATTACTTGTATTTCATTATCGCTTTGCCGAACTAGTGCACCTATACACCTGACAAGTGTATTGGGTGTGTTGTGGACACAAGAGACTTCTTGTATCTTGATTGCAGGGTTGCTTGAGAGGGATAACTTTGACCACTTCCTCCCTGAGTTCAATAAACCTTGGGTGATCCACTTAAGGGAAACTTGCTGCTGTTCTACAAATGTGTGCACTTGGGGGCCCAACACTGTCTACTAGAATAGAAGTGTGCGTAGACATCAAGCTATTTTCTGGCGCCGTTGCCGGGGATGTAAGGTAAAAGGTACTCACATCCTCTGGCTACTAAGCTATCTTCTAGTACTGTTGCTGTTGTGTGAGTGCTTGAAGTTATTTCCTTTAGATTCTACAATTATATCTTTTTGTTTCTTTTTTTATTTTCACTAGTTAGGCTTAATGGAAAACAACAACAAATTAGAGAGATTTATAGTATTTATCTTGAGTCAGGACATGTGGTGTTTGAAGAGAAAATTAAAAAACCTATGGAACTTTATTTGCATGCTAATAGCAATGTTATTAGTATGAATTCTCTGAACACCATTATTGCTAATGCTATGGAAAAGTCTAAGCTTGGGGAAACTGGTTTTGATGAGCATGATATTTTTAGTCCCCCAAGCACGGAGGAGAAAATTTACTTTGATGATACTATACCTCCGATATATGATGATTACAATGATGCGTATGATATTTTTAGTCCACCTACTATTGAGGAGAAAATTAATTATGATTACAATATGCCTACTATATTTGATGATTATGGTGATGAGAATAATAATGATAGCTATTTTGTTGAATTTGCTCCTACTATGATTAATAAGAATGACTATATTTATGTGGAGAGTACTAATTCTTTTATGCATGTGGCTTGTGATAAGAATGTTTTATGTGATATTTATATTGTTAATTTTATTCATGATGCTACTGAAAGTTATTATGATAGAGGGAAACATGGTTTTATGTATCTCAACAATATTAAGTTTCCCCTCTTTATGTTCAAATTTTTGAAGTTGCACTTGTTTTTCTTTCCTATGCTTGTTGCTTTGTGCTTTCATGACTTGTTTATTTACAAGATTATTTTTCATAGGACGTGGGTTAGACTTAAATTTGTTCCATATTTGCTTCTTGATGCTCTCTTTTACTTCAATTCATATTTCTTATGTGAGCATCATCGAAATTACCATGCCTATCTTAAAGGCTATAAAGAAAGAGCTTTTGGGAGACAACCCATTATATTTTTACTTTCAATTTATTTTTGTTTAGTTGAGTCTTGGAAGTTATTGCCTCTGTAATAACCTCTTATTATCCTTTTTTTGGTTTTTGTGCCAAGAATAACCTCTAATGTGAGGGAAGTAAGATATGGGGAGGTTGATGTCCTGAAACAGATTTCTATGCGTCACTGTAAAAAATCGTGAAAATTGTCAGTACGTCGGATTGAGCTGTAAGTTTTTGTGCTTATGCCCTAGGTTATTACCCAACTTTCGTTAGATTTTGATTCGAGCAACAGAAGATTTTCGAAAAAATCGGTCTTTACCTGCTGGTCTATTTTGACAGATTTTTGCCATTATTTGCATTTGCCTCTTAATTGGTTTCTTTTTGAGTTCTCCTGGATCACTCGAACTTTTAAAAGAAATCGTTACAGTAGATTGTGTTTTAATGGAAGTTTTACTTGTGTTGAAACTAAACCCAAAGACTTATTATCTTGAATACACTAATGTTGCTAATGAAGATTGTGTGAAGTTTTGTATGAAGGAAATTTTCAAGTGTAGGGAAGAATAATGTGATGAGATGAAGTATGATAAAAGCTCAAGATTGGGGATGCCACCCATGTCACCCCGAGAAATATTCAAGAAGTACAAGCGTCAATGCTTTGGGATGCCCAAGGCATCCCCTTCTTCATCAATAATCTCAGGTCTTCTTTCAAGAAACTTTATTTTTATTACCTGATGCACTATGTGTTGTTCTTCAAGCGTCTTTGTTTTTAGTTTTATTTTTCGTTCTTTGCTGCAATAAGTTGGTTGGATCCCAACACACTTCTTTTTGGAGAGATACACACCCCATTATTCATTGCCTAGAACACTACAGTTTTCACTCTTATTGTTCTGTGAGTGTTCTCCTTTGCTAGCACTGCGTTTAGATTTACTTTTCTTATTCTTTTGGCTTAGAACTTTTTAGTTCTTATTCATAGATGGGTGAGACATGCTCTCTGGTGTTTGTTGATTATTATCTTTGAGACTTGTTTTAGATTTGTCGATTGGTGTTGGAAAAGAGTAGGAAGTTTCATGCTTATAGTGGTACAAAAGGAAGCTTGTTTTGACTGTGACTTAGACTTTATCATGTCATGCTAGATGTTTCTTTGACCATATGCTTAGTGATTATTGTTGTAGCATTACTTGTTTCAAACAATTGAGATTGCTTAATGATCTTTGAAAGAATCATGCGTTGTTTTAGCATACGAAAGCATAATATTGTGCTATTCTCCTTTGATGCTTTATTTGGGTTGACTTGGCACATGATTACACCATCTTAAGACTATGAACCAGTCACCTTAGCCTCTATGATCATTTAGTTTTTAACTTGTAATATCACTTTATGATTTAATTAATAATGTGTTGTCGCTTTGCATGATTATGGCCATTATTGCTCTCTTAGTTGGTCGCTCCCAGTCTTTTGCTAGCTTCCACCTGTACCACGTATGAGTTCCACTCATGCATCCAACCTCCAAGAAAACCAAGTTATTCCAAAGAGTCCACTATAAATTCCTATGCATGATGTGTTACACCATTCCAAGTATATTCATGTTTTTATCTACCTTCCAAATTAAACTTTTGTTATGTGAAAATTAGTGATTAAAGCTCTCACAAACTTGATGGCACACTTTATTTTCTTGCACTTAATAAACTTGAACCATTGTTTCCATCTATGTTGCTTACATTCTTTCACTTTATAAGTTGTGAATTAGCAGAACCATGCTACCATGGGGAACGCTTTCAACATTGCACTTATTATTCAGTTGATATCATGTTCTTTTGTTTATGGATCCTGGCGGTGTGAAATAAAAGGGGAGCTTGTAAGCTCACGGAGTTTGTATGTGTGTTAGAGAAACACCTGGGTGGCTAGCCTAAGCCATGCCTAATCATGGTGGAAACTTGCAACATAGCCATAGTGTGCATTTTGTGAAGCATCCTCAATAAAAACCTATGCAAATAGCAAAGAAAAAGACGATTGAGATGCTCATTGTCTATTGCCTTGTCATTTTGATATGGGGTAAGGGGTACCCCGTTGGCGGTTCTCCATGATACACATGTACTTACAACGACAAGAACTTACTTGTGACTAAAGTTGAGTAGCATGAGGTTCGGTACTCGTAAGCAAGGGGCATGAGATTTTCAACTTATAACTTGTCAAGCATATCCTCATATTTGTGTCACTTTAACCTTAATCACCTCGAGATGCTTATGATAGGGGCAATGAGATTTGAAAGTTAATAAGTACCATAATTTTTTGAAGCTCTTTATGAAACTTGAAATCCCTGCTTCCCTCTGTGAAGGGCCTTTCTTTTTTACTTTTATGTTGAGTCTCCATCTTCTATCTTTATGCACCAATTGAGACAACATAGTGGTCATTCTTAGTTTAATGTGCATTGTCCGAAAACTTGTTGATTGATTCATAACTTTGATATTTCTTGTTCTTAAATTATTTGTATCTAGTCACCCTTATGAACTTTGAAGGTGTCCAATGCATTTGTGTTTTGCTATACCATGAGGGACAAGCTGAATACCACTCTTTTTACGTTTTATATATGTGAAACAAACAAATGTCTTTCAATGCATTGTTATTCATGATATTTTGTTTGTACCTTTTTATGTTACAACTTAGTTGCTTTGTCTTATTGTTAGAACTATATCTTTCATGTTTATGTTAGAGTACTATGATATCAGCTATCAATGTTTTACAATACCTTGATCAAGATTGTGATGGTTCATGTCACCTCAAAAATTATTCTTTTTATCACTTACCTACTCGAGGATGAGCAGGAGTTAAGCTTGGGGATGCTTGATATGTCGTAAACGCATCTATAATTTTTGATGCTCCATGCTTGTTTTGTATCAACTATCTTATGTTTTGTCTACACTTTGAGGCATTTTTATACATTTTTTGGAACTAACCTATTGACAAGATGTCGTAGTGCCAGTTGCCTGTTTTCCGCTATTTTTGGTTTCAGAAAAGCTAGTAAGGAAATATTCTCGGAATTGGACGAAACAAAAGCGAAAGTTCCTATTTTTCTCGACATAAGACGGAGTCCAAAGCAGAGACAGAGCAGGGCACCGAGGTGGCCACACCCTATGGTGGCGTGGGTACCCCATGCGTGCCACCAGGTCGTGTGGGCCCCTCGAGCCTCCACCGACCTTGCCCCTTTGCCTATATATTCCCCCCGAGATGAAAACCCTAAGAACGAGATCAGAATTCCATGAAAAGTTCCGCAGCACCGTCGCCACCGAATAGGAGACTCGAGGGATAGAAGTCCCTGTTCTGGCACCCTGCCGGGACGGGGAAGTGCCCCCGAAGCCATCTCCATCGACTCCACCGCCATCTCCATCGCCGTTGCTGACTCCCATGATGAGGAGGCAATAGTTCTCTCTCAAGGATCAGGGCTCTACTAGTACCTATGTGTTCATCTCTCTCTCTATGCGTGATCTTATTGAGATCATGAGCTTTGTAATCTATAGATCTATTCTGCTACTCAAGTGCTTTAATTAATCTCTTCTTATCCCCACGTGTGTGAAGTTGATCGTGTGCACACCGTGTGGCACTTTGGCTAAGGTTACAGGAATATTTATCATGAGTATAATCTGAGTTGGATGTCTCTATGAGATTGTGGTGTTTGTTGGAACCATCTAACGCTCAAGGTGATAGTGAGGAGTTATCTAGATGGGGAATGCGAACTTTAAGGTGTGCTGTTATTGCAGTGACCCAACATACCACTCATGATTTAGTACACTATAGTCGTTGACATAACACCAATGAAACACCGTTCACTAGTATTACATCCCTCAAAGTGGTACAACAGAAAAACAGCAGGTCCAAGACATGACTATAGATTACAACTCGACTCTTTACAAAAGGTCCAGAGAACACTATAGGTTAAAGAGAGAGAAAGAAACTTCTTACAAAGAAGAACCAGAAGTAATAACTCAGAACTATCTAGTAACTATGACTAGTATCTAAACTATTTGGCTTGTCATTGCTACTATTGCAATGCTCTACAGAAGTAGGTTTTATGGCTAGAGAATCCACTTGTATCTACTTAAGAACTTAGTCTTTGCTTCGGTTAACGTATATGTTGACTTCATTGACTCAGTTGAAGAACTTGAGCTGTCGATGATGGTTTCTTGAGCAGAAATTGATGTAGGCGTCGTCTTCAATGGCTTAGAACGTAGCAAGGGTTAAGAAGGTACGGTTGAGTGATGACCGACAAGTATAGGGGGTGTATCGCAGTATTTTCGATAAGTAAGAGTGTCGAACCCAACGAGGAGCAGAAGGTGCTGGCTAGTGGTATGGATCAGGAATTCTCTGCAATGGTTTCCTAACGGGGGTTCAGGTTTCTGTCACTCCGGCAACCCCTACGATTAGTAGCCAAATACACAATGCATTCCCCTAGGCCCATATAGGTGAAGTGTCATGTAGTCGACGTTCACATGACACCACTAGAAGAAGTACACCACAACTTAAATAACAATCTATTGAATCTTTCTCAACGCAACTCCACTACCAACAACAAGACTTCTCCCATGTCCTCAAGAACAAAACGAACTACTCACAAGATATCATATGGATCATGGTCAGAGATGCTATAATGATGTATAACAATCTGAACATAAACAATAATTCAATGGTTCACTCAATAGCATCAACTACAAAGAGAAATCAACACCGGGAAAGTTTCCCATATGAACTATGCAAGATTCAACGCAATTGTTACAGCAATATGGAGATGGTGATGAGGGTGCTGATGGTGATGATGGTGGTGGTGATGATGATCCCGATGAAGTCCACTTAGATGGTGGTGTTGATGGCGACGATCTCCCCTCTCCGGGAAGGAATTCCCTCGGCAGAAATCTGTCTGCCGGAGAGATCTTTCTCTCTCGGTGTTTTCCGCCCCATAGAGGCGGCGGAATCTTTCAGTGGTCGCTCCCCGAGTCTTAGGGTTTCGGGAGGTTGATATACGCTAGAGGGGAAAGGCTTGAGTGGGCCAAGATGGCCACACCACTCCCTGGCGCGCCCTAGGCTTGCCCACGCCATGGGGTGGTCTGGGCCCCCTGTGGCCCACCTCCACTCCATCTTCTGGCATCCTTAGTCTTCTGGAAAACTAGGATTTTCCGTATATTTTCCCGGATTTTCTGATCTTCGCGAATTTTGCCTCCAAGCAGCACCTTTTCCATCAGAATCCTGACTGCAGCGGTCCATGCTCCAAAAGTCATCAACCATGCAAAATAGATGAAATAACATAAGTATCACCTCTCAATACGAAATATATCAATGAATAATAGTGAATTAAGACATAGAATAGTGATGCAAAATGGACGTATCAACTCCCCCCAAGCTTAGACTTTGCTTGTCCCCAAGCGAAACTGAGCTCAATAAACATGACCTCAAGTTTATGGAGTGAAGAGTCGATAAAAGAATACGAACAAGAAGCATCACATTCATATAATACATAGATCATAATAGAAAGCAACTCACTATTATACAACTCAACTTGCAATGAGTAAAGGAAACACAATAAAGATACATAAAGTGAATCATAATTGGTAATGGCAAACTTAGCTCTTGGTCGAAGAATAGTTGATAATTTGCTTGAGTTCACAAATAGCTGGTTTTCCAAAGAAAGCTTTCAAAGTAGTAAACATCAAGATAAGAGCAATGTGCAAAAGAAGGAACATAAGAAACATGAATGCATAAATCATCGTATGAATGAATGAATACATCAACTCAAAATACTTGCCGAGATAGAAGGGAATAGGTTTGCTGACTCAACTATAAAGTAAAAGAAAGGGCCCTTCAAAGAGGGAAGCAGGGATTACAAGTCTCATAAAGAGCTCCCAAAAATTATGATACTTACTAGCTTTTAGCTCTCATTACCCCTATCATAGGCATCTTTAGGTGATTAAGGTTAAAGTGACACAACTAACAGGATATGCTTGACAAGTTCTAAGTTGAAATCTCAAGCCCCTTACTTATGAGTACCGATCCTCATGCTACTCAACTTCAGTCACGAGCAAGCTCTTGTCATTGTAAATACATGCGTATCATTGAGAACCGCCAGCGGGGTACCCCTTGCACATGACACAGGAGCTATCCCATAATCAAAATGACAAGGCAAGCAGACAGTGAGCATCTCAGCGATCTATTTATTTGCTATTTGCATAGGTTTTTATTGAGGATGCTTCATAGAATGCTCACTATAGTTATGCTGCAAGTTTCCACCATGATTAGGCATGGCTTAGGCTAGCGGCCCAGGCGTTTCTCTAAAACACATATAAACTCCATGATCTTACAAGTTCCACTTTTATTTCACACCGCCGGGATCCATAAGCAAAAGAACATGATATCAACGGGGTACAAAGTACAAGTGCAATGGTGAAAGTGTTCCCCATGGTACATGGTTCTGCTAATTTCAACTTATAAAGCGCAAGCATATACGCAACAAAGAAGGACCCAATGGTTCAAGTTTATTAAATGCAAGAAAGTATAGTGTGCCGTCAAGTTCATGAGAGCTTTAATCACTAATTTTCGCATAACAAGTTTAATTTGGGAGGTAGATAAAACAGGAATTTACTTGGAACAGCAATAATGCTACTAGGTAGGTATGGTGGACACAAATGGCAAATGTTTTGGTTTAAAGGAGGTGGATGCACGAGAAGAATACCCTCTCAGTACAGGTTTTTGGCTAGCAAGGCTGGGTAGCAAGTATAAGAGTTGAAGGAAACAAATAAACAAACATACAAATGGTAAAGACAAACATGCAATCTTCCTTGGAAGCACAAAAGATCTTAACTAGAGAAAACTAGACTTATGAGCAAATCAAGAAAGAAAGATGATGAAATTATTTTCTTCTAGAGTACTTCTATCTTTTTCTTTTCAACTCTCAAAAAGGTGTTGCTACTGACCGAGCCAGGTTTGTCAAAACCAACTAAATTAACTCAATGATCCCAAAGTGCTGCCAATACTAACAACAAGATCAATCATATAACCACGAGTTGAAAACTAACATAAGCTATGCAAAAGAGCGAATGATAGAACTTCTCATTAATATTCCATAACGGCAACTCACACCAAGGGATACAAATCTAACGAGAGAGGGGACACTTCCATAATGCAAACCATACTACATAATAACTCCTATATTCATGATATGACTCTACTAATAAGGTAAAAAGATAGAAGATAGTGATATGATACCGCGGCACTCCCCCAAGCTTGGAACAAACCAAGGGGATGCGAAACCTGATGACGAATTACTCCTTCTGTGGTGGTGGTATCCTCTTGATGAGCTCCTTGATCAGTTTCCCAAGGTCCTCAATCTCGAAGGTGAGAGTGTGAATCAACTCCGAGTTGTGCTCAATGCGGCCCATAATCATTTCAGTTTGTGGATCCCAGCTCTTTTGATTCTTCTTCCATTCTTCCCACTTGGAGTCTTCTTTTCCTGCATGGTTATGGATGAAGGTATGGAAGGGATTCTTGGTGTGTGGAGGAAGTGACCTTGGAGCCAAACTGTGACGAGGAGCTTTCCCCCCAGTCTGCATCCGTGCAGTCCTTCTAATCCTGGCAGGGTTCGCCACCACTCCAATGCTTGCAATGGTAGTGCTGGTGTGCGGACATTGGCCTTTCTCCTCTTCACCTTCACTCTCGATCTCCTTCCCGGGGTCTTGGAGGTCTTCCTCCATGGGCTCCTTTCCTTTATCCATGGCAGACACCATTGTGCTTCTAAACCTTCAAATAGTATGTCCTGTCAGAAACAGATCGAAATAAAAACACAACGAAAACACGATATACGGACCTCGAGGGATCCGGGGGGTTATATATTACGAAGTTTCATACCAAAAGGAAGGTACTGGGAGAAAACGAGTCGGAGGCGGAGTCCTGGGTGGCCTCACCACCTGGTGGCGCGGCCAGGGGTGGGCCCACGCCATGGGGTAGTGTGGGCCACCCTGGCTCCGGTTCCATCCCTTTTTCGCTTCATAGCTTTCCTTATTGACTGAAAACTATAAAAATATAGTTGGATTGTATTTTCGCGGAACTTTTCTTACCAGAACTATTACCTAGTTGCAAACGGACTCTATAGGTCTCTGAATTTGGTCCTCAATGAATTTCTCTGGAGTTATAACTTGAAAGGCATCAACATCTTCATTGTAAGAATCTCCAGCAATATAGTGTTTGATTCGCTGTCCATTCACTACTTGTGTAGTATTATCTTTTAGAGAAGAAATTTTTATTGCTCCTGAACGGTATACTTCTTCAATGATGAAAGGTCCTTCCCATTTTGATAGTAGCTTACCTGCAAAAAATCTGAGACGAGACCTATACAATAGAACTTTCTCACCAACATGAAATTCTCTCTTAAGTATTCGCTTGTCATGCCATGTTTTAACTTTTTCCTTAAAGAGCCTAGCATTCTCATAGGCTTCACTCCTCCATTCATCTAAAGAACTTAAGTCAAATAATCTTTTCTCACCAGCGAGCTTACAATCTCTATTTAGTTCTTTCACTGCCCAGTAAGCATTGTGTTCTAATTCTAAGGGAGGTGGCAAGCTTTCCCATAGACCATTTTATAAGGAGACATTCCCATGGGATTCTTATAAGCTGTTCTATAAGCCCATAAAGCATCATTCAACTTCTTAGCCCAGTTTTTTCTAGACCTATTAACAGCCTTTTGTAAGATAGATTTAATTTCTCTATTTGATAACTCTACTTGCGTGCTAGTTTGGGGGTGATAAGCTGAAGCAATCCTATGATTAACATCATACTTAGCGAGGGTCTTCCTAAAACCGCCATGAATGAAATGAGAACCCCCATCATTCATGAGATACCTAGGCACTCCAAACCTAGGAAAGATAACATCCTTAAGCATTTTTAGAGAGGTTTCTCTATCAGCACTTTTCGTAGGAATGGCTTCTACCCACTTAGTAACATAATCAACGGCAACAACAATATGAGTGTAACCCTTCGAAGGAGGGAAAGGACCCATAAAGTCGAATCCCCAACAATCAAAAGGTTCAATAACTAGAGAGTAATTCATAGGCATTTCATTGCGTCTAGAAATATTACCAACACGTTGACATTCGTCACAAGATAAAACAAATTTTCTTGCATCTTTAAAAAGGGTAGGCCAGTAGAAACCTGATTGTAATACCTTTTGTGCAGTTCTATTTCTTGCATGATGTCCTCCATAGGCGCTCCCGTGACATTTACGCAATATCTCTTTTTGTTCATACTCTAGAACACATCTTCGCATAATACCATCAACCCCTTCTTTGTATAAGTGTGGGTCATCCCAAAAATAATGCCTCAAATCATAAAAGAACTTTCTTCTTTGCTGAGCTGTAAAAGTTGGAGGCAAATACTTGGAGATAATAAAGTTAGCATAATCAGCATACCAACGGCTTCCTCGCGCGTTCACCCCTACTGCGGCTAATTGCTCATTTGGAAAACTATCATTAACAGGCATAGGATCAAAAGAGATGTTTTCCAAGCAAGATAAATTATCAGCTACAGGATTTTCAGCACCCTTTCTATCTACTATATGTAGATCAAACTCTTGTAAAAGCAGTACCCATCTAATTAGCCTAGGCTTAGCATCCTTCTTTGTCATAAGATATTTAATAGCAGCATGATCAGTATGAATAGTTACTTTTGAGTCCACAATATAGGGCCTAAACTTATCACAAGCAAAGACAACAGCTAGAAATTCCTTTTCAGTAGTAGCATAATTCCTTTGAGCAGCGTCTAGAGTCTTACTAGCATAATGGATAACGTTCAGCTTTTTATCAATACGTTGCCCAAGGTCAGCACCTACAGCAAAATCACTAGCATCACACATTATTTCAAAGGGTAAACTCCAATCAGGTGGTTGAACAATAGGAGCTGTTGTTAAAGCCTTTTTAAGAGTTTCAAAAGCTTCCTTACAATCGTCATCAAAAACGAAGGGTACATCCTTTTGAAGAAGATTAGTAAGGGGTTTTGATATCCTAGAAAAGTCTTTAATAAACCTTCTATAGAAACCAGCATGACCAAGGATACTACAAATACCTTTTATGTCTCTTGGGCATGGCATCTTCTCAATTGCCTCAACCTTAGCTCTATCAACTTCTATTCCTCTTTCAGAAACTTTATGCCCAAGAACAATCCCTTCGTTAACCATGAAGTGGCATTTCTCCCAATTAAGAACAAGATTAGTTTCTTCACATCTCTGCAAAACTTTATCAAGGTTGTGTAGACAATTATCAAAAGAAGTTCCATAGACAGAAAAGTCATCATGAACACTTCTACAATTTCCTCACAAAAGCCATGAAAGATAGCAGACATGCACCTTTGGAAAGTAGCACGAGCATTACATAAACCAAAAGGCATACGTCTATAAGCATAAGTTCCATAAGGGAAAGTAAAAGTAGTTTTTTCTTAATCTTGTTGTTTAACAGCAATTTGAGAGAAACCAGAATAACCATCAAGAAAACAAAAATGGGTATTTTTAGACAACCTTTCCAACAATTGATCAATAAAAGAAGCGGGTAGTGATCTTTCTTAGTGACTTTATTGACTTTCCTAAAATCGATGCACATCCTATAGCCTACTACTATTCTTTGAGGAATAAGCTCATCGTTATCATTAGGGACAACGGTAATACCTCCCTTTTTAGGAACACAATGAACATGACTAACCCATTCACTATTAGCAATAGGGTAAATAATACCAGCATCAAGAAGTTTCAATACCTCATTTCTTACCACTTCCTTCATCTTAGGATTTAAATGTCGTTAGTGCTCCACTACTGGCTTCGCATTTGGTTTTATGTTGATAGAATGCTGACATATAGTAGGTGAAATCCCTTTCAAATCATCCAGAGTATAGCCCATAGCTCCTCGGTGTTTCTTCAAAACTTCCAATAATATTTCTTCTTCCTCCCCTGAAAGTTTAGCGCTAATAATAACATGATATATCTTTTTATCATCAATAAAAGCATATTTAAGATCATCAGGGAGAGGTTTTAGATCGAAGACCGGGTCCTTTTTAGGTGGCAAAGTGGTACCCAAGTCTTCTACAGGCAAGTCATGTTTAAGCAACCTGGGTTGACGACGGAGGATCTCGTCAATCTCATTCCTTTCATCCATGAAGATCTCACTTTCGTGATCTTCCATAAATTGCTGCAAAGCATTGTTAGGAGCAAGAGAGATAGAAGCAAGTTGTTCAACTCTAAAATCCTCATTAGGGGTTTCCTCTTCGCAAGGTTCTTTAGTAAATTTCGAAAAATTAAACTCATAAGATTCCCCATCAAACTTAGTCAAGATTTTCTCCCTCTTGCAATCAATAATAGCACCACAAGTACTCAAGAAAGGTCTACCGAAAATGATAGATAAGTTTTACTAGCAGCTGAACCAAGTACTAGAAAATCAGCAGGATACTTGATCTTACCACAAAGGACTTCCACGTCTCGCACAATGCCAATTGGAGAGATAGTCTCTCTGTTAGCAAGGTGAATAACCACATCAATCTCCTCCAACTCGCAAGGACTTATTTCATGCATAATTTCTCTGTAAAGCTCAAAGGAATAGCACTAGAGCTTGCACCAATATCACATAAACCATAATAGCAATGATCACCAATTCTAACAGAAAGCATAGGAACACTAGCCTTTTTAGATCTATTGGGATGTGAAACAATATTGGAAGCATCCTCACAGAAGACTATGTGCCCATCTTCTACACTTTTAGTAACAAGGTCTTTCACAATTGCTATGACAAGTTCAATGTTTAATTGTTCATCAGGTTTTACATTTTTCTTTCCACTTTTAGTGATTACATTAGTTATCATAGGATGATCCTTTACCTTATCTGGGAAGGGAATCTTCTCGATGTAAGGTTCAGGTAGGATATGATCAATAATGCAACACTCAGTGCTCCCAATAGGAACATGGTCAACAATATCTTTATAAGACGCATGGCACTTATTCCATCCCTTTTTTGGAATTTCAATATACGAAGCAAAAGCTCTAAAGCAATTCGTAATAACTTGCAAATCAAGACCATAAGAATTATTAATATTTCGAAAGTCATCAGTTCCCATAAAAGATTCAATGCATTCATAATCATAATTTATACCTGACTTTCTACCTTTGTCGTTCTCCCAAGCTTCAGCATTGTCTTGAATACGGTCCAGAAGGTCCCATTTAACTTCTTCTTCCATATGAGTGAATGATCCAGCACAAGAAGCGTCCAATAAATCCTTGTCATGTAGAGGGAGCCTTGCATAAAAGTTATTGATAATAATATTGTCGGGGAGCTCATGAATGGGACATTTGGGCATTTGTAACTTCAGTCTCCCCCAAGCTTGAGCAGTACTCTCTCCATCAAGAGGCCAAAAGTTGTATATTTGATTCCGATCTTTATGAATTTCACTAGGAGGATAAAACTTTGAATAAAAGAGAGGCACTATTTCCTCCCATTCTAGAGCTTGACCATCCTTCAGCAGCTTATATGATTCCTCAGTTCTTCCTTTCAGCGATAATGAGAATAACTTCTTCTTAACTTGATCTGTAGTAATACCTGCACGTTTGAACAACCCGCATAATTCGTGTATAAAGAGTAAATGATCACCGGGATGGACAGTTCCATCCCCAACATAGTAGTTATCCACAATACGATCAATAATTCTTGTAGGTATTTTGAAAACATCTTTCTCAGCAGGTGGTGGCTTATCTACTACCTTAGCAGTGGTAGTAGCACTACCAAATAAGAAACAAAGTGAATTATCCATAACGAAAATAAAGCAACTAGCAGAAGTAAACAATACTCACAGTAGAAGTTTCCTTTACCAGTTCCACTCTCCAATAGTGCTTCACTCCCCGACAACGGCGCCAGAAAATAGTCTTGATGACACACAAGTATAGGGGCTGTTTCGCAGTACTTTCGATAAGTAAGAGTGTCAAACCCAACGAGGAGCAGAAGGTGCTGTCTAGTGGTATGGATCAGGAATTCTCTGCAAATACTTAGCAAACGGATTTTTAGGGGTTTTCGATAAAGCAAGTAAACAAAGTACGAGTAAATAAAAGACAGTAAGAATGAATGCAGCAAGTGGCCCAATCCTTTATGCAGCAAAGGACAAGCCGGTTGTATTTCTATAGATGACCAAACGTTCTCGAGGACACATGGGAAGACTGTCAAGTGCTTTCGCTTCATATAGTCGATTAATCTTCTCTAGCTTGCTAAGTGATGTGTGGGTGAACCTGTGCTAATGTACCCTCCCATCCAAGACTTAATACATACTTGTGATTAAACCCCCTTGCAAACATCCGTAACTACAAGAAAGTAATTAAGGTAGAAACCTAACCACAGCTTTAAACTCTAAGATCCTTACGTCGCTTGTGCAATGGTTTCCTAACGGGGGTTCAGGTTTCTGTCACTCCAGCAACCCCTGCGATTAGTAGCCAAATACACAATGCATTCCCCTAGGCCCATATAGGTGAAGTGTCATGTAGTCGACGTTCACATGACACCACTAGAAGAAGTACACCACAACTTAAATAACAATCTATTGAATCTTACTCAACGCAACTCCACTACTAACAACAAGACTTCTCCCATGTCCTCAAGAACAAAACGAACTACTCACAAGACATCATATGGATCATGATCAGAGATGGAATAATGATGTATAACAATCTGAACATAAACAATAATTCAATGGTTCACTTAATAGCATCAACTACAAAGAGTAATCAACACCGGGAAAGTTTCCCATATGAACTATGCAAGATTCAACGCAATTGTTGCAGCAATATGGAGATGGTGATGAGGGTGCTGATGGTGATGATGGTGGTGATGATGGTCCCGATGAAGTCCAGCTTGATGGTGGGGTTGATGGCGATGTTCTCCCCTCTCCGGAAAGGAATTCCCCCGGCAGAAATCTGTCTGCCGGAGAGATCTTTCTCTCTCGGCGTTTTCCGCCCCGCAGAGGCGGCGGAATATTTCTGTGGTTGCTCCCCGAGTCTTAGGGTTTCGATAGGTTGATATACGCCAGAGGGGAGAGGCTGGAGTGGGCCAGGGCGGCCACACCACTCCCTGGCGCGGCCTAGGCTTGCCCGCGCCATGGGGTGGTGTGGGCCCCCTGTGGCCCACCTCCACTCCATCTTCTGGCATCCTTAGTCTTCTAGAAAACTAGGATTTTCCGTATATTTTCCCGGATTTTCTGATCTTCGTGAATTTTGCCTCCAAACAACACCTTTTCAATCAGAATCCTGACTACAGCGGTCCATGCTCCAAAAGTAATCAACTATGCAAAAATAGATTAAATAACATAAGTATCACCTCTCAATACGAAATATATCAATGAATAATAGTGAATTAAGACATAGAATAGTGATGCAAAATGGACGTATCATTGAGTACGGGCGTACTCAGCAAATTCACTAAAATAGGTCATAGGCAATGCAAGTTTTCGTAAACATTTCTTTAAAGGTTGCTTTTTTTCTGAAACTATGTCCGGCAGCCTTCACAGGTTGACCAATACTTTCATGGGGTTCCTTTTCTGCCGCGTTCGTAGCTCCTTCCCGGAACAGGGAGTAACATGTCACAATTCTTACACTCTGCAGAGTTGCATCACTTTTCCCATAAGAGACCTTAGCCTTGTTGCTTGATGGCTCAATGCACGGCGCCTAGAAAAAATGCTTGATGGCAGTGTTGATGTAGAGCTCGTTGGGAACCCCAAGAGGAAGGTATGATGAGCAAAGCAGCAAGTTTCCCTCACTTATGAAACCAAGGTTTAATTGAACCAGTAAGAGCAAGGAAACACCCCAAAGGTGTTACTAGCTGAGCTTTGGCAGGGCGCACTACCGGTGCTAGTAGCAACGTGGAGACCTGCACAACACAACCACATAACTTTGTCCCCAACTTGCGATGAGGTTGTCAATCTCACTGTGTTTTGCGGAAAACAAAGGATTAAACGTATCGAATGGAAAGAAGTAAAAGTTTGCAGAAAGTAAACACAAAGCAGTAAACAATTTATAGATTGTATGTAAAAGACAAGGACCGGGATCTATAGTTCACTAGAGGTGGCTCTCCTTAGATAGATAACATGCTGGGTGAATAAATTACAGCGGGGCAATTGACAAACACCGAGAAAGCAATACATGCATAATCTAATCATCTTCACTCCTTTCATACTTGATTGGGCATTACAACATTATACATAGACCTCCATCCAACTGCATCTATGACTAATAATCCACCTTCAGGTTATCATCCGAACCCCCTCTAGTATTAAGTTGCAAGCAACAGATTATTGCTTTACGAACTGCGTGTAAAGTAAACAATACGGTTGTTCTATGAACAAAGGATTGTAGTTTTCTCCCTAGTAGCAACAACACATCTAGTACCTTAGAGATTTCTGTCACTATCGAGATTACCAGAGGCATGAACCCACTATCGAGCATAAATACTAACTCTTGGAGTTGCTAGCATCTACTTGGCCAAGATAGCTACTAACAACGGAAAGCATGCAAGATCACAAATAACAAAGACATGATAGAATCAATAATCAATCTGAAATAGCATCTCAATATTCATCGGATCCCTGCAAACACAACATGCAGAATTACAATTAGATGATCTTGATCATGAACGGAGCTCACAAGATCTAGAAATAAAAGCACAAAGTAGGAGAACCAGCCATCTAGCTACTACATGGATCCGTAGTCCAAGGATGAACTACTCACGCATCACACCGGAGGCTTGCATGGTGATGAAGAAGGCCTCCAGGGTGAATTCCCCTCTCCGGCAGGGTGCCGGGAACAACTTCAGATCCCTCCTGATCTAGGGATGGAGATGACGGCGGCTACAGACTCTTTCGTGGATTTTTTGATCGGGTCCTTAGGGTTTTCGTCCCGAGGGCAATATATAGGCGGAAGGAGAGGCCGACGGGGTGCCGGGAGCCACCACACCACCCCCTGGCACGGGCCTAGCCTAGCGGCGCGGCCAGGTGGTGTGGCCGGCCCCTGGCCCTTCTCCGTCTCGTATTCTGGCACTTGATGTCTTCCGGAAAAATAGGCACTTTGGCTTTTCTCCCGTCCAATTCCGAGAATATTCATTTTCTGACTTTCCTGGAACCAAAAACAGCAGAAAACAGGCAGCTAGCACTGTGGCTCTTGTTAATAGGTTAGTCCAAGAAATCATATGAAAAGTACTCCAAAGTTGGAACAAAACACAAGAAAGTGGATAAAACCAAGCATGGAACATCAAAATTTATAGATACATTTGCAATGTATCAACATCCCCAAGCTTAACTCATGCTCGTCCTCGAGTAGGTAAGTGATAAAAAGAAAGAATAATTTTTGAGGTGACATGCACCATCAAAGACTTGATCAAAGTATTTGTAAAACATTCAAAGCTGGGATCACAGTACTTCAATCATAACATGAAAGACAAGGTTCTAGCAATAAACAAAGAAACTATGATGCAACATGAAAAGGCACAAACAAAAGATTCATGAATAACAATGCTTTGCAAGACGTTTGTTTTTTTGACATAAAGAAAACATAACATAATAGTATTCAGCTTGTCCCTCAATAGAGTAGCAAATATAAATGCATAGGACACCTTCAAAGTTCATCAGATTGACTAGATACAATAGTTTAAAACAAGCAATATCAAAGTATGCATCAATCAACTAGTCTTGGGACAATGCACATAGAACTAAGAATGGCCACTATGCTCTCAAAGTAGGTGCATAAAGATAGAAGGTGGAGACTCAATATTATGGTGGAAGAAAGGCCTTTTGTAAAAGGAAGTAGGGATTCAAGTCTCATAAAGAGCTTCCAAAAACTATGGTACTTATAGCTTTCAGCTCTCATTGCCCCTACCATAAGCATCTTGAAGTGGTTAAGGTTAAAGTGACACAACTAAGAGGATATGCTTGACAAGTTATAAACCGAAATCTCATGCCCCTTACTTATGAAGACCGATCCTCATGCTACTCAACTTCAGTCACGAGTAAGCTCTTATCATTGTAAGTACATATGTAAAGTCACGAGTAAGCTCTTATCATACAGGAGCTTTCCCATAATCAAAATGACAAGGCAAGCAGACAATGAGCATCTCAGCGATCTTTTTATTTGCTATTTGCATAGGTTTTATTGAGGATGCTTCATAGAGTGCTTATTATGGTGATGCTGCAAGTTTCCACCATGATTAGGCATGGCTTAGGCTAGCGGCCTAGGCGTTTCTCTAACACACATACAAACTCCATGATCTTACAAGTTCCACTTTTATTTCACACCGCCGGGATCCGTAAGCAAAAGAACATGATATCAACGGGGTACAAAGTACAAGTGCAATGTTGAAAGCGTTCCCCATGGTACATGGTTCTGCTAATTTCAACTTATAAAGCGCAAGCATATACGCAACAAAGAAGGACCCAATGGTTCAAGTTTATTAGAGGCAAGTAAAGTAAAGTGTGCCATCAAGTTCATGAGAGCTTTAATCACTAGTTTTCTCATAACAAGTTTAATTTGGAAGGTAAACAAAAGCATGAATATACTTGGAATAGCATAATCTAGTAGGTAGGTTTCATGGACTCTTTGGAATAACTTGGTTTAGGGAGTTGGATGCATGAGTGGAACTCATACTTGGTTGTGGAGGCTAGCAAAAGACTGGGAGCAACAAACTAAGAGAGCAATAATGGCCATAATCATGCAGAGCGACAAAACATCATTGATCAAAGCATAAAGTGATACTACAAGTTGAAAACTAAAGGATCATAAAGGCTATGGTGAATTGAGATAGTCATAACATGGTGTGAGCATGTGCCAAGTCAACCCAAATAAAGCATCAAAGGAGAATACCACTATACTATGCTTTAATATGCTAAAACAATGCATGATTCATCCAAGGCACATTAAGAAATCTCAATTTTTTATAACAATTCATGCTACAGAAAAGAATACTAAGCATAAAGCCAAAACAATATCAAGCATGGCACGACAAAGCATAGGCCACAGTCAAAAACGAGCTCTTTTTACCACATAAGCATGAACTTTCCTACTCTTTTCCAAACCAAACCAAACTATTTGCAAACCAATGTAAGAAAGAGGGGGTCCAACCAATTTATTCAGAAAACTAAGCAAACCAAAGCAAACGAAAACCAAAACGAAAACGAAAAAGAAGACGCTCCAAGAACAACACAACTATGCATAAAACAATAAAAATGAAGCGTTTGGTAGAAACCTGAGATTTTTATTGATGAAGAGCTTTGGCGCTTGTACTTCTTGGATATTTCTTGGGGTGACACACGTGGCATCCCCAAGCTTGAGCTTTAGTCCATTCTTCATCCCATTACTCATGCCTTCCATACACCTGAAATTTTTCCTTCATACAAAACTTCACACAATCTTTATTAGCAATATTAGTGCACTTAAGATAAATAAGTCTTAAGGTTCAGTTCTAACACCAAATAAACTTCCATTAGAACACTAGATACTGTAGCATTTCTCTCAAAAAGCTCAATTCCCCAAAAGAACTCAAGAAGGAACCAACAAGAAGCAAATGGAGAAAATGGCAGAAATCTGTCAAAACAGACCAGTAGGTAAAGACGATTTTTTTCGAAGACCTTCTGTTGCTCAAATCAAAAAGTGTTGAACTAACGAAAGTTAGATAACAACCTGGGTCAGAAGCACGAAAATTCACGCGTCAAAAATACGTTCAGATATTTTACACGAATTTTTATGGTGAAGCATATAAATCTGTTTCGGGACAACAATTTTCCCAATCATTACTTCTGTCTCATTAGAGGTTACTTTTGGCACAAAAAGCAAATAAAAAGGATAAGGAGTGGTTATTACTGAAGTAATGCCATTAAGTTAGGCATGATAATTTGAGAAGATGCTCACATAAGAAATATGAGTTGAAGTAAAAGAGAGCATCAAGAAGCAAATTCAAAACACATTTAAGTCTAACCCACTTCCTATGCATAGGAATCTTGTAAGAAAATAAATCAAAGAAGCACATAGTATCAAGAATGGGTAGATAAAACAAGAGCAACTTCAAAAATTTCTGCACATAGAGAGGTGTTTCATTACCATGAAAACTTCTACAACCATATTTTCCTCTCTCATAATAATTTTCAGTAGCCTCATGAATAAACTCAACAATATAGCTATCACATAAAGAATGCTTTTCATGATCTTCAAGCACTATAGCTTTATTATAAACATTTTCAAAAGAATCCTCAGGAACATGACATTCGTCCTCCTTTGGTAAGCATGGGGGACAATCAAATAATGTAAGGGGTAAAGAGTTACTCTCATTAGAATGTAGGGATGGGAAGATGCATTCTTCCTCCTCTTGATCATCACTCTCCTCCTCTTTCTCATCCAATGAGCTTTCAGTTTCAGCAATTTCTTCTTCTGTAGGCTCCTGCAAGGCATTAGTCTCTTCCGCTGGTGGAGAGCATCTATTAAGATACTAGATAATTCCCCGCACGTTGTTGCGGAAATTCTCAGACACAGAACATTTGGAGTACTATGAGAGCATTTCGAGTAGGGATAAAAAATTAAGTATCCATAAAACTAAATCAACCAAAAAAAGAATACATTCATAGACAATATATAAATAAATAATATCAAATGTTGCATGGTATGGGTATCCTTTTCTATTTAGTACATGTATCCCTACATAAAATCAGCTCATTCTTGTATCTTGGCCAGGTCGCCCAGATTTTTTTTCCAAATATAGATAAAACCATGATTCCAATACAGTGTCCGATGAATGGAGATCACTTTTGCATAATCTATAACCTTACTATCATATAAAATACTACTTGACAATTATGAGTTTCATACACATTAACAACGTGATATACTACTTGCTTGTTCCATAATAGTGCAAGACTTGGGTAATAATTATTACATAAGATGTATATCCAAAAGGTGGATCCACTGAAGCGCTACATAATCATGTGATTTAAAGTACTCCATTTAAATCCCCCTTCAACAATGATCAATGACATCAGGCCCAACAACTTTAATTAAATCAGGATAATCGACTAAAAGTGGTAATGATAAAACTTAAGAATGGTTGCATATGCTTCCTCATATTCTCTTCCTCAGTTGGATCCTTGGAGAAGGCAATGAGGGACTGGATTCAATAGGATTCTACTCAACAGCACTGCGAAGGTGCACTGTGAGGAGCGAGACTGGGAATACATAAATGTGCCATGCAAACTTGAGCTGAAATAACTCAGAAAAATGTAGTTTTGATTTAGACAACCTTATAAGAATTTAAGGGAACAAAAAACTTTGTAGTAACCCAAGTATCAAATTACCGGACGTGTAGCAGGTCATTTGGTGTGGTGCCAATACTTCTGAACTTCTGCTGTACCACAAACAGATTTGGACCATGGCAAATAACATGGATACCGACTCATCTATGATGAAACTTACAAAAGGAATGTAAAAGGTAACCAACATGGCAACAATAGAATAATCTGATGGTAAAGAAGCAAGACGGTAGGATGATTTGGACAGGGAAATAAGGAAGAACCTAGGAAGGCGCCAACATATACATGCAAAGATAGCGAGAGAAAAATTTCAATGAAATAACTTGTATAAAAGAACTTCCATCAATAAGAAGGAAATACTTGGATGAACAGTACATGACCAGAAAAAGAAAAGTGTAACCAAATAGTCATCCATTTAAGTGGACCTAAATGAGATCAAAAGAAGCCCGATGGTGGTTGATTTAGACTTTTAGGTCCACCAAATAAGAACTCTACATCTAACTTACAGCACAAAAATACTGAGATGCTCAAATTAGTTACATATGGACAGATACTGAGATGCTCAGCAAGTCCGTTTGTCGGAAGGAATGATAATCTCCTATAGCACACGGTGAAACCTCGTGGTTAGAAAATATGATGTATATATGGATGAAAAGCACAAAACAAACTCAAACTCAAATTGATTCTGCTCAAATTAGTTACATATGGAAAAATATTGAGAGCTCACCAAGTCATTTATCCGCTTGTCGAAAGGAATGATAATCTTTTGCAGGACACAACACTAGTAGAAAATGGGCCTTTGGTTCGGGCCATTAGTTCCGACCGTGGCTGGGGCCAGGACTAATGGTCCGAACCAGACGGCCCGAGGAGGCCGAGGCACTATGTCCCGGTCCGTAAGGAACCATTAGTCCCGGTTTGAGATACAAACCGGGACAAATGGGTCTGGGCCGGCGCGCGTGCTCCTGGCAGAACCTTTAGTCCCGGTTGTATCTCAAACCGGGACTAATGGCCTGGCCCTATATATATGCACCGAGCCCTCCACTCTCTCCTGTTTTTTTCCTATGTGAGAGGTGGGTATAACTTTGTGCTAACTTTTTTCTTTATATGCACTAGAGGTGTTCGGTGAAATGCCTATTAGAGCGATGCCACTTGAGTTCACACAAGACAAAATATGATATGAGCTGCCAGAGCGACACTTAAGGTTTCTCCTCTTTGTTTTGAAGTGTCCTAAAAGGTTAGCAACTATTTTCTCGTTTTGACTGCGCGGTACTAATTTAAGCATCGTGATTGCGTTTGATATATATGCATGGTTGTATGATGCAGATGAGCCACCCATGGATGTACGGTGAGCGACCCTCTGACGCTTATAGAGAAGGCGTGCGTTCTTTTCTCCTTGTTGCCGAGGCGAACAAGCGGCGGGATGGTTTTATGTGTTGTCCATGTGTTGAATGTCGGAATGAGTAGGCTCACACTTCCTCAAGAGTCATTCAGAGCCACCTGCTTTGGTCCGGTTTCATGTCCGGCTATAATGTTTGGACCAAGCACGGAGAAAGAGGGGTTATGATGGAAGACAGCGATGAAGAAGAGAACGATGATGACAACTAACGATCTATGTTCCCTGAATACGATGATACCGCAGTTGAAGATAATGAAAAGAAGGGGGTGAAGAACGGGAACCAGATGAGCCCGTTGATGATTTTGGTCGGGTCATTAGTGATGCAAGGCGAGACTGCGACACAGAAAAGGAGAGGTTGTAGTTCGAGTAGATGTTACATGACCACAACACATTGCTGTATCCAACTTGTGAAGATGGCCAGAAGAAGCTGGGTATCACACTGGAATTGTTGAAGTGGAAGGCAGAGACCGGTATGACTGACTCGGGATTTGAAAAGTTGCTGGTAATAATGAAGAAGCTGCTTCCAAGAAATAACCAATTTCCCTCTAGTACGTACAAAGCAAAGAAACTTGTCTGCCCTCTAGGATTAGACGTGCAGAAGATACATGCATGCCCTAATGACTGCATCCTCTACCGCGGTGAGAAGTACGAGAATATGGATAAATGCCCGGTATGCACTGCATTGCGGTATAAGATTAGGAAAGATGACCCTGGTGATGTTGAGGGCGAGCAACCCAGGAAGAGAGTTCCTGCCAAGGTGATGTGGTATGCTCCTATAATACCACGATTGAAACGTCTGTTCAAAAATAAAGAGCATGCCAAGTTATTGCGATGGCACATGGAAGACCGTAAGAAAGACGGGATGTTGAGGCACCCTACTGATGGTCGGTAGTGGAGAAAAATCGAGAGAGACTTCCCGGACTTTGCTGGTGACGCAAGGAACTTATGGTTTGGTGTAAGTACAGATGGCATGAATCCTTTTGGGGAGCAGAACTGCATTCACAGCACCTGGCCCGTGACTCTATGTATCTACAACCCTCCTCCTTGGTTGTGCATGAAGCGGAATTTCATTATGATGCTAGTGCTCATCCAAGACCCGAAGCAACCCGGAAACGACATTGATGTGTACCTAAGGCCATTAGTTGATGAAATTCTACAGTTGTGGGCCAAACCAGGTGTACGTGTGTGGGATGAGCACAAACAGCAGGAATTTGACCTACAAGCGTTGTTGTTCGTAACCATCAATGATTGGCCTGCTCTTAGTAACATTTCAGGACAGACGAACAAAGGATACAATGCATGCACGCACTGTTTAGATGAGACTGAAAGTATATATCTGGATAAATGTAGAAAGAATGTGTACCCGTACAATCGTCGTTTTGTTCTGCCCAGTCATCCCTTAAAGAAGAAAGGCAAGCATTTCAATGGCAAGGCAGAAACCCGGACGAAGCCTGTACCCTGTAGTGGTGCTGATGTATTTGGTATGGTCAAGGATTTGGATGTAATCTTTGGAAAGGGTCCTAGAGGACAACCTGTTCCGAAAGACCCCATTACCGGACACGCACCCATGTGGAAGAAGAAATCTATATTTTGGGAGCTACCCTATTGGAAAGTGCATGAGGTCCGCTCTGCAATCGACGTGATGCACCTGACGAAGAATCTTTCCGTGAATATTGTAGGCTTCCTGGGCTTGTATGGGAAGTCAAAAGATACCCCAGCAGCATGGGAGGACCAGGAACATCATAAAGGACGAGATGGCAAGCATCCAGGGCAGTTTCAAGGGCTTGTCAGCTACGCTCTTACCAAAGAAGAGAAGGAAATCTTTTTTGAAGTCCTTTTCAGTATCAAGGTCCTGTCTGGCTTCTCGTCGAATATAAAGGGAATAGTAAATATGAAAGAGAAAAAAATTCAAAACCTAAAATCTTATGACTGCCATGTGCTTATGACGCAATTGCTTCCGGTTGCATTGAGGGGAATTCTACCAGAAAATGTTCGACTAGCCATTGTGAAGGTATGTGTATTCCTCAATGCAATTTCTCAGAAGGTAATCGATCGAGAAAGTCTATCAGGATTACAGATTGATGTGGTCCATTGTCTAGTCAGCTTTGAGTTGTTGTTCCCGCCATCCTTCTTCAATATTATGACACACCTCCTAGTTCACCTAGTCGAAGAGATTAGAATTCTCGGTCCTGTGTTTCTACACAATATGTTCCCCTTCGAGATGTTCATGGGAGTCTTAAAGAAATATGTTCATAACCGTGCTAGGCCAGAAGGAAGCATCTCCAAGGGCTATGGAACAGAGGAGGTCATTGAGTTTTGTGTTGACTTTCTTCTTGACCTTAAGCCGATTGGTGTTCCTGAATCTCGGTATGAGGGGAGGATGTCTGGAAAAGGAACACTAGGAAGGAAATCAATGGTATGTAGGAGCGGGCATTCTTTTACTCAAGCACACTACACAGTTCTACACAATTCCACCATGGTGGCTCCATATATCGAGAAACACAAGAATATTCTCTGCTCCGAAAACCCGGGGAAGCCTGAAACCTTGATTAAAGGGGAACACGAGAAGTATTTTGGCAATTGGATGCAGACACATCTCATGAATAACACCACTGTTGGAGATGAGTTGTACTCGTTGGCCAGGTTACCATCTTAGACTATATGTACTTTCAAAGGGTACGAGATAAATGGGAATACATTTTACACGATCGCCCAAGATAAAAAGAGCACCAACCAAAACAGTGGTGTCCACTTTGATGCAACAGATGACAATGGGCAGATTGACACATATTATGGGTACATAGAGGAGATATGGGAACTTGACTATGGACCTACTTTTAAGGTCCCTTTGTTTCGGTGCAAATGGGTCAAGCTGACAGGACGCGGGGTACATGTAGACGAAAAGTACGGCATGACAACAGTGGATCTCAACAATCTTGCATACATGGATGAACCATTCGTCCTAGCCAACGATGTGGCTCAGGTTTTCTATGTGAAGGACATGTCTACCAAACCGAGAAAAAGGAAAGATAAGCAAAAGAGTACAGAATACGATGAGCCAAAGCGCCACATAGTTCTTTCAGGGAAAAGAAACATCGTGGGAGTGGATGACAAGACAGACATGTCAGAAGATTACAATAAGTTTCATGAAATTCCGCCCTTCAAAGTGAAAACTGACCCAAGCATCCTGTTAAATGATGAAGATTCTCCATGGCTACGGTGCAGAAGAAAACCACAACACTAGATGTTGGTGATGTGTAATAATGTATTAAACCTTTTATTTGAGACATAAATCTATGTAATGTATTTAACCTTTTATTTGAGACATAAAGGTCCCCTTTCATGTAATACATCTTGCTCAATCAAACTACACGTTCTGAGCCACGGTAGGTGATCACACAAAGAGAAGGAACCATCACAAGAGAAGGAACCCACAAACACTAAGGATACATAGCACAACTACAAATTAAGAAACATGCCTAATGGTTAGAGTGATTAAGTCATGCTCCTGCCTAGCCCTGTAATACGCGCCACTGTAGTCGTCGTAGTCGCCGGCACCGTCGTCACTATCATCGTCGTGGTCGCCGTAGTCGAACCTTGAAGGTTGGGCACGCGTGGGCTGGATTTGAGGGTAACGCAGGCGGGGGTTATTGCCGGTCGTGTTGTAGGCCATGACACTTTGGAGAGTCTGGACGCGCCACCACAGCCGACGACCGGCCTCGTTGAAGTTCGAAGGAGGTGGGCCGTCGTCCTCGTGCCTGGCGAGCGCCCTCTCACGCCGATTGATGAAAAAGGCTTCCCAAGTCGGGAAATAGTCGGGATGCCAGTTGGGATTCCTCCGCTGCTCTTGCGTGAGCTCGAGGTAGTAGTGGTTCGTGATGGCGATCCGGCGCTCCACACCTAGAGGGACAGGAGGGACCGGAACGCCTCTGGCGCTCAGCATCCAGCCGGTGGGGACGCGGTAGCCCGGTGGGCAGGGGTAGTTTGAGGCGCAAAGCGCCTCCGCCTCCCGGGTGGTTAGAGATACGATGGAAGCCATGGGAAGAGAATGATGAGTCTAGATGTGATATGTAAATGGAGGCCAAGCGTACATATATATACTGAAAAAATGGCGGGAAGACAGAGGTGGGAACCGGTGGAAAGCGCGGGAACGCAGTGGCGCGGGAAACTTTCATCCCGGGTGGGGGCTCAAACCGGGACAAAAGATGGGGGGCCTTATCTGGGGGAGGCTTATCTGGGAGGGCCTTCTCTGGGGGGAGGCTAACCTTTAGTACCGACTGGTGGGTGCAACCGGGACTAAAGGTGGTTTTTGTGTCATCTAACAAAACTGTCGGTGGGATAAGGACGCGTGGGTAACCTTTAGTACCGGGTGGGGGCTCAAACCGGGACTAAAGCTGTTGGTAGGATAAGGACGCGTGGGTGGACGCACTGCTCGATGAGATAAAGCATGTAGCGCACGACGCCCTGTCGGAGGAAGAAGACAAAGTAGAAGTGGCGCCGTGCCTATAAAAGGAGTATCGATATGCCATGGCAAGCAACTCAACAAGCCAACATGGATGGAGAGTTTCATCCCCATGGATGGAGGAAAGGGTTGGGAAATCTCCCGTGGCGGAACTTCTCGAAGATGCCCTTGGTGCACACGCCCTATGGCATCTTCGGAAGTTCCGCCTCGAAAAATATTTTCCTGCTAGCCCGTGAAAGACTCCATCTCCGCCTCCCTGGGGTTAGAGGTATTGTGGAAGCCATAGGATAGAGTGGAGAGAGGCGGCAGATATGAGTGTAGATGTGCTATGGCAACGACCAAGCCAACATGGATGGAGAGTTTCATCCCCATGGATGGAGGAAAGGGTTTGGAAATCTCCCGTGGCGGAATTTCTCGAAGATGCCCTTGGTGCACACGCCCTATGGCATCTTTGGAAGTTCCGCCTCGGAAAATATTTTCCTGCTAGCCCATGAAAGACTCCATCTCCGCCTCCCTGGGGTTAGAGGTATGGTGAAAGCCATGGGATAGAGTGGAGAGAGGCGGCAGATATGAGTCTAGATGTGCTATGGCAACGACCAAGCCTAAACCCTAAACCCTAAACCCTAAAGGGGCTACCCTTGTACGGAGAAAGCTATAGGGGTAGATGATCCGAGGCCCCCGGTCTAGGGTTTCGCCGGAGGAAGACCACCGGAGCGTCGGAATCACATGAAAATGGCAAAATGGTTAATAGTTTGACTAGTTAGAATAATTATTTTATAAAATAGAATATGGATCAAGAACTTTTTATGTTAAAAATATGCAAAATATAATAGTTAATGCATTTTTAAATTGGAAATGGCAAAATGGTTATTAGTTTCACTACTTAGAATAATTATTTTATAAAACAGAAAATAGATTTGGATTACTTATTCAAATTCAAATACTTTTTATGTTAAAAATATGCAAAATATAATAGTTAATGCATTTTTAAATTGGAAATGGCAAAATGGTTATTAGTTTCAATAGTTAGAATAATTATTTTATAAAACAGAAAATAGATTTGGATTACTTATTCAAATTCAAAAACTTTTCATGTTGAAAATTTTCTCAAATTCATAAGTATGCAAAAACTGTATAATTCAAATGTTTAAAAAATCTAATAGCTACAAATTGTGATATTTGAAAAAACAGGCGCCAACTTAGGCCTAGCGGGCGCAAATTTGGGCCTTTAGTCCCGGCCCAGAACACCATCCGAGACTAAAGGCTCTGCATGCGAAAAGGCACCCAAAGCCTTTAGTCCCGGTGCGTGGCTGGAACCGGGACTAAAGACCCCCTTTAGTCCCGGTTCTAGCCAGGCACCGGGACTAAAGGGTGGGTGGGTACTTAATGCGCCTCTTCTTCCCCGGTCGAATCCATCGATCGAAGGAAGCACATCTTGCGAGGAGCTGTGTTACGCCGCCAGGCTGCCAAATCTCCGGCGCCGTCCTCGGCCGCGCCTCCCCGGCTAACCTCCCCGCGTCGCGCGTCCCCTCGCCGCCACGAGCTCCTCCCCGCGTCGCGCCTCCCCGGCTGACCGCCCCGGCCACCATACCTCCCCACGCCGCCGCGGCCACCCACGTCGCCACGAGCTCCGCCATAGCCCCTCCCTCGCCCCTCCCTCGCTGGTCGCCACCGCCACCGCTGGTACAGAAAAATATTTGTATATAGAAATTTTGTGTATAGGAAATATTTTGTGTATAGAAAAATATTTTGTGTATAGGAAATATTTGTATATAGAATTTTTTTGTATATAGAAATATTTGTATATAGGAATTATTTGTATATATGAAATTTTTTGTATATAGAAATATTTGTATATAGGAATTATTTGTATATAGAAAATATTTGTATATAGGAAATCTTTGTATATAGAATTTTTTTGAATATAGAAATATTTGTATATAGGAATTATTTGTATATAGGAATTATTTGTATATAGGAAATATTTGTATATAGAAATTTTTTGTATATAGAAATATTTGTATATAGGAATTATTTGTATATAGGAAATATTTTGTATATATAAATATTTGTATATAGGAATTATTTCTATATAGGAATTATTTGTATATAGAAAATATTTGTATATAGGACAAATTTGTATATAGAAATTTTTTGTATATAGAAATATTTGTATATAGGAATTATTTGTATATAGGAAATATTTTGTATATAGAAATATTTGTATATAGGAATTATTTGTATATAGGAAATCTTTGTATATAGAAATTTTTTGTATATAAAAATATTTGTATATAGGAATTATTTGTATATAGGAATTATTTGTATATTGAATGAAAAATGTTATTGTGTGCATTTTGTAGAAAACTATGGATCCAATCCAGAGAGACCTAGCACATGAAGAAATTCTCGAGGATATGATCAACGACACCCCCCATGTTGATCCACCCGAATCTCCGTCGATTTATCTGAACCCCTCCGGTGAGGGAGAGGAGGTCGAACGAAATGATCAAGGAGAAGCCGACGGCTCCAGTGGTGGAGAAGCCGACGGCTTCGGTGGTGGAGAAGCCGACGGCGAGGTATATATATGAAGTCTGGTGATCAGTAGATGCATTAACTGAGTTGTATATATATATAAATTGACGTATGTTTCTTCTCTTAGGCCTCCACATCGAGCAAAACATATTACAAATGAGGCGCGGCCAAATAGTTGGACGCATCTACGCGTTATACAATTACGCGGGTATCACCACGGGGTGAACCGGTGGAACCCGAAAAGGCTAAAACTGTATTTAAACAACAATGCGGAGTTATGGTTAGGGATTGCATCCCGATCACCGTTCGAGAGTGGAATAAGACCAAAGGGGCGAAAGAGGGTGAGTATGTCTCCGATAGGTGCAGAGAGAGTCTTTGGAATGACCTCATGACACATTTCACCCTGCCAGAATGTGAGGATGATGCCGACACAGCTGCATTGAGGAAGAAAGTCAAGCAGTGGACTCTTACGAAGATGGCCGAACTATTCAAGAACTAGAAGAAAGCATTATGGCAAAAGTATCAGAAGACGAAGAAGGCTCCTAAATTTGAATGCTATCTAACGAAGAAGCAGGCTAACTGGGATGCATTTGTGAAGTACAAGGATTCACAACCTGCTATGGAAATGTCGAAAAAAACAAGAAAAATGCCACGATGAAGAAATATCACCATCACCTGGGGCCAGGGGGCTACGCGGATGCCATGCCAAAGTGGGATGCTAAAGAGAATGAGCTGCTTGCTAAAGGGATCACTCCAGAACCAATACGCGAAGAATGGGATCTGAGGGCAAGGAATTGGTTCCTTGGGCATGAGAGTGAGTATGACGAAAGTACAGGGGACCTTATTTGCAGTGACGGGATTAGGATACCCCGGGATACATGGCAGAAAGTGGTGAAGGAGATTAAAGCGGGGACAACAAAGTTCCGTCCCGATAGAGAGAAAGACTTGCTGACAAAGGTCCTCGGGAATGACGAACACGGAGGACGTGTACGAGGCCTTGGCACTAGTTATACGTGGGAGATGGGGTTTCCCAAAGACAAAGGTACTTATAGGAGCCGAGAGAGAGCAAAGATGCGACGGCAGGAGGAGGAGGGAGACAAGTTCACCGAGTTGATAGGAACACTTCGAATGCATCAGCAACAGATTGATGAACTTCGAGGAGCAGCGCGCCTGCAAGATCCTGTAGTCAATATTACCGCCATCCCATCTCAGCGGAAAAGCAGCGTGGCTGAATCCGAGGTCCCTTCTAACGATGCACGTATGGTAGATGGTGGTCCCGGCTACCCCGTGGATGGAATCAAGGAGCAGGCATCTTGTGAGCTCCATCAGAAGGTGAAGAACCTATCCATCAAGGTGGCGGTCAGATGTGCTTTACCTTGTCCACCTGGCGCACGCTGGCATGGCCGTGAGATTCCAGCTGGCTATGCTAAAGTTGGTTTTGATGAAATCGCAATGGGGTGGGACTCAATGGAGCTTGACATCCCTGGACCTGAAGGTGAGAGGACACTCGGAGAAGTACTAGGTGGTATCATTCTATGGGACAAGAACAACATCAAGCTTCCAGGCTGGACGCCAAAGCCAACACCGCCTCCGAGTGGTCGCATGTCACCTTCACCTCCATCACCTCCAAGAAGCCCACCCCATGACTACGACCACCACAGCCCGAGTCCATCTCGATCTCCGCCGCAGCCTCCGATTAGTACTGAACGACGCAGGAGCCCAAAACGACAACTGTCGCCCCTCCCAAGAGTACCTCATAAGAATCTTTCTATCAGACCTTACGATCGTACTGACGAGGAAACCGACATGATCGTAAAGGCCGAATGTGTTGTGCAGCTTCAAAAGAAGAAACCCGAGCTCGCCCCGGTATACACCGAGAAGCAAAAAGCGTATGCACTTTCTTTTCTAAACACAAAATCGCAATATGACTTGCACCATAAGCCAGATGACTATCGACGCACACTTCAGAAGGAAGTGAAGAAGAGCAAATCAAGTAGAAGTGCAAGCGGAAGCAAATCATCAAGTCAAAGTGCAACAGGGAAAAGAAAGGATGTCCCCCAGCTCGGGGAACAGGCCAAAAAATCGACCCCACCCCTCAAGGTGGTATCCTATGACACTCCCTAGCAGGATATGGAAGAAGCTAAGAAGCTTGCGGCCGCTATGAATGTGACTGTTGAGGAATTGCTAGGTTCCCAGTACGACAAGTTACCCAAGGCTCAGGTAGTCCCTACATATGTCCTAGGGAATCCTCTGGTCAGCTTTGAGCAGTTCCAACAACTGCCAACACAAATGCGGAGTTTACATAAATGGTACTTGAAAGCCGTAAAGGAGGAGAGAATAATGATCGTGGCGAAAGTCCCACATCACTACTACTTCCGAGAAGAAGAAGTCCATGTTGAGTTTCTAGAACTCTTCCATTTATACACTTTCGACGCCATCGACAAAAGTCTCATGAGTTTCTATTGTCTGTAAGTTGTTGAATTCATTGTCTATATATAAGCTATTCATTTTTTTTCAGTTGTTCAGTTCATTGCATGTAATTATCCTAATTATATCCTTTTTTTACTCTATTATTATGCAGAATGAAGATCATGGAATGTAAAAGAAGGTCAATCTTCAGTGTTGGGTTCATTGACCCAGATAAAATACATTGTCGGACGCTAAAGGAAAAACCCGAGGAAACACAGGAAAACCTTCTAAGGTTTCTAACGGAGCAAAATTTCTTTGACCACATACTGTTTCCTTACAATTTCATGTGAGTGTCTTACTCTATTGTACACATTCCCTTTTGCTTACTCGATGTTAAGTGTAATTGATGAGTTACTGATGTATATATAAACGTGTACAGTTTCCACTGGATTCTCATGGACATTCAACTTGATAAGGGAAGAGTTGAAGTCATGGACCCATTAAAGAGACCCCTGGAACAGTTTAGTGACATGCAGGACATGCTACAGAGGTAATTTTTGCGCTACAGTGGTCTCTTTCGTTGATTTCCTAAGATATCACGTAATAAATAACTCAATCATTTTCTTTACCAGGTAGGGTTTGGAACCAGTTCAAGAGTGCGGTTACGGGTGACTTTACTGAGAAGCTGACGTTTAAGCCGGTCTCGGTAAGTAGTAGGCGCATCTCTTTACTTCTAGTTTCAATACAATTATGATGAATGATTATTATTTTGACTGAATTCTATTCTCGTAAAGTGCGCGAGGCAGCCACAGGGGACAAATCTATGTGGATTCTACGTTTGCGAGTTCATTCGCATGTTTACCAGTGAGCTGAATGATTATAGAGTCGATGTAAGCAATACATTCATAACATTATTTTTTATTACCGTCACTTTTTGTTATCATGATTGATATTCATATTGATCTCCTTTTCTTATATAGTTCGAGAAAATGCGGGATCAGCTCCTACCACAGCAACGCATAGTAGCAATTGCTGAAGAACTGACAGGATTCTTGATGAACGAGATGATAGATGACGCCGGAGAATTTAGTGTGAATAGGCGCCGATAATCCCCGACCGTGTAATTGAATAAACAGGCTCTAGTCCCGATAATTGTGATCTCCATGTGTAACTATCATGTATATATTTGTATGCTCGATCTTAAGAGAAGTTATCTTATGTATGCACGAACATGTACGGTATGTGGTAGCGTAGAAAACTATTTTGAAATGAAAAAAAGGAATACAAATTAAATTCTCTGCCGCGGCAGAGAACCATTTGTCCCGGTTCGTAATACGAACCGGGACTAATGGGGAGGCACCCAGCGCCCGCAGAGACAGCCACGTGGATGCCCATTAGTCCCGGCTGGTAAGAGGGCCGGGACTAATGGGTGGGCCTTTAGTCCCGCCCCTCCAGTTCCGGTTACCAGGGCCGGGACTAAAGCCCTTTACAGGCCGGGACTGGAGGCCCGTTTTCCACTAGTGCAGTGAGACCTCACCGTTATAAAATATGATGTATATAGGGATGAAAAGCACAAAATATAGCGTCGTACTTAAAGAATGATATGAAGATAAAAGATAGAGGCACAACTTACAGATTCAGTTACAACCGCATAGTTTGTGCAATTCCCCAACGGTCTAACAGGTTGAGGCACCGATGTCTCTGATCTGATCACTCATAAAAATAGGCATAGCTTTTTATGTATGGCGCAACTAGTAATCCATGGAGAAGCGATGTAGATTCAAAATACTCTGATCATAGAGATCACGGTAGGGAGAGTCACTCACCTAGCGTATGTTTGGTAATAAGGATGAGAAGTTGCAACCAGATTAAATCTTAACAATCTCGAAAAATAAGATACAGATGCTTTCTCGAAAAATAAAAATATGCGGATTCTTCCCCTAATGGAACATGGCTTTAGTCAGGAACCATTAGATCTGACGAGTCTTCGAATCTTGGATGGAACTTGCAAACGACTTCTGAAGGATTTGCCAAAAAATAGTGCCCGAAGGGAGATGTGTATTGGAGTGTGATCAACATGATGAACAGATCGTACATGCATGTCTAGAAGCCCCAAGCGTTGGAAAAAATGAGGAGCTACATGGCAGGTGGCTAGTCCAGGAGTGTCGAATTTGTGCACTACAGCACGGTTGAAATATATGAAGATGGGAGCTAGCAGTCATTGCGCAAGCTGATCTTTGCTTTTCAATTAATTGCTGCAATGAGCAGATCAGCTAGCACATGCACGATTGTGAGGCGTTGATGATTGTGGAGGGAATAAAAGTTGTTAGTGGAGTCAAATAGAATCGGAACAGGAGTAGACCCAACCGATCAACAGGGCTAGCAGTTTCCACGGCTTCAAAACACGATTTGCCATGGTCCAATTATAAATCAATGCCTTCAAGACACCGCCGGTTACTCTGCATGGAGATCATGAATACGCACAAGAATATAAATCAATGCCTTGATTTGATGTGTGAGTCCTACGGGAAGAGATAAAGAGAATGATATTAAAGGAGATGAAGGGCACTCGGCACATACCTGAGAAGACCACGTTACATGAAAAAAACTAACGACTTTGTGGAATATTTTTTTGGTTGATGTGGAAGAGTTGAAGACACATGGCAGGTTAGTATTGCTTGGAGATGTTTGATGAGGTGGATACCTTGCATGTTGACAGAAATACCCTTAGTGGGGATGATCTTCTTAGTTATATAGGATTCAAGAATATAGCCATTTTTTTCTTTGTAATTATCAAAGCAAAATTAAAGTATATCATACACCTCATATTTATAAGGTGCATCATCAGTATTTTTAAGCAAATAAGCTAGTTCGAATGCACCCTTCCAAGCAAAAAATTCTTCAATTTGTTCCACATCATAAAAGTCATAATTTCCCTTAACATAAGAAGATATGGTAATATCATCATTACACTCTCATTGAAAAGGGAAGTGTTTATACCTCTTGCAGCAACAAGATTTATCAAAGCAATAAGTAACATTATAAGTAGAGCACGCGTTTCTAGCAATGGTATACAATTTATCAATTTTTTCCCATAAGTGTTTCTCTTTTTGTGACAAGCGGTGTTCCTTATAATAATATTTTTATTCTTCCGTAAACCCACCTTGCCAATTAGATTCAGTTTCAAAGAAACCAACCATTGATAGAAAGCATGATAAAACAAGACAATAACAGACCAATGAAAATAACAACTATAGTAGGAACTATTTTTTTTGTATTTTTGATAAAAGAAACAAGCAAACAAAGCAAAAATAAACTAAGCAAAAAAAAATAACAAAGTAAAGAGATTGGTTATGAGGGACTCCCCTTGTGAAGATGTCCTTGACTCCCCGGCAACAGCGCCAGAAAAAAACTTGATGACCCAAAATAAATCGAGCTCGTTGGGAAACTCCAAGAGGAAGGTATGACGAGCACAGCAGCAAGTTTTCCCGCATTTATGAAACCAAGGTTATCAATCTAGTAGGAGCAAGGAAACACCTCCAAGGTGTTGGTAGCTAGCCTTTGGCAGGGCGCACTACCGGTGCTAGCAGCAATGTGGAAACCTGCACAACACAACCGTAGAACTCTGTCCCCAACTTACAGTGAGGTTGTCAATCTCACCGGTTTTGCTAAAAACAAAGGATTAAATGTATTGTGTGGAAGAAAGTAATAGCTTGCAGAAAGTAAACATAAAGCACTAAAAAATTGTAGATTGATGATAAAAGAAAGGACCAGGGTCCATAGTTCACTAGTGGTGGCTCTCCTTAAGATAGATGACATGTTGGGTGAACAAATTACAAACGGGCAATTGACAAACATCGAGAAAACATACAAGAATATACCACTCATCTTGACTCCTTTGAGATTTGATTGGGCATTACAACGTTATACATAGACTGTAATCCAACTTCATCTATGACTAATAATCCACCTTCAGGTTATCATCCGAACCACCTTCAGTATTAAGTTGCAAGCAACAGATAATTGCATTACGCATTGCGTGTAAAGTAAACAATATGATTGTTCTATGAACAAAGGATTGATGTTTTCTCCCTAGTAGCAACAATACATCTAGTACCTTAGATATTTCTATCACTTCCCCAGATTACTGGAGGCATGAACCCACTATCGAGCATAAATACTAACTCTTGGAGTTGCTACCATCTACTTGGCCAAGATAGCTACTAACAATGGAAAGCATGCAAGATCAAAAATAACAAAGACATGGTAGAATCAAAAATCAATCTGAAATAGCATCTCAATATCCATCGGATCCCCGCAAACACAACATGTAGGATTACAAATAGATGATCTTGATCATGAACGGAGCTCACAAGATCTAGACATGGTAGCACAAAGGAGAAGAACCAACCATCTAGGTACTACATGGACCCGTAGTCCAAGGATAAACTACTTACGCATCACACCGGAGGCTTGCATGGTGATGAAGAAGGCCTCTAGGGTGAATTCTCCCCTACATCAGGGTGTCGGGAAGAGCTTTAGATCCCTCCCGATCTAGGGATGGAGATGACGGCAGCTACAGACTCTTTCGTGGAATTTTGATCAGGTACTTAGGGTTTCTGTATCAGAGGCATCTTATAGGGGAAAGGGGAGGCCGAGGGGGTGCCCTAGGCGGCCAGACCACCCCCTGGCGCGGGCTAGGCCTAGAAGCGCGGCCAGGTGGTGTGGACGGCCCCTGGCCCCTCTCCGTCTCGTATTCTGGCTCCATGTCCCCCTCTGTGAAAAACTGACTTTGGCTTTTGTCCCATCCAATTCCACGAATATTCATTTTCTGACTTTTCTTGAACCAAAAACAGCAGAAAACAGGCAACTGGCACTGTGGCATCTTGTTAAGAGGCTAATCCAATAAAGTGTATAAAAAGTACTCCAAAGTGTGGACAAAACATAAGAAAGTAGATAAAACCAAGCATGGAACATCAAAAATTATGGATATGTTAGCAACGTATCACGCCTGCTTACGGGACTTGTTGGAGACGAACGAGGACACACCAGCATTTCTAGCGGTGGCTATGGCTAGGAGAGGGGTGGTCGGAGATGGCCGGAACAACGACGACTGACAAGCTAGGGTTTCAGGGTCCTCTTCTGTGGAGAGAATAGGAACTAGAAGAAGGGGAAAATGGGGATGAGGATGGCATGGAGCATATCGGTGGTGATCTTATCCTTCTTCTAGCGACGGCGGCATAGATCTTAGCGCGGCAATGGCCGCGCTACCGCCAGCGAGCTGCTTCGCCGGCCGTACGCGAGGTGGACAATGACGATAGCCCAGACGAAACGATATTCGGGTCGGGCTGCTACTGGGCCGTGGCTGAGTGAGCGAAAAGTTCCTAGGGCTGTGCATGAGCGACAGATAACACGAAGGTTGCTGGGCTGCGGCCCGATTCTGTTGACAGTCCTTTTTCCTTTTTCTTTATCTAGTTTCTATTTTCTGTTTTCTTTTCTATTTCTAAATTCATTTCAAATTTGATTTCTACAAGGGTTTAAGTCCTTAGAATTCTGGTGTAATATTCCAAATGGTTTAGAGATTCGTTATACTAAATCTTCTCTTTATTTTTCTTTATCTTTTCGAAATTTATGAGTGTATGAAAAGTTCTTTTATTTAGTAAAGTAAATAAAAACTAGGGTTTTGTGAATTTGTTTCTTCTAAAGAAAATCTTATGGAAATGTGCTTAGTTCCACCATGATAATGGTTATGGAGAGAATTTAAAATGCTGAATGATATCTAGAGAATTCCCTTCATACTTAGCCTCATAAAGGGATGAGATATATATTTATTATAAGGTATTAATCTTTGTGGTTCATAATAGGGTGATATAAGTTTCATGGTCCTCCATATTTGGTGATTTGCCAAATCCAATTCGACTTGGTTTGTAGAGTTTAGAATTACTACATAACAATCTTGGTTAGGTAATGATGAATCAATAATAATCATTGGTGGATGTTGGGGATATACTTTCCGGGTATCCTCACAGTTCCTCACTGACCAGGGTGGCCCACTTCGGGTTAGAGCTTTGCTTCACAGACGGCCCAGTCAGGGAGAAGATACGGAGTCCAGTCCGGCTACGGGAAGGCCCAGAAGACTTACCGACATAGGCCCATAGTGTTACTTGTAGTTCAAGATGTACTCTGTAACCGACTCTTAGTCGTAGCCGGATAGATCTCTCATGTAAACCCTAGGCCGGATATCTATATAAGCCATCCTAGGGAGAGCCTTTAGGGCACCTAATACCTCAATAGTCTACAATCTCAACTCACATAGGCGAAACCCTTGTAACTCATATTCCGGCTCTACCGTATTACTGGATTGCTAGCAGGAGTAGGGTCCATCCAAAGCCGGCGGATTTGAACCTGGGTAAACTTGTGTGCTCACCATCCCGGAACACTGTACGTCTTACACCCCTCTCTTCCACATGCCTCGAGGACCCCCTCATGGCGTACTTGTCATCAATCCGACGACAGTTGGCACCCACCGAGGGGCATGTGAGCTTCGGATCTGCGTTCCGAGCGGAATCTGCAATATTCGAAATCGGTCAGACTATCACCGTCGGTCGCATCCTCTACGCCAGTGATGTCCCTCTCATCATTCTCGACGAGACTTGGTTTCCGGCTAGGGAGGTCATGACTGCCTACACCATCATGTATTTTGGCGAGATCGATGTATACATCGGATTCGCTGAACCTGCCCCACCCACCCCAGCGGTGATGATAGAGGCAGAAGAAATTTCTGCGTCCCCTTTGTCCGCGGAGGCGGCAGAGTTCCGGATCTCAGGAAACCCTAATCCCACCCAGCCCACACCTATTGCGGAGATAGTGGAGAAAGCTAAGCCTGAAGCAGATCTTGCGGCTCAAGTCGAATCTGGAGTGGACCTCCCTGGTGAGGTCGAATCCCAGATCGATCTGTCTACTGAGGTCAAAACCCAGGAGGAGCATAGCAACAACATTGGTACCTACTCTGCCAACGCCGGAACAAATCAACCATTCCTGAGGCACATGTTGAGGCACATGATACTGCAAGACGCTAGCGTGGTTGAAGTTCTCGAAACCATCAGGATCTTCGACGAAGCCCACGAGGAAAGCCGCAACTACCTCAGGACCCACACGTCAGACTTCGTCGGATATGTTGGATCCAGATCCGGCTCTGCCGATACTAGAGATAACACCGACTCGGTGCTGGAGGCGATCGGAACAAACATCGACTTACCCGCATCCTCGGATGACTCTATGGCGTCGGCAGATTTCCAAAAGTTCTCCGCAGAGTATGAAGAGGAGTATAACTCCAAAGCTGCAGAGGAAGGAGAAGCCATGGATGAAGGATCCGGGGAAAACTCTCCCAAAGCGTAGGATGACATGGATATCAGAGATAATCCCAAGGTCCATATGTCCGAAAGTACTGATCAGATCTTGACTCCGAGAAACGGATCCAAAGCCGCCTTTCCTACCGGCGCTGCCAAGAAGGCAAAGAAGAAGAACAAGAAGAACAAGACCCCGAAAAAAGATCCTCCGGCAGAGGAGGTGATTGCCGAGGAATATGAGGAAGACTCGGATGGAGCACTTATCCCAGATGATCCCAAAGAAGAGTCGGTGGATGGACATGTGATCACCGAAGGTGCGCGTAAACTCATCGATGCTGCATTAACCACACCTATTCCTACAACTGTAGAACTTAGTGCTAAAGATCTGGACGAAAGGGCCTAGGCCCTAGAAGCGCGTCGCCAAGTACTCTTGATGAAGTTAAAAACCTTGAGGAAGAAAAGAAACGCATGACAACTGTGGAGAAGTACAACTCTAGGCAACATCAGAAGACCAAGAAACGTCATACTCATGATGACCAATTCCCGCAGATTCACAAAGTCCTCTTTGGAGGAGACCACAGGATGCCTCGACATGACAGCAACGGGAGTTGGGTGTATCCAACACCAGTGCAAAACACCGTTGTGGCTCGAGGAATCCTATCTGCTAATCCAGGCCCAGAGTAGATCCGATTGGGCATTAAACTACTCAACAAGGGTCTGGAGCAGCAAAAGGTCGCCCTGTCCGGAACCGGAAAACTGGTCTCCCAATCTGACCAATGCCGCATGGATCCATCCTGGAATGACGTAAGACCCCAACGTGTTCCGGAACAGCATCACCTTTCCAACCGTCGGGAAGAAAACTACTCAAGAACCGGATCTTCAGGATAGCACCACAAAGCTGCATGCGACTGGCATAACATTACCCCAGCTGCGGAGCAAGAGGCAATTGCTGCACTGAATCCAAAGAATCCTCCCCGGTGAGAGTCGAATGATCGCAGGGAAAAAGATAAAGAGAAACGTCGGGAGGAGGACCGTTAGAAGATGCCGCCTCCTAGACATGCTAGTTGTCTGGCTGACGGACGAAGGAATGACGGACACCGTGCCGAGTCAAGCTGGCAGGGGGCTCGTCGTAATGAAGATCCTCCCCGGAACCGGAATAATGACGCTCCGGGCGGAGGCCGGTGAACAGCCAGAAACAATCCAGCTGCTCCACCCTCTCCACCAAGTAGCCATCACAACGGTTCCCAAGGAGGCCAAGGAGGGCGTCGTGGTGGAGGAGTGATGCAAGGCACAGGATCAATTCCAACATAGAGGCGTGACGCTACGAAAATGATGATATATATGTGGGACCAAAGTGCTTTGGACCATGCATAAGAGATACAAAATTCCTAGAAGGATTTGCTATCTCAAGACACATTCAAGCCTACGACGGTATAACTCGGCCAGATACTTGGCTCCAGGATTTTTTCCAGGCCTGATGTATCGCCAAAGGCGGAAATAGCCTGGTCGCGACCCGATATCTCCCACTCATGTTGTGGAAGACGGCACGATCTTGGCTCAATGAACTTCCAGAGAACACCATCCACAACTGGTATGATATGCAAAGTGCGCTCTTTCGGAATTTTGAAGGCACATATCGGAGGCCCTGTATGGTAGGAGACCTACAGCGTTGCACCCAGAAAGCTGGAGAAACTTGCCGGGATTATCTCAGACGATAGATCGACACCAAGAACTCCTGTGAAGGAGTAAATGACCAAACTGTGATTGAAGCTTTCATTGCAGGACTCCCAATTGGTTTACTACGTCATTGCTTGAAGTGTGACAAAGTCACTAATTTGGGAGAGATGATAGAAACAGCGAGCAAGTATGCAGATGCTGATGACGATGCAGAAGGATTACTTAACGCCCTAGTTGTGCCACAGTCGGCAAAACAACCAAAGCAACAAGCTCAGAAGCGCAAGAACACCTCGAAAGAAAAGCCCAACACGGAAACGGCAGTTGTCACTGCTACTTTCGGGTCTGGAGGACGAGGAGGGCGCGGCGATGGCCGTGGACGCGGTTGTGGGACATCAAGAGTCCAGGGTAGAGGAGACCAACAACCCGACAAAACCTACTCCTAGACCAACATTGCCAATAACCCATGTGTGCATCACTTAGATGCCAATGGGGGCTCGTGCCACACAAACGCCAAGTGTCGTTTCAATGACGACATCAAGAAAGATGATACCGCTGGCTACAGGGCTAAGCGGAAGAAGGGAAAGAAGAATCCCAAAAAAGATAAAGAGACCAAGGATGATTCCGACATGGAGGAAGCTAATGCTTCAAATCCCAAGCCGGAAGGGAAAAAGAACTTCCCGACAAAGAAAGACACTTATGTCACCTTCCTCGGATCTCAACCAGCAAAGGTCAAGAAAGCAGTTCTACATGAGCTGAACGCAATAGTTCCGGCTGGCCCTCAGTTCCTAGATTGGTCGGAAGTGGCAATAACTTTTGACCGTGCTGATCATCCGCCTAAGTTGCATAGGCAAGGAAAATACGCCTTAGTCGTCAATCCACTTATTGACGGTTATGGTTTCTCCAAGACTCGCATGGACGGCGACAGCATTAATCTTCTGTATGTCGAAACGCTACGCCGGATGAAGATCTCGGAGACCCAGCTGAACTACAGTTCTATGATCTTTCACCGAGTTGTCCCAGGAAGACAAGAAAATTCCCTGGGAGAAATCACTTTGGATGTTACCTTTGGAACTCCAAAGAACTATTGGATGGAAGCACTTTCCTTCAAAGTGGTCCCATTCAAGAGCGCATACCACCGAGTTGAGCCAAAGTGCCTATTTTTGCGGAAGTCATCAAGTGCTAGAATATGAGAGGGAGAGGGGCCAGGGGGCCACCACACCACCTGGCCACGCGGCCCAGCCTGGCCCGCGCCAGGGGGTGGTGTGGTCGCTCTCGGCATCCCCTCGGCCTCCCCTTCTGCCTATAAGATGCCCTCAGGACGAAAACCCTAAGTACCTGATCAAAAATCCACGAAAGAGTCTGTAGCCATCGTCATCTCCATCCCTAGATCGGGAGGGATCTGAAGCTCTTCCCGACACCTTGCCGGAGAGGGGAATTCACCCTGGAGGCCTTCTTCATCACCATGCAAGCCTCCGGTGTGATGCGTGAGTAGTTCATCCTTGGACTACGGATCCATGTAGTAGCTAGATGGCCGACTTTCCTCCTTTGTGCTTTCATGTCTAGATCTTGTGAGCTCCGTTCATGATCAAGATCATCTATTTATAATTCTGCATGTTGTGTTTGCGGGGATCCGATGAATATTGAGATGCTATTTCAGATTGATTATTGATTCTATCATGTCTTTGTTATTTTTGATCTTGCATGCTTTCCGTTGTTAGTAGCTATCTTAGCCAAGTAGATGCTAGCAACTCCAAGAGTTAGTATTTATGCTCGATAGTGGGTTCATGCCTCTAGTAATCTAGGGAAGTGAAAGAAATCTCTAAGGTACTAGATGTGTTGTTGCTACTAGGGAGAAAACAACAATCCTTTGTTCATAGAACAATCGTATTGTTTACTTTACATGCAGTTTGTAAAGCAATAATTTGTTGCTTGCAACTTAATACTAGAGGGGGTTCAGATGATAACCTGAAGGTGGATTATTAGTCATAGATGCAGTTGGGTGGCGGTCTATGTATAATGTTGTAATGCCCAATCGAATCTCAAAGGAGTCAAGATGATTAGTATATGCATGTATTGCTTTCTCGATGTTTGTCAATTGCCCCGATGTAATTTGTTCACCCACCATGTTATCTATCTTAAGGAGAGCCACCTCAAGTGAACTATGGATCCCGGTCCTTGTCTTTTACATACAATCTACAATCTTTTACTGCTTTGTGTTTACTTTCTAGAAACTGTTACTTCTTTCCATTCGATACGTTTAATCCTTTGTTTTCCGCAAAACACGGTGAGATTGAGAACCTCATTGCAAGTTGGGGACAAAGTTTTGTGGTTGTGTTGTGCAGGTCTCCACGTTGCTACTAGCACCGGTAGTGCGCCCTGCCAAAGCTCAGCTAGTAACACCTTTGGGGTGTTTCCTTGCTCCTACTGGTTCGATTAAACCTTGGTTTCATAACTGAGGGAAACTTGCTGCTGTGCTCATCATACCTTCCTCTTGGGGTTCCCAGCGAGCTCTACATCAACCACGCACCAGCACTTTTCTGGGCGCCGAGCATTGAGCCATCAAGCATTTTTCTAGCGCCGTTGCCGGGGAGTCAAGGACATCTTCACAAGGGGAGTCCATCATAACCAATCTCTTTACTTTGTTGTTTTTGTTTTGCTTAGTTTCTTTTTCTTTGTTTGCTTGTTTTCTTTATCAAAAACACACAAAAATTTAGTTCTACTAGTTTGCTTTCTTTATCAAAAACAAAAAAAATTAGTTCCTACTATAGTTGTTGGTCTATTATTGCCTTGCTTTATCATGCTTTCTATCAATGGTTGGTTTCTTTGAAACTGAATCTTATTGGCAAGGTGGGTTCACGGAAGAACAAAAATATTATTATAAGGAACACCGCTTGTCACAAAAAGGGAAACACTTATGGGAACAAATTGATAAATTGAATACCATTGCTAGAAACGTTTGCTCTACTTACAATGTTACTTATTGCTTTGATGAATCTTGTTGCTGTAGGAGGTATAAACACCTCCCTTTTCAATGTGAGTATAATGATAATGTTACCATATCTTCTTATGTTAAAGGAAATTATGACTTTTATGATGTGGAACAAATTGAAGAATTTATTGCTTGGAAGGGTGCATTCGAACTAGCTTATTTTCTTGAAAATATTGATGATGCACCTTATAAATATGAGGTCTATGATATACTTCAATTTTGCTTTGATAATTACACGGAAGTAAATGGCTATATTCTTGAATATCTTAATAGATGCTCTCCACCTATGGAAGAGACTAATGCCTTGCAGGAGCCTATGGAAGAAGAAATTGCTGAAACTAGAAGCTCATTGGATGATCAAGGGGAGGAAGAATGGATCTACCCATCCCTAACTTCTAATGAAAGTAACTCTTTACCCCTTACATTATTTGATTGTCCCCCATGCTTACCAAAGGAGGACGAATGTCATGTTCCTGAGGATTCTTTTGAAAATGTTTATAATAAAACTCTAGTGTTTGTTGATCATGAAAAGCATGCTTTATGTGATACCTATATTGTTGAGTTTATTCATGAGGCTACTGAAAATTATTATGAGAGAGGAAAGTTTTCATGGTATTGAAACACCTCTCTATGTGTTGAAAGTTTTGAAGTTATTCTCGTTTTATCTTCATATGCATGTCACTTTGTTCTTTGTGAATTTATTTGCATACGAGATTCCTATGCATAGGAAGTGGGTTAGACTTAAATGTGTTTTGAATTTTCTTCTTGATGCTCTCTTTTACTTCAATTCATATTTTTTTATGTGGGCATCTTCTCAAACTATCATGCCTAACTTAAAGGCGTTAAAGAACAGTACTTATTGGGAGATAACCCAAAAGTTTTAGATGAATCTTGGAAGTTATTACCTCTGTAATAACCGCTCCTTATCCTTTATACTTGCTTTTTGTGCCAAGAGTAACCTCTAATGAGAGAGAAGTAATGATTGGGAAAGTTGCTCTCCCGAAACAGATTTGTGTGCTTCACTGTAAAAATTCGTGTAACATCTCTGAACGTCTTTTTGAGGCGTGAATTTTTGTGCTTCTGCCCCAGGATGTTATCTAACTTTCGTTAGTCCAACACTTTTTGATTTGAGCAACAGAAGGTCTTCGAAAAAATTCGTCTTTACCTGCTGGTCTGTTTTGACAGATTTCTGCCATTTTCTGCATTTGCTTCTTGTTGGTTCCTTTTTGAGTTCTTTTGGGGAATTGAGCGTTTTGAGGGCAGTTCTACAGTAGCTAGTGTTCTAATGGAAGTTTATTTGGTGTTAGAACTGAACCTTAATACTTATTTATATTGAGTGCACTAATGTTGTTAATAAAGATTATGTGAAGTTTTGTATGAAGGAAAAATTTCAGGTGTATGGAAGGAATGAGTAATGAGATGAAGGATGGAATAAAGCTCAAGCTTGGGGATGCCACGCGTTTCACCCCAAGAAATATCCAAGAATTACAAGCGTCAAAGCTTGGGGATGCCCAAGGCATCCCCCTTCTTCATCAATAAAAATCCCAGGTTTCTTCCAAACGCTTCATTTTTATTGTTGCATGCACAGTTGTGTTTTTCTTGGAGCGTCTTCTTTTTTTCGTTTTTGTTTTCGTTTTTAGTTTGCTTGGTTTGCTTAGTTTTCTGAATAAATTGGTTGGACCCCCTCTTTCATACATTGGTTTGCAAATAGTTTGGTTTGGTTTGGAAAAGAGTAGGAAAGTTCATGCTTATGTGGTAAAAAGAGCTCGTTTTTGACTGTGGCCTATGCTCTGTCATGCCATGCTTGATATTTTTTTGGCTTTATGCTTAGTATTCTTTGATGTATCATGACTTGTTATAAACAATTGAGATTGCTTAATGTGCCTTGGATGAATCATGCGTTGTTTTAGCATATTAAAGCATAGTATAGTGGTATTCTCCTTTGATGCTTTATTTGGGTTGACTTGGCGCATGCTCACACCATGTTATGACTATCTCAAGTGACCATAGCCTTTATGATATTTTATTTTTCAACTTGTCGTATCACTTTATGCTTTGATCAATGATGTTTTGTCGCTCTGCATGATTCTGGCCATTATTGCTCTCTTAGTTTGTCACTCCCAGTCTTTTGCTACCTGCCACCACCAAGTATGAGTTCCACTCATGCATCCAACTCCCTAAACCAAGTTATTACAAAGTGTCCACCATACCTACCTACTATCTTATGCTATTCCAAGTATATTCATGCTTTTGTTTACCTTCCAAATTAAACTTGTTATGAGAAAACTAGTGATTAAAGATCTCACGAACTCGATGGGACACTTTATTTTTTGCATCTAATAAACTTGAACCATTGTGTCCTTCTTTGTTGCGTATATGCTTGCGCTTTATAAGTTGAAATTAGCAGAACCATCTATCATGGGGAACGCTTTCAACATTGCACTTGTACTTTGTACCCCATTGATATCATGTTCTTTTGCTTACGGATCCCGGCGGTGTGAAATAAAAGTGGAACTTGTAAGATCATGGAGTTTGTATGTGTGTTAGAGGAACGCTTGAGTCGCTAGCCTAAGCCATGCCTAACCATGGTGGAAACTTGCAGCATCACCATAATGAGCACTCTATGAAGCATCCTCAATAAAAACCTATGCAAATAGCAAATAAAAAGATTGCTGAGATGCTCATTGTCTGCTTGCCTTGTCATTTTGATTATGGGAAAGCTCCCATATCATGTGCAAGGGGTACCCCGTTGGCGGTTCTTAATGATACACATGTACTTACAAGGACAAGAGCTTACTCGTGACTGAAGTTGAGTAGCATGAGGATCGGTCTTCGTAAGTAAGGGGCATGAGATTTTGGTTTATAACTGGTCAATCATATCCTCTTAGTTGTGTCACTTTAACCTTAATCACCTTAAAGATGCTTATGATAGGGGCAATGAGAGCTAAAAGCTATAAGTACCATAAGTTTTGGAAGCTCTTTATGAGACTTGAATCCCTACTTCCTTTTACAAAGGCCTTTCTTCCACCATTACATTGAGTCTCCACCTTCTATCTTTATGCACCTACTTTGAGATCATAATGGCCATTCTTAGTTCTATGTGCATTGTCCCAAGACTAGTTGATTGATGCATAACTTGTTATTGCTTGTTTGAAACTATTGTATCTAGTCACTCTTATGAACTTTGAAATTGTCCTATGCAATTATATTTGCTACTCTATTGAGGGACAAGCTGAATACTTTTATGCTATGTTTTCTTTATGTGAAACAAACAAACGTCTTGCAAAGCATTGTTATTCATGAATCTTTTGTTTGTGCATTTTCATGTTGCAACATAGTTTCTTTGCTTATTGCTAGAACCTTGTCTTTCATGTTATGATTGAAGTACTATGATCCCAGCTTTGAATGTTTTACAAATATTTTGATCAAGTCTTTGATGGTGCATGTCACCTCAAAAACTATTCTTTTTTTATGACTTACCTACTCGAGGACGAGCAGGAGTTAAGCTTGGGGATGTTGATACATCGCAAATGTATCTATAATTTTTGATGTTCCATGCTTAGTTTTATCCACTTTCTTGTGTTTTGTTCTAAATTTGGAGTACTTTTCTTATGATTTCTTGGACTAACCTATTAACAAGAGCCATAGTGCCAGCTGCCTGTTTTCTGCTGTTTTTGGTTCCAGGAATGTCAGAAAGTGAATATTCTCGGAATTGGACGGGACAAAAGCCAAAGTGCCTATTTTTCCGGAAGTCATCAAGTGCTAGAATATGAGAGGGAGAGGGGCCAGGGGGCCACCACACCACCTGGCCGCGCGGCCCAGCCTGGCCCGCGCCAGGGGGTGGTATGGCCGCTCTCGGCATCCCCTCGGCCTCCTCTTCCGCCTATAAGATGCCCTCGGGACGAAAACCCTAAGTACCTGATCAAAAATCCACGAAAGAGTCTGTAGACACCGTCATCTCCATCCCTAGATCGGGAGGGATCTGAAGCTCTTCCTGGCACCCTGCCGGAGAGGGGAATTCACCATGGAGGCCTTCTTCATCACCATGCAAGCCTCCGGTGTGATGCGTGAGTAGTTCATCCTTGGACTACGGATGCATGTAGTAGCTAGATGGCTGGTTCTCCTCCTTTGTGCTTTCATGTCTAGATCTTGTGAGCTCCGTTCATAATAAAGATCATCTATTTGTAATTCTGCATGTTGTGTTTGCGGGGATCCGATGCATATTGAGATGCTATTTCAGATTGATTATTGATTCTATCATGTCTTTGTTATTTTTGATCTTGCATGCTTTCCGTTGTTAGTAGCTATCTTGGCCAAGTAGATGCTAGCAACTCCAAGAGTTAGTATTTATGCTCGATAGTGGGTTCATGCCTCTAGTAATCTAGGGAAGTGACAGAAATCTCTAAGGTACTAGATGTGCTGTTGCTACTCTGGAGAAAACAACAATCCTTTGTTCATAAAACAATCGTATTGTTTACTTTACACGCAGTTCGTAAAGCAATAATCTGTTACTTGCAACTTAATACTAGAGGGGGTTCGGATGATAACCTGAAGGTGCATTATTAGTCATAGATGTAGTTGGATGGCGGTCTATGTATAATGTTGTAATGCCCAATCGAATCTCAAAGGAGTCAAGATGATTAGTATATGTATGTATTGCTTTCTCGATGTTTGTCAATTGCCCCGCTGCAATTTGTTCACCCAGCATGTTATCGATCTTAAGGAGAGCCAGCTCTAGTGAACTATGGATCCCGGTCCTTGTCCTTTACATATAATCTACAATCTTTTACTGCTTTGTGTTCACTTTCTGCAAACTTTTACTTATTTCCATTCGATACGTTTAATCCTTTGTTTTCCGCAAAACACGGTGAGATTGACAACCTCATCGCAAGTTGGGGACAAAGTTCTGTGGTTGTGTTGTGCAGGTCTCCACGTTGCTACTAGCACCGGTAGTGCGCCCTGCCAAAGCTCAGCTAGTAACACCTTTGGGGTGTTTCCTTGCTCCTACTGGTTCGATTAAACCTTGGTTTCATAACTGAGGGAAACTTGGTGCTGTGCTCATCATACCTTCCTATTGGGGTTCCCAGCGAGCTCTACATCAACCATGCACCAGCTTTTTTCTGGGCGCCGAGCATTGAGCCATCTGTAAGCCGGTGGGTGCGAGGCTCGGCAGAGGCGGAGTCCATCAAGTTCAGAGGACTTGCGCATATAATGCAAAGGGTAAGTCTAAACCCCGGACTCTAAAAGAGTTGGAAGATGCAGAAAAATCAGAGAAAGGGAAACATACCAAAGATGACATCGTCGACTTTGGCCTTCTCTTCGCGAAGACTCTAGAGTTTAGCCCGGAGCTCCTCGGAAATGTCCTTTTCTCTAAATAACTCATCGTTGAGATCCGAGATTTTCTTATCTTGAAGCGGAATCTTGCGATCACGCTCATCGGTGGCCATGGAGGTGGATTCGAGAATTTGAGCAATGCTCTTCTCATGATCTGCCTTGAGCTTATCTAGCTCTTGGCAAAGTTCTTTGTTCTCCACCACCAAGTTCTTAAGATTCTCGGCCTCTTCGATCATGGCGTAGGACTGTTTTACCAGTGTTGTAAGTCAAAAGAACAGAGAGTTCAACAAAAATTCGAATATGAAATAAAAAACAAGGTTTGAGTTTTAGAATGTTTACCTTCGGCCTCATCCTTGGAAACCTTTAGCTGTGCATTTTCAAGCCGGAGAGCTTTGATCTCTTTCCGCTTGTTGCAAATATTCTTCAAAATCCTGGTTATAGGAATATACTTTCTGTAAGTAAGAATACCCAAAGTCAAAAGTCTATTGAAGACTCAGGATAATATTTATACTAATATCAGCACGGGCCTTGGGGGCTACACGAGTTCATTCTTTGGCGTCCTAAGGAAGCATAAAACCGGATTTAATTTTCCAGCTTCATGCTTGGGGGCTAGAGGATATGATATGAAATAAAGAAAATGTGAATTGGAATTCCGACTTACATATTGTTCACGAATGAGTTTGTCTAAACTCGAATTCACCTCGGTGGCAACCTTCTCGGCGAAAGTGAGGGCGATCACTGGCGCAGTTGGAAGCATGCTGGACATTATCTTCTCGTCGCGAAGATGAACTTGTTCAAGAAGACCAGAGTGTTTTATATCCTATGCTTCTTGCGCTTCTTCTTCGGCAGAGAGGGTCCGCCTCTCGAGGCATTCCCGGGCCAGCCGTTGAATCTCCTCCACAGACTTCCGAGATAGGCCAAGCTTGGCAAGTCCCGGATTGTCCAGGAGATTATCGGCAAACGTCTCTGCCGAGGGATCATTACCTGAAGAGGGTTCACCCTTATCAACACCTGAGTCACTCATGGTGACATCAGTTTGCAATTCAAGGATCACTGGCTCTAACGGTTGAGCTGGATCTTCTACAATCGTCGGAGATGGAGTAATCTCCGGTGCTGCGGAAGGCTGAGGAGCGGGAGTTGGAGGAGCCATGGCAGGAGAAGCCAGTTTGAGCTTTGACTGGTGCAGAGGCTTCGCAGCAGCTTCCTTCCCCTTGCCCTTGATGAGCTGTTTAGCTCTGAGAAGATAATAGAACAAAAACATTACATCTCATAAGGAATTATAGGCAAAATGCAATGACCTTGTGAGGAAATATTACCTCTTCACAACGGGCACTTCTTTGGTGCCGATGGCTAATGTCGTAGCTTTGCGTTTTCGAGGAACGACATCCGGCATTGGGACCAACTCACCCTCGTCCTGAGAAAACTCAGGAGGGTATCCCTCGATAGGAGCGAACTCCGACTCGGGGAGGTCAGCAAGCTGAAAAAGGAAAAACATCTCAGTATTGCAAAAATAACATATGGATGAGCACGAAAAAAGAGTTACTGCTGAAGTTTATCGGCACAACAGGATCTTATGTTGTATGCATGTCTAGGGATAGCTCCGGAATCTTCCTCTCGATCTGCTCCCTTATCAGCCATTTGATTTGGCATACATAATCTATCAACACCCAGATTTTTAATCCCAGATGCCTGTTATGCCATACATCGTAATCCCAGGATTACCATTTTTGCGAGACATAACAGATTGGATATCACAGTATATCATCCATTACAAACCATAATAAGGTCTTACACAAATAAAGGATCTCATGATCCAGTCTTAGTACAAACACTACTAGAAAAAAGCTAATCCATGGCGCACCTATTTTCCCCTTCCGTGGCGCACTAGGGGTGCGCCACGACTTCTACGCTACGGCTAAAAAGTGCCCCTAGCGCACTGCCGGGTAAGCTATAGGAATCTCGACATAGTAGTGGCGCACAACACAGTGCACTACCACGGTTTTCCCTATGGCGCATGACAAGTGCGTTGCTAGTATGTAGTTAGTAGTAGCGCACTGGCTGGTGCGCCACTACGGTTATTCCTGTGGCGCATGACGTAGTGCGCTACTAGTAGATGACCAGGTGCGCCACCAACACGGTGCGCCACTAACAACGTATATGTGCGCCATGGCTTAGCTTTTCAAAAAAAAATAATACTCAATACAAATGATATTCAATACAGATTATATACAATACAGCTGATATACACAGATCTACAGTACAGAAATAAATACACAGATATACAATACAGAAATAAATACACAGACAAGATAGAAACAAATAGATATAGATAAGTCACATACATAAATACACAGTATAAGTTATATTATTTCGATCAAGTTACAAAGTAGCTAGTGATGACATGAATACATGTCTCAACCAAGATAGAGCTCGCGAAAGCTCGCCTAGACATCTAAAGTAGGAACATGCATGACAGACAACCAAGGACAATAACCATCACCACGACGGAGGTATAAGTCTTCATCCGGTTCCTCGTCCTAACTCCAGCTAGATAGCGCGTGTATCTAGCTTCCGCCTCCACCATAGTATTGTACCCTTTGTAGCTATTGCCGCTGAAACGGTGCACCTGTCTCCGGCAGTCTTCCCAATTATTATAGACTCCAGGAACCCGTCCCTTGTACACGACGTACCACGTCATCTAAAAGTTGGCAATAATAATTAAATGATGGTGAAAAAAGAAGTAAAAGTCGCATATAAAGATATACTTATCAAATAAGGTAACAAAGTAAGCAAAAAATACCAAGTAGTAGCATGTACATGTCGACACACACAAGTACACGTGGGGATAAAGAACTACAACTAGACCAACACATCAAGACTTCTGGCTCGGCTCAGGGAACGGGAGGACGCCTTGTTTCGTCATGAACACCCTATAGTCACCCTGCATCTTTAGGCGATCTACTACGTCACGGTTATTCGGGGGATTGCCTCCATAGAAGACCCCCCCGGAAGTCATGACATCACGGCTGATGATTGCCCCAAACTGTTGCTGGATGCGATACATCTCTTGTCTAATATCTGAATCATTGATCCTGGCTTGACTTCGGCCCACCGTTTGAGATGATCTGGCAGCGTAGAATTCTGTTGCTCTAGTAGGAACGCCCTCATGTGATGGAGTGCATAGTAGGCTTCCTTCTGACTGCCTGCCGGTTGCTTCACGTAGGGGAATTCCGTCACATGGGTGAAGACATGCCTGCCAAACTTGAGCTTCTTACGCACGAAGGTGGCGCCTTCCGCTGAGGCATAGCCGGTGAGAGCATCATCCAGAACTTCCTTGATCTTGTCGTAGTTTTTCTTCTTCTCTTGACTCCCCGAGTCGAAATACGTGGCTTGCGAATGTTTCAGCGACAAGCAGATGAGTGTGCAGTGTTGATCTCTACGCAAAACAATACAAACGGAATGTGTTGGAAAAATAATGATGAAAATCTAATAAAGCATGTTATGGCGGCGAGTGAATAATGACTTACTCGGGAAAGAAAGGCAATAGAATGTATTCCTTTGTCTTGTTCGCCACCAAGATGCCTTGGAGGTACGAGGCCACGAATCGCCGTTCAATGGCGCTTCCCAAGCAGCCATCACGCATGTAGTAGGGGTCCACTATAGCGATGCCCGGGGTGTTCTCTCTACTGATCTGAATGGCCAGGCTGAGAGAAAACAGGCGTACCATGGTATAGTGTAGCGGATACAGGTGGAACATATTGAAGATGTCGTCAAACCACAGGAAGAACAGATCCACGAGGACATTATCAACGTAGCCCAAGCCTCGTGGCACCTTAACCACGAATACCGGGTGCGAGGGATCTTTCTCCGCAAGAAGGCGTCTCTCTATCGTCAGCACACCGTCATGCACACTCCTCATTTCTGAAGTGGCGAGCCTGAGCAATTTCTTAATTAGCATGGGCTCACCCGCCACATGCATCCTCCACATAATACCCTTTGGTCTTGGTGGCCCGTCCTGAAACCTGATCGGATTCGCAGTTGGCGCCACCGGCTGGCTCGAGCTACGAGATTTTCTTTTCCTGGTCTTCTTTCCTTTTGGGAAGTGGGTAGGCACCGCAATCTGAGCATCGATCGCCCTATGTAGTGTGTCAGGGCTTAGAACAGAGGGCCGGTTGGATGTATCCGCTGGCTCGGTGAAGGTGCAAGCTGGAGGCGTCTCCTGAGAACCAAAGAGACGTTTGTTGCAAGTGGCTTTCTCTGCGGGGCCACCAGCTGGGTCTTCGTTTTGGTCGCCGGGGAAAAGATTAGTGTTGATGAAATCATCAAAGTAATCTTCGTCATCCTCGTTCGGATCCTGCGCCATGGTCATGTCAATATGACCAGCCGAACAATCGCGTGGAGGTGACGGTGTGGGGGTCTTGCCATGGCTTGGCGCTGGCACGACAGACAGTGTTGTTGTCTGTGGGGTGATGGTCCCGGCCGTCCCCAAACGAATCATGCTCTTTGGCCATAGCATGAATAAGCCGAAGCAACTTCTGAGGACAGCCGACTCTTCTTCATCCGCTCCTGGGGGTTGAATGGGAGGTTCCAGGTCATCGCAGCCCCTTAGCACCCGGATAATTTTAACCCTATGCATGCTATCTGGCATCGGCTTTGAGTGGAACGTGCGGTGCAAGGGTTGAATGATGGTACCCTTGGCAACATCCCTCAACTCGTTGTTCACGAAGCTTAAGAGAGTGCATGGAAAATCCGTCTGTGAACAACATGTATGGCATTAAAAAGATGCCATAAGAGTAATAAATGGCAAGGCGGTAAACTATTTGGTTTACCGTGATGGCGTCGAGCTCGGCTAATGTCGAGGCACCGCATACGACGACGGGCGTGCAAGAGACGGAGGGGCTGCTTGATGGCACGGTGCTGGCCGCCGATGTATTCTCCCTATCGGTTGCATTAAGCTCCGGTGCCGCGGTGATGGCAGGGGGAGTCACGAATGCTTTCGGCGCCGCCGTGCTAGCGGGCGGAGTCACCAATGCTTTCGGCGCCGCCGTGCTAGCGGGCGTAGTCACGAACACATAATTCACCGGGATCGTCGGCGCCGCATTGTTTGAGTGGCTACTGACCATGCTTGGAATCGGGCACGGCCCTTGTCGACCACCCGCACTCTAGCTCGCTATTGACTCCACCAAGGTAGGTAGGATGGAGGTGAGGGTGATTGCCAGGTTGTCTTGGACGATCTGCGGGATCCACACCACTTGTTCCTTAAGTTCCTGAACCTCGCGGTTTTCCTCGTCGCTCCTTCCCTCCACACGCGTCCTCGGGGGTGGACCAAAATGATGCACCCAATTCTTAGCCCGTGAAGCCGGCCAGACAGCCAGCCGACGATGGCTTCTTTGTAACCGGCGTGATTTTCTTGGCCCGGTTCGTCGCCCTGTTAAAAGGGTTATCCCACCGGGTGGCCGCCGTTGACCCGTGGGATGAGGAACCATGGGATCCCTGACTAGCAATTTCCTCGTCCTGCAGAAGAAGTAACGTGAACCGTTTAGAAATTCGACTTGATCAATTATAATGTAATCGACTTGATCCGCGGTAATTAAATTACTTCCCGCAAAAACCTCGAAGTCCTTCACCTTAGTTTCCGCGGTGAGTTCTTTGGTTTTGGGGTCCACATGGTAACGAGCCCTGATGAAGTTTCGAAGCTGCTTGTTTTCAAATTTCAAAAAGGGGTTACGTATCCCCTTAGCTCTATACTCGTCATCCTCTTGATCCCATTTGGGCTCCGCAGCTCTGTAACCACCAGATCCAAGATGGTGGTGACCTATATTCATCTCCTGCAATTCCTTTCCCCACTTACTCGAGGCCTTGGCTACTTCGGAGGTGCACTTGGCCTTGAACTCCTGGAATTGATCTTCGGTGATCTGCGGGTCAATCTTCTGGATCTCCTTGAGACTTTTCTCTTCTTTAAATATCTTCTTATTTATCTAGGTTCTCCAGCTGGCCAGGGCGGTGCTCATCCTCGTGAGGGCGGATTTATTTACTTCATTCCCATGATAATCTGTGTTCCGATACTGAAGGGGGAACTTGTATCTTGCGTGCAGCTTCTCGAAGAGGAGTGTGCGCAAATGGCCATTATCTTTATGCCGGAGATTCTCGGTGTTGATCGAGATGGTGGTCCGGGTGATAGCCGCCACTTGCCCACCGTACCCTTTGACCACATGGTCGGGCGCCAAAGGAACCCATTTTGGGCTCACTTCGGTAATTTCCTCTCTGACGGTGCCGACCGTGTTTGGGCGCCTTTCCTTCTTCTTCTTAGGCGGATTACTACTACTTGTTGTGCCCTCGCCGACATCAGTGGTTTCATCATACGCCGTTCCTTCGGCCGCTTCTTCTTCCTCCACGTCTTCCATCTCATCGGCGTCGCTCTCGGAAGGGTTGTATTCTCCATCACCCTCTGTCATTCTTTCTAGCCGCTCGACCTCCTCCCAGAATGACAAGGGTCTGTTTTGAGGTCTCACTTCTCCTTCAGCATTGATACGCTGAGAAGATCCAGCCTCATCGTTGTCACACATGTTTGCACTAATAAAAGGCAAATAATGGTTAGTAAAGTGCGTGGAAAAATCCGGCATGACCATTGCTCATTTTTGTTAAACTAGGAGTGCCCGATTTCTTCCGAAACGGAAGTTAATCAACATTTCAGCGAAAATCGGGACTCATTTCATACAAGCACCTGCATACGAATACAATTCGGCAACACTATCATCTGAGGAATATAATTCAATTATTTAACAATATGAAGCTTGTCTTACAGCTAAAATTACGTTACCAGAGCATCTTTGGGAGCTGTGGTCAGACGCTCTTTGACTGTCCAAGTGTACAACATGAACTGTCGTGATAACATAACTACAACATGGGTGTAAGAATGAGCGGAAATCAGCAATAGATAGTCAGCAGATTCTATGGTGTCAGTGATCTCATCTTAGAAGATACATTTTCCTCGTTGAAATGGCATTGGGAGGATTGCCACTACAGATATCTTTTTTACCAAGTATGTATCTGACAGGCGAAGAGTTTTTCAGTGCTACTTCGACTGAATGTTGGAACTATGTACCTTGTTTGCTGCAGGTAGTTATGCAGCATTTGTACTGGTATCGTGCATAGAGATCTTGTTTTTCTGTCAACCAGATCCGTTCAGGTAGTTAGTTAGATACACATATGTACTAGATAATACTCCATAGCAAGTTAATGTACTCTGCCATTTCTGCAATGAGTGTCCTATATACTTGTATGTAGGTTTCCATTATAGCAAGGGACTATTAAAATTGGAATATTTCAACTTTTGAAATGTGAGCTTGTGACCCTATGGGGATATGTTAAAAGATTTGCAAGGCCAAGCGTCTTAATCCCTTATACTGGTAGTATTATTTATGGAAGAGAAAAATCCTAACCGATAAGCAGTCATCATTCTACACTTCTACATTGCATAATTTGATAACTAATCCATGGAAAATGTTATTTGAGGAATGCACTTCAATTATATAATTATTATATTATGCCTGGGTCAACTTCCCAATTGTATAGCATGAACCGTTGTGTGGCTATAATTACACTTAAGGCTACTATTATATGCCTCTGAAACATTGCATTTGCTCCTAGTTTTCCTTGCTTATATACAATTAGAAATCTCTTATGCTGCCTTTCAACAAATAAATGGGACAGACAAAAACAGTACTTTTCAAATGCATATTAAAAATATCAATCCATCAGAGCTGCACTCCTATGCTTATACACAATTACTTTACAAATTTAACCAAACAATAAACCTCCCAATAAGAAAACACACACCCTCCGCAGTGATAGTGTTGTTCTGGGTCAGCAAAAATTCGGCAACCTAAATTTGTTCTAGGTCACCAACACTATCACTGAATCAAACCTATCACCAATAACACTGTCACTGAAATTTTTTGTTCTAGGTCAGGAAACCCTCGGCAGGCAGCCCTATGTTCTAGGTCAGAGAGGGGAGAGAGGGGAGAGGGGACGCTCACCTCAAAGAAGACGACGATGAAGAGCGCGTGGACGATGATGAAGAGCGTAGACGGAGCTCCTCCACGGACGCGTGGGGGCCTCCTCTCCTCCTCCTCGGACGCGGCGGCCTCCTCTTCTCCTCCACGGACACGGCGGCCTCCTCTCCTCCTCCTCAGACGCGGCAGCCTCCTCTCCTCCTCCACGAACGCGGCGGCGGGTGAGCGAATGCGGCAGATCGAGCAGAGGCAGCGATAGAGATGGGAGACGATGGGAGATAGAGATGGGAGACGATGGGAGATGTGACCGTGAGCAACACATACTTGACACGACACTTAGCCGTAGCGCACCCTTACCTAGTGCGCTACAGGTAACGAGTCAAACAAATAGCTGCCGCCCCGTTAGTTGACACTAGCACTTGCATATCCCACTGGTTCTGCCCTAGCTATTTATGCTCACAAACCTGGAGCACCCAGGTTCGAACCCTGGTGCCCCCATTTTTTATTTTTATTTTAAAACTACTTTAAAATGTTAAAAAATATCCCAAAAATTATGTAAACTATATAAAATATATGTTATATATTTTATATGACAAAAATGGTACATATATATCATCAAAAGTGGTACAAAAGTGATTCAAAGTAAAAAGAAATTAAATAATAATGTGTCCATTAATAATATGACATCCATATGCATCAATACAATCTTTTTTGAGCTAGCGTTTTACAATCTTTTTTCCCTTCTTTGTCGCGGTTGAATAATTTAGCCCTGGCACTTTTATGTTTCTTCGCTCGAACGGGCTACCTTTTTTGGGTAAGGTTGTCCTTTTTCTTCTTGTGATGTATGTTTTTTCATCGTAGTCGTCGTCATATTCAGTCTTTGGATCACCGTACTGGACGAAGTCTTGCTCGTTGGCGACTCCATCCATTCCGATGATGTTTCTTTTTCCTCTCCTCACGACAACACGGCTAGGCTTTGTCGGGTCAGTAATAAAAAAACATTGGTCCACTTTGCTAGCCAGTACCCACGGTTCATTTTTCGCGGCGACGTGCGCACCGGCGGCCTTGGATTTGGCTACTTCGGGTATTAACATGGTTGTGAAATACCGGTCTTCTCTTTCGACGCTCTTGGCCATCTGACATGGTACACCGGCACCTTTTCTCCACAGTAGTCGAGCTCCTAGATCTCCTTGATCCTTCCGTAAAATCTTTCCTTCATGTTGTCATCGGTGTAGAATTCCGATGTTACGCCTGAGTTCTGATAGTCATGCTTGTTATCCTTTTCATCCGTGTAGAATGTGTAGCCGTTGATATCATACGCCTGATAGGTCACCAGGTTGTGCATGGGTCCCTGCGACAAGGTGAATATGATGTTTTCCTCCACAGAATGCGATTGCGGGGGATTATCTAGGAGCGTCTGCCTAAACCAACGCGTGAAATCTGAGTTGTGCTCTTTGATTATTTCTCCCTGCGTCCTCTGTATGCCCCGGTCACTATACTTCTTCTCGATTGACCTTTTGTGCTTTTGTACCCAAGGATCGACTAGTTCTAAATGTTGTAGCGCGACTAGGTTTGCTCTATCAAAGTCTGCGCGTCGACAATCGTAGTCTGCATGCAGTACACGACGACCCTCTCGGTGACCCAATCCATCGAGCTTGCCAAGGTGCCTCTTGACAGGAAGACCGACAGGGTTCTCGATGCCTAGATAATTCGTGCAGAAAGAGATGCACTCTTCGGCCAGAAAGCCCTTGGCTATGCTTCCATCTGGACAGGACCTGTTGCGAACGTATCGTGTCCGTTCATCCTTTCGAACGACATCATGGTGCGGAGGAACATCGGCCCGAGTTGGATGATATCCTCCACGATATGGACCAGCAGATGCACCATAATGTCGAAGAATGCGGGCGGGAAGTAGATCTCGAGCTCGCATAGTATCACCACGATCTCCTCTTGTAGCATCCCGAGCTGTTTCACGCCAATTGACTTTCGAGAGACGATGTCAAAAAACTTGCAGAGCCCAAACAATGTTTCTCGGACATGCTCGTCCATTAAACCTCATAGTGCAACCAGAAGTATCTGCGTCATTAGCACGGCACAGTCGTGAGACTTCATCCCACTAAACCTCTGCTTAGCCTCATCTAGGTACCTGCTTATCTTGCTAGCGTAGCCGTAAGGAAATTTGACTCCTAGAAGGCACTTGAAAAACTGTTTGATCTCATCCTGGCTTAGTGTGAAGCACGAAGGGGGGCAGTAATATTCGTTCTTCTTGACCTTTTTACCCTTTCTACAACCTTGTTGTGTCGCCTCCGACTGATGATCATCGTCATCTTCCTGATCATCAGGAGTAGGGCGTCCTCCGTGAAGATCCTTCCGGATGTCCATGAATATCAAGTCGTTCCTTGCTTTAGGACCATCTTTCGTCCTATCTGGCATGTTGATTAGGGTGGCAACTAGACTCTCGCACACGTTCTTCGTGATATGCATGATGTCAAGGCTATGAGGCGTGCGGAGAAACTTCCAATATGGCAACTCCCAAAAAACAGACCTTGTTTTTCATACCTTCATCAACGGCTTGTCTTGCTGCCTCTTTCGCTTCTTTCCCGGTTTAGGACACTCTTTCCAGTTTTTCAGCAATTCATCCACTTCTTCACTGCTCCTCCGCTCTGGGATTCCTCGGGTCTCGGATTTTCCACTGAACAGATCTCCATGTTTTCTCCATGCATCCTTCTTTCCAAGCCATCTACGGTGCCCCATGAACACGGTTTTCAAAGACCCTGGATCTTTCTCTAGTTGGAGATAGGTCATGTTATCCATGCACCTAACGCATGCGTAGAATCCTTGGATAACCTGCCCCGAGAAATATCCACAACCTGGATAGTCTTGCACCGTAGTGACCAACTCAGCTCTCATAGTGAAATAATCTTGTGCGACAGCGTCATACGTATTGGCTCCGGATTCCCCTAACATGGCTAGCTCCTCTTTCAACAGCCCGAGATATAGATTGATGTCGGTACCAGGTTGTTTTGGCCCTTGAATTAGCATACTCATTTGTATGTACTTCTTTTTCATGCACAACCAGGGAGGGAGGTTGTACATCCATACAAACACGGGCCAAGTGATGTGCGTACTGCTCTGGCTACCAAACGGATTGAGTCCATCGGTGCTTGCACCTAGCCTGATGTTTCTCGAATATCCACCGAATTCGGGGAATTCGAGGTCTAATGCTTTCCACTGGCCATCTGAAGGGTGTGTGAGCAGCTCGTCCTTTTCAGGGTCATCGTCATCTGCTGGCTTCTTTCTTTCTGCATGCCAGCGCATGAGATTTGCTTCCTTAGGGTCTGCGAAATAGCGTTGCAGACGAGGAGTGATAGGAAAGTACCATACCACTTTTCGAGGAGCTTTCTTCCCTTTCTTGTATCGACTAACGCCGCACACCGGGCATGTGGTTTTCTCCGCGTCCTCGCCCTGATAAATGATGGAATCGTTGATGCAGACGTGGTATCTAATGTGCGGTAGATCAAGAGGACACAAGATTTTCTTGGCGTCCTCGATACTAGTTGGTTACGTGTTCCCCTCCAGGAGACGATCATGCCAGAATGCCATCATATCGTCGAACCTTGCGTCGATCCATTTGTGTTTTGCCTTCCTCTCCATAGCCTTGAGCGTTACATTCAACCGGGTATCATCGGGCTTGCATCCTTCATACAATGGAGTAACCGCATCTTTCTCAAGTTGCGCAAACTTGGCTTTCTCTCTAGCGGCAGCCCTGGCATTACTCGTTTGCTTGAGAAGTAGTTCTTGAACATAAGGGTCCCGCACCCAGCCTGACGTGGTTCCATCGTCTGCTCCGGCATCTAGATCATCATCCGCACCTTCACCATCTCCAGGAGACTCTTCTTCATCTCGCCCGTCCTTGCCGTGATCATGATCATGTTTCCCGCCTTCCTCATTTTCCGCCGCCCCATTTATGGCCTCATCTTCTTCGTCATCACTTATCCACCGACTGTAGCCATCCATGAAACCATGGTGGAGCAGGTGCGCCTGCAGATTTCCGGAATCTGGGTCAATCAGCCAATTGAGTTTGCATCTTCTGCACGGACATCTTATCTCCGTCATGTTATTTCGTATCATGTCGGCCGTCGTGCATTTCAAAAATCTAGCCACAATGCCTTCGCTCATTATGCGGACCATGGATGCCTGCGCGGTGTACAAGGTAGAATTAGAAGTTTATTACAACCACAGAACCAATGCATGCATGCAATGGTCGATGGAAAATTTCGGCATGACCTATCCTAAAATTAGGACCTTTGCAAAAAATGCCAAAGTCTTGCCAAAATGGAAATGAATCAACATTTTGGCAAAACAATGCCAATATATGAGAGAGCATACAATGCATGCTCTCCAAACACATGAGAGCATCGATCCTCTCCATAGATCTGTGACCATATATCATCCATACACATAAACACATCCTCTTACATAGACAACTTACCAAGATGAGAGACCGAGAAGATCTCGAAGGAGAGGTAACAGACCGAGAGATGGTGGCCGGAAGGAGAGCTTTCCTCTATTATGTATGTAGCATCCAAGGTAAGTGTTACATGCTACAAATGGTGAAAGAGTGGAGAAATTGAGGTGGAAGGAGGAGGGAGGCGAGATCCAAGGAGGAAGAAGGAGGGAAAGTGAAGTGTGAGAAGGTGAGATCTAGTCAAATGTGCAAAGGTGCATCTGCCAAAAAGAAGTAGAAGAACGCACATCTGTGGCGCACATGGGGGGTGCGCCACAGGAGTAAAGAACATCCGTGGCGCACATACCGGCAGTGCACCACAGACGTGTTTTCCCAGTTAACAGTACGGGTGGCCCGATCTTTCCTATAGCGCACGGAGGCCGTGTGCGCCACGACTACCGGCCACACCTGTAGCGCACTTCACCGGGGTGCGCTACGGCTATGTGGTCTACGGCCGATAGGTGTCTGGCCCACACACAGCCATGGCGCACCATACGCATGTGCGCCACGATTATTGTAGATAGCTGTAGGGCACCTGTGGCCAGTGCGCCACACCTATTTTAGCCGTGGGGTACCACTAGCACATGCGCCACAGATATGCGGATTACCTATAGCCATTTTCCTGGTAGTGAAACAAGTAGCGGAATAAATAGCGTAGTGGTGGGATCCATCTTCAGTGTCACAGGCAATGTTGACGATGGGAGATGATCCTAGTTGTCATAGCCGTCCTGCTGTCCTCCTTCAGGGTAGTCCTCCTCATAGTCTGGCCACGGGAATAGCCAGGGACAAAGCCATGAGTACTCTTTAAGTACTCGCAAACTATCACTAAAAAGTAAGGTAGTTCTAGTAGGAATGCTAAACTTTAAGTTTATTTGTAAAGTTAAGTTTGAAACCTAAGCTGAGTTCAAAAACAAAGAAATATAAAATAAAGCTTGAAATCACCTAAGTGGGAACTTAGTTTTCATAGTCACAACTCTGTTGTGGTCAAGTCATGTCACATTTCATTTCATAAGTCGTTTTGAAAACATCTGACAACGAAACAGTATGGCCACTCCAACTGTCCATAACCGCAGACGTGGCTATTCAAATAGTTTGACACACTGCAGAGGTGGTACACTTTCACCACAAAATTCGATACATCTGTCAGGGATAACCCTGAATCATCATACTTAGTATGCAGATAATCAAACATAACCTTTCCTTTACACACCTTAGTATAAGCACCTCTCCTATGAGCTTGGCCTCCCAGCCATGGCCATCTGCCATCCTGGGCACTACATAGGTGGACAACATTGAGAGGTAGCCTTAGCTCATACCTCTCCCGTGAGGGAACTAATACTAATGCATATAAACTTATGGCTAAGCCTTATCAAATTCAGGTATTGTGGTTGTACGGTAAAATTGGAATGGTATCGCATCCGAACCCAACCATCAGTTTTTATAAAGGCGCTAAGGCTCATGCCTCAACATTTTCATCATCCTAATAAACCATTTGTGTTTCTCAACACATGTCAAAACATCTCAATAGAATGACTCATCATTCCAAGGTTTTCATAAGTTTTCACCAAGTATTCCCATCTAAAGTGATCAAGTTTTTGGTTTAGCTCTAATCACTAAGTTAAGAGTGTTCACTAATGTGGGATTCTAATCTCAATCTTATGCCATAGAATGACATCTAATTCTAACTAGATAGGTTAAGTTTTATACTCTTTATGATATCTATAAACAAGTAAGAAACTTTGGTAAAGTAAAAGAACGTAAAGCTTGTAAATAAAACTTGGAGTAGGTGTAAGTAAAAAAGTATAACCAAAGCATGCCTAATGTATCTTTCTTAGGTTATCTTGCTTAATTCTAGCTTGCTAACAATAGCGTGCCTTGGTTGGTGTAGTGGTTGAAATTCTCCTCTTCTTCTTCGGGGTAGAACTCCTCCTCCTCATAGACTTGGTCGGTACTATCATCTATAAGTACATACGGAATACACAATCACCAAACAATACTTAACTAGTCTATTTGGAACACTAAGGCACACATTTTATGATCTAGTATCATCACATTCATCACAAGATTTAATGAACTAGTTTCATTTATTTTATTTGATAAAAGTAATTTCTACTCATTGAAATTAACTAAGATTTAATATTCTCCAATTAAAATATGGGATCATGTGGACACATGTCATCACCACATATTCTAATATATGGGAATAGGATTTAAATGTTGGATCACATTTTAATAAGTTTAAGATTAAAATTTAATGACTTAAAGTGACTAGAAATGCCTATATAGCATTATTTTGGTACTAGTCCAAAGTCACTGCATGCAAACCTTAATATTATTACATATTCAGATAGATATATTCAAATGTGATTTTTGAGAGGTGGAATCAACTCAAAAGCTATTACGGTTGATTTTTGAAAAATGTTTCAATGTGAAAAAGTCTTTGTTTTGTTATTTTTTCTGTAGGTGATCTATAATTCTAATTGATTTAAATCCAACGGGCTTAGATAGATATTTACATTATATTTCCATCAAAATTGGAATCAATCAATTTGGTTCAGTAGATCTTTCTGAATTTATTTTCAAACTAGTGGATATAATCTAGATTTAGTTTAAATAGATAAATTTAAATTTGAATTACAGGGCCAGCGCGGGAACACTAACGGGCCGGCCCAGTTTCGCTCTATGGCGCAGAGGACAGCTGACAAAGGAGTCCCGCCTGTCAGTGTCTCTTATAACGCGAAGCCGTACGGGGCAACGTGGACCGCACGATTAGAACTAGGATCTACGGCTAGGGCTCGTCGTCAATGACGGACAGGTCGCCGGCGGGGTGGAACCCTAGCGGCTCGGTGGGGGTGAAGTGGGGGCATACCAGGGCTCCAGCGAGTGCGGCGATGGAGGTGATCGAATGAGGAGGCGATGGCAGACTCAAGCGAGGTCACGACAACTCCCGGGGTGGATGAAATCGACGGGGGCTTCTCCTCCTCTGTTGCGGCTAACTCCGGCGCAATTCCGGCGACTGGCTACTCAAGCTGCTATGGCGAGAGGTGGGGAATGATCAGTGATGAGAGGGGAGTGTTGGAGTGTGGCAAATGAGGCTGGGGGTGGCCTCCTTATATAGGCTCGACGAGGGGACCAAGAGGGCGACAGCGAGCTCGTCGGTGATGACGATACAAAGCGCTATAGGCATGGGCTGGGTAGGTGGACGGTGGGCGGTTCCCTGGCGCTCAGCTATGGCTTAAAGGCGATGCTAGGGGTGGTGGCTAACGGTCGGGCGCGTCTCATGCTCTGAGCGGCAGAGGCGGTGCTCGACGAGACGGGCAATGGCTATTGGTCGCGTGGTGGGAGAAGGGTTTGTCTGGGAGTGTGCTTGGGTCAAGACAGAGCGGCGCACGCGGGATGTGGTCGAGGGGTGGCGCGTGCGGGCCTGCCAGGGATGGCGCTCTGGCGTGAGCTGGCACGGCGCAGAGGCTCAATGCGGGGGTGATCTATGGTGGTCCTGGGGCTAGATGCACTTGGGGAAGGGACCGTGGGCGGCGGTGCTACCACGCCTACCTCCCTGGTGCGGTGGAAGAGGGCTAGGCGTGCTCCTGTGACGTGGGCATGGTCAGCCGGCGATCATGGCTTCGGGGTGGCGCGGCACTGCTGCTCTAGGACAATTGGTAGCTTAGTTAGGGGCTGGTTAGAGTTAGGGGAGACAAGGGGACCAGATTGAGCCCAAATACTCGACAATGCATTGATCAACAAATAGTGTTAGTTAGGCAGAACTTTTTTGCATCCCACCTGTTCGACAGAATGGCCGCATGAACCAAAGTTCTAAATTTTGAGATGATTTTTGGTGGAGTTGTTGGTCTTATGCTTGAGCATCTCTGGTTGCTGGGATTTGTCAAGTTGAACTCATTTGAATGGTTTTTGAAAAAGTGGGATCTAGACATATGAAATGGATTCCATTTTCAAATGTCATTTAAAATTAGAGTTTAAATGTTTTCGTAAGATCACAAGGTGGGCCTTGGTACATCTTGACTTGTACTAGCAAGGGGTGCAAAGATCCATAATTATTTCTGTTTGAATTTGGATTCTAGGAACACCTAAAGTGGCCCAGTTGATTAAAATGGCAAAAGTGACCATTTGCATTTATTAATTCTATTTGATTTCTTTTTCTTTGGAATTTTCTTGGGAATGATCTAGATGATGTGGAATTCATCTTAGAATCATTTTGCAACCATTAGAACAAACAATCATGGAAATTCAAAAAATTCCTATTTAATGCAACACACATATGCATGCTTAATTATTTAAATGAGAAAAAGTTTTTGTTAACCCTAAATTGGGTGATTTGTATCTTGATATATTGGATTAAAGTTTTGGGATGTTAAAAACCTTCCTACCTTAAACAAAATCTCGTCCTGAGATTTAAGAAAGAAAACTAGGAACTAAAGAGATCTGGGAACTCAGTCCTAATGTAATCTTCTCGCTCCCAAGTGGCTTGTTCTTCGGTATGGTTGCTCCATTGGATCTTGAGAAACTTGATACTCCGGGTCCTGGTGGTTCTGTAAGCTTCCTCCAAAATACGGATGGGCATTTCACGATACGACAGATCCTTGTTGATATCAACGACTCGGTGATAGATGTTCTTTTAAACTTCGGTCTTCTCGGCACTTCTAGGCATTTGCGAAGTAACGAGATATGGAACACATTGTGGATGGCAGACATCTCCTCGGGCAGTTCCAGTTGATACGATACTTCTCCTCGATGATTCAGAATCTTGAAGGGTCCGATATATCTGGGGGCTAACTTTCCTTTCAGACTAAAATGTTGCGTTCCCTTCAATGGCAAAACTTTGAGATACACAAAATCTCCGACATTGAAAGTCAGGTCTCTCCTTCTCTTGTCAGCATAAATCTTCTGTCTGGATTGGGCGGTCTTGAGGTGCTCACGGACTTTGTGAACCTTCTCTTCGGCATCTCGTAGGATGTCGGGTCCGAAAATCTGACTCTCTCCTACTTGCGACCAATTCAATGGGGTACGGCACTTTCTTCCATATAGGAACTCAAATGGGGCCATTTGCAAACTGGCTTGATAACTGTTGTTGTATGAGAATTCTGTGAAAGGCAGACAATCTTCCCATTTTGATCCGTACTCTAACACACACGCTCTCAACATATCCTCTAGGATTTGGTTGTCTCTTTCAGTCTGTCCATCGGTCTGCGGGTGATAAGCTATGCTGAAATTCAACTTGGTTCCTAATCCTTCTTGGACTTTTTGACAAAATCTCGAGGTAAATTGGGTTCCTTGATCCGATACTATGGTCTTGCGGGTTACATGCAAACTAACAATTCTGGCTATGTACAACTCTGCTAGCTTCGAACTTTGGTAGGTTGTCTTGACAGATATAAAATGAGCTACCTTGGACAGTCTATCAATGATGACCCATATTGAGTCATGTCCCCTACTAGAAGTAGGCAAACCGGTGATAAAGTCCATTCCGACGGAATCCCATTTCCATTCCGGAATCTGCAATGGTTGCAACAGTCCTGCGGGTCTCTGATGTTCTGCTTTGACTCTCTTACTGATATCATACTTGGCGATGTAGCTTCCGATTTCTCTCTTCATCTTGTGCCACCAAAATTTCTCCTTAAAATCTTGATACATCTTTGTTTCTCCAGGGCGGATAGAATAAAGACTATCATGAGCTTCTTGCATGATAACTTGCTTCAGCTCTGAATCTGCGGGCACACAGATACGTCCTTTGTACCACAGAACGCCTTCTTCGTCTTCGGTGAATCCATGTACCTTTCTTGTACCAATACGACGCTTGATTCCGTCGATACTTGCATTCCCCTTCTGGGCTTCCTTGATTTGGCTAATCAAAGTAGGTTGAAGTTCAATGCTAGCTAAAAATCCTTTGCTAACTAGCTCAGTTCTAAACTTCTCCAACTCCTCATGCAAACTTGGTTGGTTCTCCTTGATCATAGTGTTTAACCTACACGGCAACCTGCTAAGAGCATCCGCTACCACATTGGCTTTGCTGGGGTGATAGTGAATGTCAAGGTCATAATCCTTGATTAACTCTATCCATCTCCTTTGCCTCATATTCAGCTCCTTCTGAGTGAAAATATACTTCAAGCTCTTGTGATCTGAGTAAATCTCACAGCGATTACCCATAAGGTAATGACGTCATGTCTTCGAGGCTAAAACTACGGCTGCTAATTCAAGATCATGAGTAGGATAGTTCTGCTCATGCTTCTTCAGTTGTCGAGACACATATGCGATGACTTTGCCTTCTTGCATCAATACACATCCGAGACCAATCTTGGATGCATCACAATACACATCAAATGGCTTCTTGATATCTGGCATGATCAAGATTGGGGTTGACATCAATCTCTTTTTGAGCTCTTGAAAACTGGCTTCACATTTGTCGGTCCATTCGAACTTCTTGTCCTTCTTCAACAATTGGGTCATGGGTCTTGTGATCCTCGAAAATCCTTCTACGAACTTGCGGTAATATCCCGCTAATCCAAGAAATGCACGGACTTGGGTTTGAGTGGTTGGGGCATCCCATTCTTCGACATCTTTGATCTTGGCGGGATCAACAACGACTCCTCCGGCAGACACAATATGTCCTAGGAATCCTACTTCTTTCAGCTAAAACTCACATTTGCTGAACTTTGCATACAGCTGATGCTCTCTAAGGGTTTCAAGAATGATTCTCAGATATTTCTCATGGTCTTCTTTTGACTTGGAGTAGATAAGGATATCGTCGATAAACACAACAACAAACTTATCTAGGAAATTCATAAAGATCTTATTCATGAGATTCATGAAATAAGAGGGGGCATTGGTTAATCCAAAGAACATGACCGTATACTCATATAATCCATATCTGGTGGTAAAGCCGGTCTTTGTCCGTTGCATGAATCTTAAATTGGCAAGAACCAGTCCTAAGATCAATCCTAGAGAACACACTAGCACCAGTCAACTGATGAAATAGATCCTCTATCTTTGGCAAAGGGTACTTGTTCTTGATGGTGACGACATTTAGCTTCCTGTAATCTGTGCACAAACGGTTGCCTCCATCTTTCTTGACAGCACGGGCGATCCCCATGGCGATGCGCTTGGTTAAATAAAGCTTGTTGCCAACATAGCATCCAGCTACTTCTTCAGCTCCACTAACTCTGAGGGGTTCATGCTATAGGGTCTCTGAGCTATGGGACTAGTTCTAGGAATTAGTTCAATAATGAACTCAATATCCCGAGGCGGGGGCATACCGAGCAATTCATCTGGGAATACGTCGGGGTATTCACAGACTACTCTGACTTGGTCTATGGTGGGTTGGGCTAGACTCTTGTTACACTTGAATTGACGGGGCAAGGTTTCAGATATATGCTTTACTGATACTCCAGAGCTACTGGTCATGGTGATGGCTTTCTTGGCACAGTCTATCAATCCTTTATTCTTTGACATCCAATCTATTCCTAGTACTACTTCCAAACCTTTGGTTCCAAGTACTATTAGATTGGCATAAAAATCTATCCCATGTATTCTGATATGTACAGCTTTGAAATTTTTTCTAGCTTTTGTGGTTGAACCGGGTATTTTGTGGTTGAACCGGGTATTTGAACTATCATTACATGCTTCAAGTTGGTTGGGTGAATCTGAAGGGAATATGCCCGAGAGGCAATAATAAAGTGGTTATTATCTTATTCCATGTTTATGATAAATGTTTATTTTGCATGCTATAATTGTATTGATTGGAAACTTCAATACATGTGTGTTTAATAAAAAAAATACAAAGTTCCTAGTAATGGCTCTCATATAAACTAGCTCGTTGATTAACAAGATGATCAAGGTTTCCTGATCATGGACATTGGATGTTGTTAATAACGAGGTCACAACATTGGTGGAATGATGTGATGACCATTCATCCGAAGTATAGCATTACGATCAGATTCATTATGTTTATATTGCTATAACATCATATGAAGTAATCTTAGTCCTTAGACCATGAGATCATGTTAATTGCTAACACCGGAAGAGTATCTTGATAACACCAAACGTCACACCGTAACAGGGTGACTATAAAGGTGGGTTCAGTGCTACGAAGGTGTTATGTTGAGGCTCATGGATCAAGAGTGGGATTTGTCCATCCTGATGACGGATAGATATAATCTAGGCCCTCTCGGTGATATCACATTGAAATAGCTTGGAAGCAAGTGATGTGATCACTAGAATGTTATATCACGGGAACGAGAAAAGAGTGCATGTCGGTAACGAGATCAAATTAGGTATTTGGATGCCAGTGATCGAATATTGGACCTGTTATATATCGCGAGACAAAGGGATTTAGTTACAATGTTAAAGGTTCAGACGATCACAAAGGTCATCGTTGAATATGTGGGAGTCAGTACGGATCTCTAGGTCCCACTTCTGATTATTGATCGGAGAGGGGTCTCGAGCATGTTGTCATTATTCACGAACTGTAGGGTGACACACTTAAAGGATACCGACACCATTTAGGAGCAAATATGTTTCAGATAAAGATTAAGAAAGCGCTGGAATCATTTCGATGGAAACCGGAATTGTTTCAGGTGAAATTGCTGAAACTTGTTCTGCATGTGATATTGAAATGTGGAAGAGAGTTTTATGTGAATGTTTGTTAATTAAAGTAATTAACAAAATTCTGAATAAAATAAATAAAAGTGTTTTATTTAATGAGAGCTTGCATTAAATTTGGTGGAAATTTAATGCATGTGAGTGGACATGAGTGGAGGTGTGTGTTTATGTGAGTGGGAGCTCCACCCACATGAATGAGGGAGAGGTGGGGGCACCCACCATGGCCAGCGCCATGCCCCCTTGGGTTGCGCCCTCCCCTATATAAGGAGCACCTCCTCCTCCTCTCCTCTTGCACCACCTCCTCGTGAAGGTTCTCTTCTCCCTCTAGTTTTTCCCCATGGTCTCGGATTAGCGAGATACATGTTCCCGATGGATTTATTTGGAAAGGAGTTGCTGCTTCCGCTGCATCGCTGGAGCGAGGAGACGGAGGTTGTTCGGTGGACCGAACGTGTGTGCGATCACGGATGCACCGCTACTTTGTAGTGCTGGACTTGATGGTGCTAGACCTGATGGTGCTGGAGCAGCTGGACCTGAAGGACTTCATCACGATCTTAAGATCGGCAAGTGTACGAGTACATCATCCATGAGTTCCAACTCGTTAACAAAGCTTTGTTGTCTTCGAGGCTAAGTTCTCTATGGATGTATATCCACCCGTTGCTTTTATCTAGTAGATAGATCTTGGCGTATAGTTCCCATCGTAGGAATTTTTTGTTTTCTATGCTGCGAACCCAAAAGAATCTTACTAGTGCATGCAAATTCTTCAGTAACAAACGATTGCGATGCTCCAGAATCAAACAACACTCTTTCTAAAACTGAGTTGACAGAAAACATACCCAACACTACATCTGGTGCTTCTTGGGCTTCTTCGGTGTTCATGTGGAAGAGATGGCCATTGCGGTTGTGAGGGTTCCCTGGGGCGAATCTTCTTCCGGGATGAACACGACGCTGCTGTTGAGCTGGGGAATTCACATTGGCAGTGGCGGCAATCTTCTTGGGACACTCATTGGAGTAGTGACCCTTCACTCCACACTCGAAACAAGTAATATGAGACTTGTCTTTTGCTGCCACGGGCACAACATTGCTTCCAGTTCTCGGTGCGGTGTTGTTGTTGTTGTTGTTGTTTTTGTTGGACTTGGGTGGTGCACGGTTGAAATTGCTGGAGTTGTCAGGGTGGTTGTTGTTGTTTTCTCCGGACTTCACATTTCCTCCGCTACGGTTGGGGTAGCCTGGGCGAGACATTGGGGGTCGATTGTTCCACGGGGCATATTCGGCAGACAGGTTGGGGCTATACTTCTGGTGACTGTTGGATCCAGCTTGGTGCATCATCCGGCGTTTGCGGTTGCTGTTCGGTTGATTAATCTTCCCTTCCATCTGAATGGCAGAGTCGACTAGCTCTTCGAGATCCTCGAAACGGATGTTGACGAGTACTATATGCATCTCATCATGCAGTCCGTTCAGGAATCTCTTCTTCTTCTTGGCCTCCATGTTGATCTCATCCGGTGCATACCTGGCGAGGGACAAGAATCTGTCATGGTACTCCACTACAATCATTCTACCTTGCTTTAGCTCTCTGAATTCATCCCTCATTTAGGTGACTAGACCCTGTGGCACATGGGTGCGGCTGAACTTGACTTTGAAAGCTTCCCACGTCATCACTTGATTGTGGTTCATCGTGTGGGTGCTGTTCCACCATGCTCTTGCATCTCCTGCCAGATAGTGGATGGCAAACAGAACTTTCTCGTCGGCATCCACTCTGGCGACTTCTAGGTTATTCTCCATGGTTTGTAACCAATCATCAGCATCCAGCGGGTCTTCAGACTTGCTAAAGATTGGGGGATTGGTATTCTGGAAGTTTTTGAGTTTGGATCCATGCTGATCCTGATTTCCATGGTTCTGATATTTGTGAGCCATATGGGCGATCTGCTGCAGGGTGGCTAGATTTGCTTGGCGCTCTACCCTACTAGCTTCACTGTCTGCAATGAGCATCTGCAGAATCTGCAGCATTGGGTCCTGCGATGAGCTGCTCCCTCCTTGGTTTCCACGAGTCATCTGAAGATTGAGATAGATAATTGGGTAAGAGGGAAAGTTCTAAGGTTCATGGTTTTGGTTTCAAAGCTAAAACTTTGAGTTTGACTAAGGTTTTGCAACTAACTTCTTTTCATTCATTCAAGCAAAGCACACGATACAAACAGACACACACCACAACATGAAAGGAAAACAGATGGGTTTAAGAACCATTCTGTAAGCTAAGATACAATGGGACCTATACTTCTCACTCCTACGGTGGTGCTCTAGTGAATCTACTCATCATCAATGAAGTCGAAGTTATCATCGTCAGTGTAGAAGTCCATGGCATCATCCTCCAGATAGTCATCATCATTGCTGAGGCACGAGTGAATATCCCCTTGGATGTTTCACCTTCCTATTCTTCTTATTTTGCTGCAAGATGAGCGTCCTGCTCCTTGATGGTCTTCTCGAGGTCGGCCACCTTCTTGCGAAGACGGTCGATGGTGCGATCCTTCTTTGCACGTTGACGGCAAAGTGACTGACGATCCTTGACTAAAAGTGAGAAAGTCTGGGCCTTCTGGGTAGCAATGGCAAGGTTTTGGTTGGTGAACTCTCTAGAATTTTCCAATTCCTTCTGTCTATCGTAAAGTAGGAAGTCGAGGTTCTCCACTTGACGCTTCAACTCCGGGTGACTTGGCATCTCCAGAGGCATTCCCATAGAATCATGCCTTGCATAGTGAGCAAAGCGGGTTCCTTGGATCAAGTTGACATTCTGTGCGCAAAGACGAGCGAGAGCTTCATGCATTGCCTTGGCTAATCCATCTAGCCAGTTGTTTTCTCTCACGGTGAATTGAATCTTCTCGGACATTGGTGCCTCTAACTTGCCTTGAAGATCAGCAACTACTAGCCATTGTAAATCTCCTCCTGGGGGACCATTGAGTTGAGCTCCAAAGAATTCCGGATGTGGGCGCTCCAAGTACTCAGATAGTGCATCAAGATCCCTCTCGAAGATCAGTTGGCCTCCGTTGCCCAACTGGTAGAACTTGTAGTACTAAACTTCCATCTATAAGAATTTAGGATGAGAAAGTTAGTGAAGTGATCAAGTGTGTCCAAATTTTATGTAGTAATGTAAGAATTTTTGAGGAACATGTATTTTTTTGAGAGAAAGAATCCCAAGAGTAATAGAGGAAATAGATTTTCACAAATACTCACTTTGGTTTTGAAACTAAGTTTTTGTTCGGACGTCCATTCTAACTAGGGTCTCCTATGGTCAGGATGGCTCTGATACCAATTTGTCAACACCCGGATTTTTAATCCCAGATGCCTGTTATGCCATACATCGCAATCCCAGGATTACCATTTTTGCGACACATAACAGATTGGATATCATAGTACATCATCCATTACAAACCATAATAAGGTCTTACACAAATAAAGGATCTCATGATCCAGTCTTAGTACAAACAAGTAGCGGAATAAATAGCGTAGAGGTGGGCTCCATCTTCAGTGTCACAGGCAATGCTGACGATGGAGATGATCCTAGTTGTCGTAGCCGTCCTGCTGTCCTCCTTCAGGGTAGTCCTCCTCATAGTCTGGCCACGGGAATAGCCAGGGACAAAGCCATGAGTACTCTTTAAGTACTCACAAACTATCACTAACAAGTCAAGTAGTTCTAGTAGGAATGCTAAACTCTAAGATTATTTGTAAAGTTAAGTTTGAAACCTAAGCTGAGTTCAAAAACAAAGAAAGATAAAATAAAGCTTGGAATCACCTAAGTGGGAACTTAGTTTTCATAGTCACAACTCTGTTGTGGTCAAGTCATGTCACAATTCATTTCATAAGTCATTTTGAAAACATCTGACAACAGAACAATATGGCCACTCCAACTGTCCATAACTGTGGATGCGGCTATTCGAATAGTTTGACACTCTACAGAGGTTGTACACTTTCACCACAAAATTTGATACATCTGTTAGGGATAACCCTGAATCATCATACTTAGTATGCAGATAATCAAACATAACCTTTCCTTTACACACCCTAGTATAAGCACCTCACATATGAGCTTGGCCTCCTAGCCATGGCCATCTGCCATCCTGGGCACTGCATAGGTGGACAACATTTGGAGGTAGCCTCAGCTCAGACCTCTCCCGCGAGGGACCTAATACTAATGCATATAAACTTCTGGCTAAGCCTTACCCAATTAAGGTATTGTGGTTGTACGATAAAATTGGAATGGTATCGCATCCGAACCCAACCATCAGTTTTTATAAAGGGGCTAAGGCTCATGCCTCAACATTTTCATCATCATCATAAACCATTTGTGTTTCTCAACATATGTCAAAACATCTCAAATCATTCCAAGGTTTTCATAAGTCATTTTCACCAAGTATTCCCATCTAAAGTGATCAAGTTTTGGGTTTAGCTCTAATCACTAAGTTAAGAGTGTTCACTAATGTGGGATGCTAATCTCAATCTTATGCCATAGAATGACATCTAATTCTAACTAGATAGGTCAAGTTGGTGTAGTGGTGTAAGTCAAAAAGTATAACCAAAGGATTCCTAATGCATCTTGCTTACGTTATCTTTCTTAATTCTAGCTTTCTAACAATAGCTTGCCTTGGTTAGTGTAGTGGTTGAAATTCTCCTCTTCTTCTTCGGGGTAGAACTCCTCCTCGTCATAGACTTGGTCGGTACTATCGTCTATAAATACATACGGAATACACAATCACCAAACAATACTTAACTAGTCTATTTGGCACACTAAGGCACACACTTGATGATCTAGTATCATCACATTCATCACAAGATTTAATGAACTAGTTTCATTTATTTTATTTGAGAAAAGTAATTTCTACTCATTGAAATTAACTAAGATTTAATATTCTCCAATTAAAATATGGGATCATGTGGACACATGTCATCACCACATATTCTAATGCTTGGGAATGTGATTTAATTGTTGGATCACATTTTAATAAGTTTAAGATTAAAATTTAATGATTTAATGTGACTAGAAATGCCTATATAGCATTATTTTGGTACTAGTCCAAAGTCACTACATTCAAACCTTAATATTATTACATATTCAGATAGCTATATTCAAATGTGATTTTTGAGAGGTGGAATCAACTCAAAAGCTATTATGGTTGATTTTTGAAAAATGTTTCAATGTGAAAAAGTCTTTGTTTTGTTATTTTTTCTATAGGTGATCTTTAATACTAACTGATTTAAATCCAACGGTCTTGGATAGAGATTTACATTATCTTTCCATCAAAATTGGAATCAATCAATTTGGTTTAGTAGATCTTTCTGAATTTATTTTCAAACTAGTGGATATAATCTAGATTTAGTTTAAATAGATAAATCTAAATTTGAATTATAGGGCCAGCGCGGGAACACTAACGGGCCAGCCCAGTTTCGCTCTGTGGTGCAGAGGACAGCTGACAGAGGAGTCCCGCCTGTGAGTGTCTCTTATAACGCGAAGCGGTACGGGGCAACGTGGACCGCACGATTAGAACTAGGATCTACGGCTAGGGCTCGTCGTCGACGGCGGATAGGTCGCCGGCGAGGTGGAACCCTAGCGGCTCGGTGGGGGTGCAGTGGGGGTATACGAGGGCTCTAGTGAGTGCGCCAATGGGGGCGATCGAACGAGGAGGCAACAACGGACTTAGGCGAGGTCACGACAGCTCCTGGGGTGGACGAAATCGACGGGGGCTTCTCCTCCTCTGTTGCAGCTAACTCTGGCGCAATTCCATCGACTAGCCACTCGAGCTACTCCGGCGAGAGGTGGGGAATGATCAGTGATGAGAGGGGAGTGTTGGAGTGTGGCAAATGAGGCTGGGGTGGCCTCCTTATATAGTCTCGACGAGGGGACCGAGAGGGCGACGGCGAGCTCGTCGGTGACGACGATACAGAGCGCTATAGGCATGAGCTAGGTAGGCGGATGGTGGGCGGTTCCCTGGCGGTCAGCTACGGCTTAAAGGCAATGCTAGGGGCAGTGGCTAACGGTCGGGCGCGTCTCGCGCTCTGAGCGGCAGAGGCGGTGCTCGACGCGGCGGGCGGTGGCTATTGGTCGCGCAGTGGGAGAAGGGGTTGTCTGGGAGTGTGCTTGGGTCAAGGCAGAGCCACACGTGTGGGCTGTGGTCGAGTGGTGGCGTGTGCGGGCCTGCCGGGATGGCGCTCTGGCGTGAGCTGGCACGTCACAGAGGCTCGGTGCGGTGGTGATCTGTGGTGGTCCAGGGGCTAGCTGCACTTGGGGAAGGGACCGTGGGCGGCTGTACTACCACGCCTACCTCCCTGGTGCGGCAGAAGAGGGCTGGGCGTGCTCCTGCGACGTGAGCATGGTCGGCCGGCGATCATGGCGTCGGGGTGGCGTGGCATTGCTGCTCTAGGCCAATTGGTAGCTTAGTTAGGGGCTGGTTAGAGTTAGCGGAGACAAGGGGACCAGATTTAGCCCAAATACTTGACAATGCATTGATCAACAAATAGTGTTAGTTAACCCGAATTTTTCTGCATGCCACCTATTCGACACAATGGCCGCATGAACCAAAGTTTTAAATTTTGAGATGATTTTTGGTGGAGTTGGTGGTCTTATGCTTGAGCATCTCTGGTTGCTGGGATATGTCAAGTTGAACTCATTCGAATGGTTTTTGAAAAAGTGGGATCTCGACATATGAAATGGATTCCGTTTTCAAATGTCATTTGAAATTAGAGTTTAAATGTTTTTGTAAGATCACAAGGTGGGCCTTGGTACATCTTTACTTGTACTAGCAAGGGGTGCAAAGATCCATAATTGTTTCTATTTGAATTTGAGTTCTAGGAACACCTAAAGTGGCCTTGTTGATTAAAATGGCAAAAGTGACCATTTCCATTTATTAATTCTATTTGATTTCTTTTCTTTAGAATTTGCTTGGGAATGATCTAGATGATGTGGAATTCATCTTAGAATCATTTTTCAACCATTAGAACAAACAATCATGGCAATTCAAAACAATTCCTATTTAATGCAACACACATATGCATGCTTAATTATTTAAATGAGAAAAAGTTTTTGTTAACCCTAAATTGGGTGATTTGGATCTTGACAGTAGTAGAAAAAGAACATTTCGTCCACCCCTTTAGTCCCAGTTGTGGTTGTACTCGGGACTAATACTCACATTAGTCCCGGTTCCAACGGAACAACCTTTAGTCCCGGGTCAAACGGGACCTTTAGACCTGGTTGGAGACACCAACCGGGACTAAAGGGGTTGCGGCAGGCTGCGACCGGTGCCGACCCCTTTAGTCCCGGTTCGTATCACCAGCCGGGACTAAAGGGGTAACCTTTAGTTCTGGTTCGTATTACCAACCAGGACTAAAGAAAATAGGCAAAAAAAATCAAATGGCCATAACTTTTGCATACGATATCAAAAAAATACATACAACCTATCAAAACATGGAGAAAAAATTCCTCTTCGATTTCAACACCCTTAGGCCGTTTTGGATTCTTTTAGATTCTCAAAATTTGAAAAGAAAAAAGTTATTTCAAAAATTAATTTTTTTAATAACAATGGATTATTTCAAAATAGTTATTCGTAATTTCGAAAAAAAGTTATGTCATATTTGAAAAAAAGTTATTCGTAATAATGGAAAAAAAGTTATTTCAAATTTTTTTAATAAAAATAATTTTTATGTCATATTTGAATTCCTCACATTTTTCTGATAATAATGGACATATTATTTGTCAAATTTTGATTTACAGATTTGAAGATATTATTTATGTAATATTAAATGAATAAATGGCAAAAAATGAATAAAAATTAATTTCGAATTTTTCATTGGACTAAAATATTATTATTACTTATTTATTGTTGTTTACTTAAATAGTTATTCGTAATTTCAAAAAATAAAGACGGTTGACATATTGATATGAGCTAATAGGATTGAATACTAGTCTTAACAACAAGGTATAAGAGTCCTTCGCGCGAGGTGGGAGAGATGGAATGAGAAAGTTAAGCGTGCTGAGGGTGGAGTAGTGCTTGGATGGGTTACCGATCGGAAAGTTTGACTATAAGTGTAATTTGACCTAAGATTAAATTTAGTTAGTGTGAAAAATGAGAGATATGAGAGATAAGCGAGTCAGATAATTCAAATGTTCAAAAAAAAATTGAAAAAAAATTCAAAAAAAAATTAATTTTTTTTTGGAAAAAACCCTTTAGTCCGGGTTCGTATTACAAACCGGGACTAAAGGTCTCGCACGCTCAATACTGTCCCATGAGGGCCTTTTGTCCCGGTTTGTGGCCAAACCGGGACTAAAGGGGGAGGACTTTAGTCCCGCCCCTCCAGTCCCGGTTACCAGGACCGGGACTAAAGCCCCTTACGGGCCGGGACTGGAGGCCCTTTTTCCACTAGTGTGATATATTGGATTAAAGTTTTGGGATGTTACATAATCTTTCGGCTTTAAGGTCTTGGAGATGATGCGGAGAGAGTCTGTAATGTCCCAAATTTTGCAATTACAGATGTTACTAGAAGCATGCACCATATCATTGCATCATGGCATCACATATCAAAAATTTGCATCAGGTATTTTCTCAAACCCCATATTCAATTATAGACAAAAGGGGCAAAAGCTTTTTAACCTTTTTAACCACCAAAATATTTGCAAAAGGGTTATTTTATAGTCCTATTCTAACCCTCCTCTTTTTACAAAATTTTAGAAACAAATTTCGTCTAATTCGGAGTCCATTTGCAAAAGTTATTAAACAAATAGCAATTCAGAAATTAATAAACGAATAAAAAACGAAACCTAACCTAACCGGGCCGGCCGAGCCCGCCCAGGGCGTATCTACCGCGCGCGCTAGCAGCGAGCGGCGCGTAGAGCGTGGGCCGGCCCAGCAGCCGCGCCAGCCCGCTCCCGCGCGCAGCCGACCGACAGGCGGGGCCCGCCCGTCAGCCGCCTCCTCCCCGAGTCCGGCTCGAGGACGACGCCGCCGCCGCCGCGTCAGCGTAACCACCGCTGGCGATTCCAGGGCGAACTCCGTGACCCCCGCGCCAAGTTTTCGCCCCTATATAAGCCGGGCACGCCTCCCCAAGCAAACCCTAGTCTTTTTTTCTCCACCGCCGCCGCCGAGCTGCCGCCGATTGCTCGCCGGAGCGCCGCCGCCTCCACCGCCAGCGGCCGCCGCCCGCCGTCACCTCGGGAAGGGAGGACCGCCGCCGCCCCCGGGAACGCAACCGCGACGAGGAGCCGGTCCCCGTCGTCTAGCTCGCCGGGCCGGAGGAGCACTGCCGCCGCCGCCGACCATCGCCGAAGGAGCGCCGCCGTCCGCCGCCACCGCCAGTCGCCGCCGTCACGGTAAGTAGTCGTCGCCCCCTTCCTCTCCGACCGTCGGATCTAGATCCCACGGCCCCAAATCGGTCAACGGCCCGGCCAACCGCGTCGCGCCGCGTGGCAGCGCCACGTCGACGCCGCGTCGCCACCGCATCGCGTCACGCGCGCCCGGCGGACCAGTCCCGAGCCGCCACGTGTCGCCACCTCTCTGGCCCTTTTTGTTTTCTTTTTTAAAATAGGCAGAAATAGCTCCAATCTCGTAAAATTCATAGAAATTCGAATATTAGTCCAAAAATTGCGTATGATATACTGTTGGATTCATATTTTCGAGTACAACACATATCTACAATAATATTACTGTTTTGCCACAGCAATCTTGCAGTAGAATTAAAAGTTTAGATTAGAGTATTTTAATTCTAGAAAATTATCCGTTGCTCCGTTTTAGTTGATTCTTGTTGCGTTGGCTTTGTATCGTCGAGACCTTCTGTAGAAAATTGTCATATCTTGCTTAGGGTTTTCAGATCTGTCTCGAGGAAGATTGGAGTTATAGATCTAGTTTTGAGCTTGGTAAATTGGGGTTTAACCCAAAATACTTAAAATCTGTGGGAAATCAATTTTAATGACATCCCCAACTCAACAACACCCCTGGTTAAAAACCTTAGTCGAAATCAAATCCATCCTTGCATATTACCATGTTGCATGCATGCATATTTGACTTCGTGACTTGTTTTGTGCAATTGTGATTGAATCCATGTTTGTTTCGTTAGATTGCTCGGAGTGTGCTGGGGAGTATTGTTGTGTAAATTGCTGCTCGTATCAAGGAAAGTTACACCACTTGTTTATATTAATGTCCCAGTTTTGACTATGCATGTTTTACACTTCAAATTCTGTACTATGCATGTGTAGAATTTTGGTAGATTTTCTTAGTACTATTTTGCAAGTGCGGTTTTGTAGTAGGCCATGAGTAGCTCTTTGCTTAGGAATTTCCATCCCAATAGGTTATCCTGTTTTTGTAAGATATGCTTGCTATGCTATATACTTGTACATATCAAGTGCCGTTGGGAGGGTTCGAAAGACTCAAACATTTTCTAAGAACGAGAGCTCTCTCGAGCAAACTTTTCTTCTCAAAACCCCCTTCAAAATAAAACTAAGTTTTCCTTCTGGGCGGAATGGTTGTCGGGTCAACGAGTGGGATTTTGGTGGAGGAAGGCCGCCTAGGAATCAAAGAAGTCTGCCATGTTTCAGAATTCAGAAGCTTCCCGTGCAACCACAATACATATGGGCTCTGTCTTGGCTTAGTACTTGGCATTTGGAGGTTCTTGGCACGGTTGGATCCAGCTGGTAGAGGGGCTACTAAGGGAAGGCTTCGCCATGGTCTTGTCTATAAAAGGACTTGATCGTGGATTGTTGGGAAAGTGCACAACCTCTCGAAGTATTGCAAACTGATCGATCAGCCGTGTTCACGGAAACAGAACAACAATGAGCATCTGAAGGATGGAGCCTCTGAAAGTTCTTCCTCTCTCTTTTCCAAACTTAACGTTTTATAAACCCCAAGGGGTGAGTAATATCGCCATTGGGTGGGATTTTGGGAACTTGGTACGTAATATCCAAGTGCTAGGTTGATTGGGAACTTGGTGAGTAATATGCACGTGTTCCATTCGACCCTATACTATTTATCAAAGTTTACAAAGTAGGGAAAACTTTCTTCCTCTTTTCTTATTACATTGATAAAATTGGCTTTACACAAATGAACCCCAGAGCCTACTCTTAGCTTTGCATGTAGAGGTAGTCTTACTCCTTCCTTGGTGTAATTTGCCAATACATTCAGAGTATTGACCCAACTTGTTGGCTGCATGTCTTATGTGCAGAATCCGAAGATTGAAAGGTGCGTAGGGATCGCGGGTCTTCCCGCAGCTAGCCTGAGGCGTTGATGGACTCAAGTTTTATCTAGTTTCCGCTGTTTTATTTGAGCTAGCTATAAGCTATGCAAGTTGTAATAATTATAGTCTGGATTATTCGTGTAATAATGACTTGTGTTTTACATGATATTCATCGACTGTGAAGTGCTAGCTATCGATCCAGGGACTAGCACGTTAATCACAGGGACTTAGGATCCTTAACGATCCGAGGTCGCAACAGATGGTATCAGAGCACAAAGTTGCCTGTAGGACGTGACCCCTAGGATTGGAAACCACCTTTACCGTGTGTGTTTTGCTTTCTATATTCTTCTAAGTTATTTGTACTCTTCTAGTATTTTCTCTTACTTATCACCTTGTGTCTAATTTTCTCTCTCCTAACCTAAAGATGACGGCCTTCTACTACGATACCGCCGAAGACATCAAGTGTCTGCGCTTCGGGGAGTGCCTTCTGGACATCATCAAGACACTGCAGTTACCCATGCCATCAATCAAGGGAAGCGAGTTGAGGAAGATGCACAAGGAAGGATGCTGGGCAATTGAAGTCATCCAACCAGGGCGCAGTCAGATAGAACCCAAGACCGAGGCCATTGTACTCAACGTCACCAGCGACTCCAAGGAGAAAGGACTTAGCATTTGCTTGCAAGAGCTCATTGGACGCCTTTGCGGACGCCACCATGAAGAGGTTGAAGGCCACTACATCAAACTCTTTGGAAGACGTGATGAGAAGGGTGTTCCAGTCGAGTTAACCCTGGAGGAAAGGAAGACATGCAAGCGTCAAACAATCCAATATCAAGACTTGGAGTTCCACATCAATGACCTTCAGAAGGAGAGCTGCCTTGAGATCGTGAGAAATGACGAGATTTGTGCCCTAGTCAAGGAGGAGGACGAGAAGATCGAGGAGCTGGAAGAGAAGATCAGGTCCCTAGGAGGGGAGCTCACCGCCCAAGACAAGAGGTTCGCTAATCAAGAGAAGAGGGTGCAAGATAAGAACAAGAGGATTAGGGAGCAAAGTCTAGTGCTCGCAAAGAACGAGCTGGAGTTCAAGAACCTTGCCACCATGATGAAGGACCTGCGAGTAGCTAAGAGGAGCTTGGAGGAGAGGATCATGCCTGTGACTATGGGGTCAAGTTTGATCAAGAAGCTACAAAAGGATAAGAAGGAACTCTGAGCGAAGCTGGAAGCTGCTACCCAGGAACTGCAAGAGGTGAAGGAACTTCAAGGAAGGCTCGAAGCTGCAACACCGGAGCCACAGGAGATGAAGGAACTTCAAGAGAAGCTTGAAGCCACGATGAGGGACATGGAGCTATACAAGTCACTACTGGAAAAGGAAGGCTTCATCATTGAGGATGAGGAAGTGGATGATGAGTAGAGTAGTTGGACCACCTTTAGTTCCATAGTCGAACGTTATCCAAGATTGTAATGAGTACCAAAAATCTTATATTGGTTAGTTAAACTTGGTCGAGTGTGTGGATTTTCGTGCTATGTGTGCCTTGCTTTTCACGTGTTTTCTTCTCTTGTTTACATAAGGGTAGGAGTTTATTCCTTAGACTTTCTATCTATTTCTTAACTCGCCTTCCAAACTCTCTAGATGGCGAGACGTGGAAACAACAATAACAACATGCCCCAGAGATAGCACAACTTCTGAACTCCCAGAATCAGCTGATCCAACTCCTCACTCAAAACATGCAAAACAACAACAACAACAACCCGTCGCCTCCGCCACCCCCACCGCCCCAACAGGATCGCTTGACTCGGTTCTTGAGGTTGAACCCTCCAACTTTCTCAAGTAGTTCTGAGCCAATTGTGGCAGACGACTGGCTCCGCATAATCAACAAGAAGTTAGACACCATCCAAGTTGTTGGAGCTGATAGGGTGCGCTTTGCCGCGCACCAACTTGAGGGACCAGCTGCTGAATGGTGGGATAACTACCAGGTCACCCACCCCGATATTGAAGCTATCACCTGGAACCAGTTTGAAGCAGCCTTCCATACTCATCACATAGCCGCGGGAGTCATGTCACTTAAGAGACGTGAGTTCCGCGACTTGAAACAACTGCACCGCTCTGTCTCCGAGTATGGGGACCTTTTCAACAAGCTGGCACGTTATGCAGCTGATGATGTGTCCACTGATGCCAAGAGACAAGAGGAGTTCTTGAGGGGACTTAATGATGAAATATCTATTCAGCTTGTGGCTCTAAAGTTCGATAACTACCAGGAACTCCTAGACAGGGCAGTGGTAGTTGAAGCAAAGTAAAGGAGTATAGAGAACCAGAAGAGAAAGTCCACCTCACACAAGCACAACTCTGCCGCATATCAGAAGCAACACACTTCGTCACCACCACCCCACAACCACAATGGCCACAACCACAACGGTCATCGTCATGGAGGACATAACCACAACGGCCATAAGCTCCGCAATGGAAATGGCAATGGGAAGGATCTGAGTGAAGTGACATGCTTCAAGTGTAACAAGACAGGGCACTATGCAACTACTTGCCCCGAAAAGATGAAGAATGGGAATGGTAATGGAAACGGCAACGGACACAACCATAGCAATGGTAATGGAAATGGGAAGAAGCCGAACCCGTTCATCAAAGCCACGGTGAATCATGTCTCCGTGGAGGATTCTTGTGAGGCACCTGACTCCGTGATTGGTAAGTTCAAGCTTAACTCCACACCTGCAGTTCTTCTTTTTGATACTGGTGCATCGCATTCATTCATATCAAGTGTATTTGTGGATAGAGGCAAGATACCTATGGAGACTATTAGTACTCCCCTAAGGGTAAGTTCTCCTGGAGGAGAAATAGTGGCAAACTCTGGATGTCGTGGGTTAGAACTAAGAATTGGGGCGCACACCTTTCCCACCAGCCTAGTCGTTCTGGAATCACAAGGCTTAGACATAATTTTGGGCATGAATTGGATGACCGAGTATGAGGGAGTCATAGATTGTGCCAAAAGGACTATCACACTCACGACTCCGGAAAAGAAAAGGATCCGCTTTAAGTCAGCTTTCGCACTCGAAGGAAGTATGGTGAACTCTCTTAAGGGGGTTAGTTTGGAGGATGTGCCAATTGTAAAGGAGTATCCAGATGTGTTTCCGGAAGAATTGCCAGGGATGCCGCCCGACCGTGACATCGAGTTTCTCATTGACTTGATGCCAGGTACTGGACCAATAGCAAAGAGACCGTACAAGATGGATGTGGATGAGTTGAAGGAACTTAAGAAACAGCTCAGAGAGCAGTTGGACAAAGGCTTCATTCAACCAAGTGCGTCATCTTGGGGAGCACCTGTCTTATTCGTGGAGAAAAAGGATAAAACCAAGAGACTAGTCGTGGACTACCGGTCGTTGACTGAAGTGACAATCAAGAACAAGTACCCTCTACCCAATATTAACGACCTGTTTGACCAGTTAAAGGGAGCTAGTGTGTTCTCTAAGATTGATCTCCAATCAGGTTATTTTCAGTTGAAGATCCGAGAACAGGATGTACCCAAGACAGCCTTCACCACAAGATATGGATTGTATGAATACACCGTGATGTCGTTTGGCTTAACCAATGCCCCAGCATACTTCATGACTATGATGAACAAGGTGTTCATGGAGTACTTGGATAAGTTTATTGTGGTATTCATTGATGACATACTCATATACTCCAAGGACGAGAAGGAACATGAGAGGCACCTGCGCCTAATCATGGAAAAATTAAGGGAACACAAGTTGTATGCTAAATTTAGAAAATGTGAGTTCTGGTTGAAAGAAGTGGGTTTCCTTGGCCATATTGTGTCGGCTAAAGGAGTTGCCGTGGACCCAATTAAGGTAGCTTCCGTGACAGAATGGGAGTCTCCTAAGAATGTGGGTGATATTAGGAGTTTCCTGGGCCTTGCGGGGTATTACCGAAGATTCATTGAAAACTTTTCCAAGATAGCAAAGCCTATGACAGAGTTGCTGAAAAAAGAGAAGAAGTTCCAATGGACCGAGGCTTGTGAAGCAAGCTTTCAGGAATTAAAGAAGCATCTAGTAACAACACCAGTTTTGTGTCTCCCTGACATCCAAAAGGACTTCCAGGTCTATTGCGACGCTTCCCGGCAAGGACTGGGTAGTGTTCTGATGCAAGATGGAAAAGTAGTGTCTTACGCCTCTCGGCAACTTAAGAACCATGAGAATAACTACCCCACACACGATTTGGAACTAGCTTTAGTTGTGCATGCGCTCAAGGTATGGAGACACTACCTAATGGGCAAACATTGTGATGTGTTCACGGATCACAAGAGTATCAAGTATATCTTCACTCAAAAGGAGTTAAATATGAGGCAAAGGAGATGGCTTGAACTCATCAAGGACTATGACTTGGACCTGCAGTACCATCCTGGAAAGGCCAACGTGGTGGCTGACGCCTTAAGCCGGAAAGTCTATGTAAATGGACTTACCGTGAGAGAACTTCCAAAAGATTTGTGTGAACAATTCAAGAACCTCAGGTTGGAAATAGTTCCGAAGGGATACTTAGCAACTATGTAGATAGTGCCAACACTTCTGAACCAAATCAAAGAGGCCCAGAAGGAGGACAAAGAGTTGGAAGAAATAAGAGCTAATCTAAGCAAGGGTAAAGCAAAAGGGTTTCACACGGATGAACAAGAAACACTTTGGTATGAGAAGCGTTTGTGCGTTCCCGATGACCCTGACATCAGAAAGTTAATCCTTCAGGAAGCTCACGATTCGCCTTACTCAATTCATCCCGGTAATACAAAGATGTACATGGATGTGAAAGATAGGTTCTGGTGGAACAACATGAAAAGAGAAATTGCTGAATATATCTCCTTGTGTGACGTGTGCAACAGAGTCAAGGCCGAACATCAAAAACCAGCAGGACTGCTGCAGCCATTACCTGTGCCCGATTGGAAGTGGGACAAGGTAGGCATGGATTTTATCACAAGACTACCCCGGACTCGATCTGGGTAGTGGTCGACCACTTCACAAAAGTGGCCCACTTTATTCCCGTAAAGACCACCTATACAAGTGTTAAACTTGCCAAGATTTATATGTCAAGGATCGTAAGTCTTCATGGTGTACCCAAGGGGATTGTCTCTGATAGAGGTACCCAATTCACCTCGAAGTTTTCGCGACAGCTACACGAGTCTCTAGGGACGCGACTAGAGTTTAGTACTGCCTTCCACCCACAAACAGATGGACAGACAGAAAGAGTCATCCAGATCCTGGAGGACATGTTAAGAGCCTGTGCGCTACACTATGGGTCTAGTTAGGATGAAAATTTGCCATATGCGGAATTCTCATACAATAACAGCTACCAAACTAGCATCAAGATGGCTCCATTTGAAGTTCTCTATGGCAGAAAGTGTAGGACTCCGCTGCTATGGAGTGGGGTTGGAGAACGTAGTCTGTTTGGACCTGAACTGATCAAGGATGTCGAAGAAAAAGTGAGACAGATCCAAGACAGGTTAAAAATAGCCCAATCCAGACAAAAGAGTTACGCTGATTCCAAGCGCAGGGATGTGACTTATGAAGTGGGAGACCGTGCGTATCTCCGAGTTTCACCACTACGAGGAGGTAAGAGATTCGGAATCAAGGGTAAGTTAGCACCCCGATTCATAGGGCCCTACAAAATCTTGGGTCGCAGAGGGGAAGTTGCCTATCAGTTGGAATTACCCGAAGTGCTAACGGTTCACGATGTTTTCCATGTGTCGCAACTGAAGAAGTGTCACCCAGAAATGGCTGAAACCCCACTAAAGGATATAGTTCCATTGGAAGAAGTTCAATTGGAAAACGATCTCACCTATGAGGAAAAGCCCACCAGGATCCTGGAAACAGCCGAGAGAATTACTCGTACCAAGACTATCAGATTCTGCAAAGTTCAATGGAATCACCATTCCGAGGAAGAGGCCACGTGGGAACGTGAAGAAGACCTGAAGAAAGAACACCCGCACCTATTTGCTAACCAACCTGAATCTCGGGGACGAGATTCTTCTTAAGGGGGGTAGGTTTCTAACATCCCAAATTTTGCAATTACAGATGTTACTAGAAGCATGCACCATATCATTGCATCATGGCATCACATATCAAAAATTTGCATCAGGTATTTTCTCAAACCCCATAGTCAATTATAGACAAAAGGGGTAAAAGCTTTTTAACCTTTTTAACCACCACAATCTTTGCAAAAGGGTTATTTTGCAGTCCTATTCTAACCCTCTTCTTTTTACAAAATTTTAGAAACAAATTTCGTCTAATTCGGAGTCCGTTTGCAAAAGTTATTAAACAAATAGCAATTCCGAAATTAATAAAAGAATAAAAAAAACGAAACCTAACCGGGCCGGCCGAGCCAGCCCGGGGCCTATCTACCGCGCGCGCCAGCAGCGAGCGGCGCGTAGCGCGTGGGCCGGCCCAGCAGCCGCGCCAGCCCGCTCCCGCGCGCAGCCGACCGACAGGCGAGGCCGACCCGTCAGCCGCCTCCTCCCCGAGTCCGGCTCGAGGACGACGCCATCGCCACGTCAGCGTAACCACCGCCGGCGATTCCGGGGCGAACTCCGCGACCCCCGCGCCAAGTTTTCGCCCCTATATAAGCCGGGCACGCCTCCCCAAGCAAACCCTAGTCTTTTTTCTCCACCGCCACCGCCGAGCCGCCGCCGATTGCTCGCCGGAGCGCCGTCGCCTCCACCGCCAGCAGCCGCCGCCCGCCGTCGTCTCGGGAAGGGAGGACCGCCGCCGCCCCCGGGAACGCGACCGCGACGAGGAGCCGGTCCCCGTCGTCTAGCTCGCCGGGCCGGAGGAGCACTGCCCCCGCCGACCATCGCCGGAGGAGCGCCGCCGTCCGCCGCCACCACCAGTCGCCGCCGTCACGGTAAGTAGTCACCGCCCCCTTCCTCTCCGACCGTCGGATCTAGATCCGACGGCCCCAAATCGGTCAACGGACCGGCCAACCGCGTCGCGCCGCGTGGCAGCGCCACGTCGACGCCGCGTCGCCACCGCGTCGCGTCACGCGCGCCCGGCGGAACAGTCCTGAGCCGCCACGTGTCGCCACCTCTCTGGCCCTTTTTGTTTTCTTTTTTAAAATAGGCAGAAATAGCTCCAATCTCGTAAAATTCATAGAAATTCGAATATTAGTCCAAAAATTGCATATGATATACTGTTGGATTCATATTTTCGAGTAGAACACAGATCTAGAATAATATTACTGTTTTGCCACAGCACTCTTGCAGTAGAATTAAAAGTTTAGATTAGAGTATTTTAATTCTAGAAAATTATAGGTAGCTCCGTTTTAATTGATTCTTGTTGCGTTGGCTTTGTATCATCGAGAACTTCTGTAGAAAATTGTCATATCTTGCTTAGGGTGTTCAAATCTGTCTCGAGGAAGATTGGAGTTATAGATCTAGTTTTGAGCTTGGTAAATTGGGGTTTAACCCAAAATACTTAAAATCTATGGGAAATCAATTCTAATGACATCCCCAACTCAACAACACCCCTGGTTAAAACCCTTGGTCGAAATCAAATCCATCCTTGCATATTACCATGTTGCATGCATGCATATTTGACTTCGTGACTTGTTTTGTGCAATTGTGATTGAATCCATGTTTGTTTCATTAGATTGCTCGGAGTGTGCTGAGGAGTATTGTTGTGTAAATTGCTGCTCGGATCAAGGCAAGTTACACCACTTGTTCATATTAATGTCCCAGTTTTGACTATGCATGTTTTACACTTCAAATTCTGTAGTATGCATGTGTAGGATTTTGGTAGATTTTTCTTAGTACTATTTTGCAAGTGCGGTTTTGTAGTAGGCCATGAGTAGCTCTTTGCTTAGGAATTTCCATCCCAATAGGTTATCCTGTTTTTGTAAGATATGCTTGCTATGCTATATACTTGTACATATCAAGTGCCGTTGGGAGGGTTCGACAGACTCAAACATTTTCTAAGAACGAGAGCTCTCTCGAGCGAACTTTTCTTCTCAAAACCCCCTTCAAAATAAAACTAAGTTTTCCTTCTGGGCGGAATGGTTGTCGGGTCAACGAGTGGGATTTTGGTGGAGGACGGCCGCCCAGGAATCAAAGAAGTCTGCCATGTTTCAGAATTCAGAAGCTTCCCGTGCAACCACAATACATATGGGCTCTGTCTTGGCTTACTACTTAGTGGGAAACCTCACCGGGGTACCAACATTTGGAGGTTCTTGGCACGGTTGGATCCAGCTGGTAGAGGGGCTACTAAGGGAAGGCTTCGCCATGGTCTTGTCTATAAAAGGACTTGATCGTGGATTGTGGGGAAAGTGCACAACCTGTCGAGAGTATTGCAAACTGATCGATCAGCCGTGTTCACGGAAACAGAACAACAATGAGCATCTGAAGGATGGAGCCTCTGAAAGTTCTTCCTCTCTCTTTTCCAAACTTAACGTTTTATAAACCCCAAGGCATGAGTAATATCGCCATTGGGTGGGATTTTGGGAACTTGGTGCGTAATATCCAAGTGCTAGGTTGATTGGGCACTTGGTGAGTAATATCCACGTGTTCCATTTGGCCCTATACTATTTATCAAAGTTTACAAAGTAGGGAAAACTGTCTTCCTCTTTTCTTATTACATTGATAAAATTGGCTTTACACAAATGAACCCCAGAGCCTACTCTTAGCCTTGCATGTAGAGGTAGTCTTACTCTTAGCCTTGCATGTACAGTTTTATTTGCCAATATAGAGGTAGCCTTATATGGGTTTTGAGAGGATTTAATAACTCATTTTCAATTAGGGACATGGATTAGTATTAAGACTAAGACATATTGCCATCATGTTCTGTGTCGATGGTAATATCTCAACTTAGAGTGAGCTATTGAGATTGCATTACTAAAGTGATCTTGGTTAATGCTTCTAAAGAATCCTTACCTTAATACCTCACTAAGGTTAACTTTAGATAAGGAATTCCTTTCCTAAATATACTCTATATATATCTCTTATCTTATTCACAAAGATCACATCTTCCTGAATAAGACAATCATCTGACTCCACCATATCCATCACCATATGATGACATGGTCATGCCACTCCAACAATACTCCATTCTTACTCCTAGTATATAACTCCTCTTAATTAACTACCATTGATACACCTATCAATGTAGATACTGCTAACTCCATCTATTAACTTCCTTAACTCCATCTTGCAACTTCTTCCAAGGCTTGCAAGATTATAGTTCTCTCTATATCCTATGTGATATCAATCCTTTGGGATGGGTATGGTAATACTCACCATAATACAAGTTTGTTCTTGTATCAGCTTGGGTAAGCTATGGTGGCCCAAAATATATCGAGCTCGTTGGGGAACCCCAAGAGGAAGGTATGATGAGCACAACAACAAGTTTTCCCTCAATACGAAACCAAGGTTATCAATCTAGTAGGAGCAAGGAAACACCCCAAAGGTGTTGCTAGCTGAGCCTTGGCAGGGCGCACTGCGGTGCTAGTAGCAACGTGGAGACCTGCAAAACCCAACCACAGAACTTTGTCCCCAACTTGAGATGAGGTTGTCAATCTCACCGGTTTTGCTAAAAACAATGGACTAAACGTATCGAATGGAAGGAAGTAATAGTTTGCAGAAGGTAAACACAAAGCAGTAAAAAGTTTGTAGATTGATTGTAAAAGAAAGGACCGGGGTCCATAGTTCACTAGAGGTGGCTCTCCCTAAGATAGATAACATGTTGGGTGAACAAATAACAGCAGGGCAATTGACAGACATCGAGAAAGCATACAAGTATATACTAATCATCTTGACTCTTTTGAGACTTGATTGGGCATTACAACATTATACATAGACCGCCATCCAACTGCATCTATGACTAATAATCCACCTTCAGGTTATCATCCGAACCCCCTCCAGTATTAAGTACAATACGATTGTTCTATGAACAAAGGATTGTTGTTTTCTCCCTAGTAGAAATAGCACATCTAGTACCTTAGATATTTCTGTCACTTCCCTAGATTACCATAGGCATGAACCCACTATCGAGCATAAATACTAACTCTTGGAGTTGCTAGCATCTACTTGGCCAAGATAGCTACTAACAATGGAAAGCATGCAAGATCACAAATAACAAAGACATGATAGAATTAGTAATCAATCTGAAATAGCATCTCAATATCCATCGGATCCCCGCAAACAAAACATGTAGGAATTACAAATAGACGATCTTGATCATGAACAGTGATCACAAGATCTAGACATGAAAGAACAAAGGAGGAGAATCAGCCATCTAGCTACTACATGGACCTGTAGTCTAGAGATGAACTACTCACGCATCACACCGGAGGCTTGCATGATGATGAAGAAGGCCTCCAGGGTGAATTCCCCTCTCCAGCAGGGTGCCGGGAAGAGCTTCAGATCCCTCCCGATCTAGGGATGGAGATGACGGCGGCTACAAACTCTTTCGTGGATTTTTTATTGGGTACTTAGGGTTTCCGTATCAGAGGCAATATATAGGCGGAAGGAGAGGCCGAGGGGGTGCCTAGGGCGGCCAGACCACCCCCTGGAGCAGGCCAGGCCTGGCCGCGCGGCCAGGTGGTGTGGCCGGGCCCCAGCCCATCTCCGTCTCGTAATCTGGCTCCAGGTGTCCCCCGGTAAAATAATGACTTTGGCTTTTGTCCCGTCCAATTCCGAGAATATTCATTTTCTGACTTTCCTGGAACCAAAAACAGCAGAAAACAGGCAGATGGCACTGTGGCTCTTGTTAATAGGTTAGTCCAAGAATCATATTAAAAGTACTCCAAAGTGTGGAAAAAACACAAGAAAGTACATAAAACCAAGCATGGAACATCAAAAATTATACATACATTTGCAATGTATCAACATCCCCAAGCTTAACTCCTGCTCGTCCTCGAGTAGGTAAGTGATAAAAAGATAGAATAATTTTTTAGGTGACATGAGCCATCATAAACTTGATCAAAGTATTTGTAAAACATTCCAAGCTGGGATCATAGTACTTCAATCATAACATGAAACACAAAGTTCTAGCACTAAGACAAAGAAACTATGATGCAATATGCTAAGGCACAAACAAAAGATTCATGAATAAAAATGCTTTGCAAGACATTTGTTTGTTTCACATAAAGAAAACATAGAATAATAGTATTCAGCTTGTCCCTCATAGAGTAGCAAATATAAATGCTTAGGACACCTTCAAAGTTCATAAGAGTGACTTGATACAAATAGTTTAAAACAAGCAATATCAAGGTATGCATCAATCAACCAGTCTTGGGACAATCCACATAGAACTAAGAATGGTCACTATTGTAACACCCTCGAATCGGCCCTATGCAAGTTTTAGCGCTTCCCGCCAAACCCGCATAGAAACGATTCAAGGACGCCCACCAGGCACTTTCGTGTGGGTGGAAAACAAAGTAATACCATTACACAATAGTCCACGATGGAACCCATAGAACAGATATATTCAACACGACTCCATGAGTAAAGAATACAGATATACAATACAAAGATCCAAATCACCTTGAAAACAATACAATGTCCGAGTACGGACAAGATGCAAATGGGGCTAAGAGCCCTGAAGAAGAACCAATGGCGTCCATAACCCTGCCTAGGCCAAGCCGGAAGGGTAACCCTGCTAACGACGTCGAACTTAAACCTGTTAAAACAAAAGGGGTGCCAACAAAGGGCTAAGGAAAAAATGGAGCGGTCACTACTGAGGCCAGTACATGGCGAGGCTAGAATTCGGCGGCTCTCGCCTACATAGGTACGGTGGACTGAAGCGGCAGCGAAGCATACACTAAACAACCTATAGAGACTCGATACATCTGTCGGCTATTAGAGAGGGGTAAGAAAGACCTATTCGAATCCAACCTGATACTAACACCAATCATACCCATCTTGGTATTCCCCCCTCGAGACCAAACGAGGAAGTCAAACCGAGGAACTCACACATTTGGCAGTTTTATTCATTCCATTATAGTTGAAGCACATACTAGTCAGATATAGATAGCATGAGTCATCCTGATAGCATAAGTAGTGGGAAGTTTTAGTTAATCATTCAGTTGTAGTTGCAGTACTTACTAGTTAGATACAATTAGCATGTGACATCCAAAGCCCAGCAGTTGTTGGCACTTTTATTTCATTCCATTGGAGTTGCGATACTTACTAGGCAGGTATAAAATTACACGATACACCCCAGTTCCACCAGTTGTTGGCACTTTTATTAACCATTCCATTGTAGTGAAGCTGATTACTAGTCACATATTAAGTCAAATTTATAGCACTACTTTAGTTATGCTTGTCTATGATCGAGATACTGTGCTCCAAGTCGTCCATAACCGCGGACACGGCTTTCAGAAAGATTTACCCTACAGGGGTGCACAAATAGCAACACACACACGATCAACCTCGGAAAAACCAAATCAAAACCCAACGAGGCTTTCACGACAAAGCAATCACAAGATTCATAAAAGATTTCAGGGGGGCACCTGACTAAGCTGCCCGCAGCGAAGTTGGCCGACTCCGAGACGGACCCAGGATTTGTGTCAATGGCTGTAAATGACTGGGAACCCGAAAGTGTGACTGGGCTTGTCGATATCGCGAAAACATTCCCCGTTCTAAAACAATACAGGTGCTCCACGCACAATCGTAAATAAAGTAGTAAAGCATGGCATAAGTACATGATAGTAATAAAGCCCCAAACTACTTTGTGGCCCCAAGAAATAAGAAATGAATCAAGCTCTGGCTAAGGGGATTCATGGTCCCACATGCAGATAGTGCGATAGTCAAGGAACATGTATCAAGTACTCGGGGTCCTATGGGACACAAGTGGACATGAAAACCCAAATAGCATATATTGCCCACCGGTGCCTCTTTCATTAGTTATCCCAGCAATTTAATAGTTGTATTTAAAGTCATGATCCTCTCCACCGTAAAGTGTGGTACTTCATGACACAGGATCGCACATGAGCAAGCGACTACGACTCGCAAGACCATCTATCTACCAAACAACAGGTAATAGGAGGTGTCCAAGGCAATATAAAGGCTGCACGGAATAAATCTGGTACGGAACACTAAAGCATCGCGACACGGATAGCAACAGATCAACAGGAGGAAATAAAGACTATAAATGCAAAATAGGTAGAAAGGGGGAGAATGCTCGCCTGGGAAACATTGCCGAAGATATATTATCGGAAGGACTTGCCGATACTTGCATCAAGTCATCGGCCTAATCCGCGAAGAAGCAAAGCACTAAAACAAACATCGGATGCATTATTTAATTCTATGACAAAAGAATCAGCATGTTTATGATATGATGCATGACATGGCACATATGCGATGCAATTAGACAATATTAAGCGGAACCGGGGTCCAGACAATTAATTAGGAGTTTCAAGTTGTTTAGATACCCCGCAATTTAAATGTTAACAAGGCAAAACATGGCATTGGTTCGCTACACAAATTTAAATGGAGGTGGTATAATACAAGAATAGCCCGCATATGTCCTCCATATTTAATTATGAGGTGAATTGAATAAATACCCCCAAACAAATGAATATGTATGCAAGCATGAGCAATTTAATATGCAACAAGATAGATGTCATATATTATAAAAATAGGGGTATCAGAAAGGGGTCACACATTTGCGTTTGACGATCTTGGTTCGATGTGGTTCAAGTTCGGTCTCCCCGGGATCGGTCTTCGGACCAAGAAGTAGGTCTTCGAGGTTCCATGATGGCGATCTTGTCGTTCGGAGAACTCGGTCCGGGAACGGTCTTCAGAGTCTCGACCATCGCTCCATGACAGAGATCTTGTAAGATGGCGGTGGCTTAGCCCCAGGATCTCAACTTGGTAAGCCAAGATGATGATGAGCCAAACTTGTCCTGCAGATGAGTCTTGAACGTGTGGTTGTACTTGGTGTTGGTGTTGCACTTGACCAAGGAGATGTGTTGTTCACCACCGATCTGACAGGGACATGGCCCAAACAAAAGGGCAACAACAACTTGGGGGTGGACGCAGGCAAGGCAAAGGTGAGGCACTGCAAGCGCGTGCGGGTCGAGGGCATCATAGGCGAGCAGGAGGACATGGAGGTGCTCCTGGACAGCAAGCTTACTGAGGCGAGGCTGTCGGCCTTGGGCGCGTGTGGCCTTGGCTTCAGGCAGGAATGACGAGGAGGACAGGCGGAGGTCTCTGCCAACAGCGGCAACCTGGTCGAGGAAGGACTCGCCAGGGAGAACTTGGGGAGGGGACGAGCATGCAGAAGGGGCGGCTGGCGAAGACAGCGGCCAGGCGAGGTAGCGAGCTCGTAGGGCGAAGGGAGCAGGGCCGGCAGTGCAGAGGCTTGTTGTCGGCGAGCGGCTGGTGAAGTCCTGGCGGCAGGGAGGCTCACGACGGGGTCGTGACAAAAGCTGGTCCCCAGAGGTGGCGCGCACCTAGCAGGCGGCGAGCGGTGCAGAGGAGGACATGGCAGCACGCCCAACGGCGGGGTCAGGGACACGCCGCTAACGTCACTCGGGGTCTGGCCAGAGATGCAGGGCGTGGCGGCGGTTCACTTGGGGCTCCAGGAAGAGGCCGGGGGCGACGAGCTCCGCAGGCGGGGCTACGCGTCCTTGACGGTGGCCGGGAGGAGGAGCTTGAGGTGGGACCTAGAGGGGCTGCCCTGGGTGGCGAGCGACGATGGAAGAGGGCATGCGAGCAGCGGCGGCTGCCTGCGGACAGAAACGAGGAGGACGGGGATTGGGGATCACGAGGAGAGAGGGTTGCAGGGCGTGCGAGGTGGGGCTAGACACGGGGATCGGGGTTGTCGGTAGCAGCAGGTGGTGGAGCCAAGGCGGGGTGGAGCGGTGCGTGCTGCGGTGCAGCGTGTGGCTATAGCACAGCTGCGTGCGGGGGTGGCCGTTTCGTGTAGGTTAGGTGGGGTGGGTCTGTCGGTGTGCAGGGACAGGGGTGGAGAGTGTGGTGTGGCGACAACAGGTGGAGGGAGTGGGTACGATCAAGTGTGGGTCTAGGGTTTAGCTGGGATATATTTTTAGACGGTCTGGGTAGTAGGTAGTCTGGCCTGGTTAGACCTCTGGTCTGATCGGCTGGAATGCCTCCCCGGGATTTTATAAAATATCTTTTTGTTTATTTATTTTGTTTTAAATATTCTTTTGGTAAATAATTTAGCATATAAAAGATCTGGAAGAGATCGGGTTTTACATTTGAAATACAAAGGGGGTATTTAGAAAACACAGATAGGCTTTTGGAAAATAGTTTTAGGAAACAAATGCATGATGACATGAGGATGCTCAAATGCAATGTGGCATGCGTTCATGATGATGCACAAAACAAAAACACAGCGATTTTCTAGTAGTGGTTTTACCAGGGTGCTACAATTATGCTCTCAAAGTAGGTGCATAAAGATAGAAGGTGGACACTCAATATATAAGTGGAAAGAAAGGCCTTCATAGAAGGAAGTAGGGATTCAAGTCTCATAAAGAGCAACCAAAAATTATGGTACTTAATAGCTTTTAGCTCTCATGGCCCCTATCATAAGCATCTTGAAGTGATTAAGGTTAAAGTGAACAAACTAAGGTGTACAGGCTTGACGAAGTATAAGTTAGAAATCTCATGTCCCTTGAATACGAGGGCCGCTCCTCATGCTACTCAAGTTTAGTCGCCGGTAAGTTCTTGTCAATGTAAGTACATGTGTATCATAGAGAACCGCGAACGGGGTACCCCTTGCCCGATGATACGGAAGAATCCCCATATCAAAATGACAAGGCAAGCAGACAACGAGCATCTCGACAATCTTCTTATTTACCATGGGAATATGGTTCTTTTTTCTCTCTTTCCTCTTTTCATAATCTCTTTTTTTTCTCAATATCGGACTCTTTTTTTATAAGAAGAATGCTTCATAGACATCTCATTATGGTTACGCTGCAGGTTTCCACCATGTCAGCATGGATTAGACCAACGGCCCAGGCGTTTCTCTAACACATATACATAACTCCATGGACTTACAATCTCCCCTTTCATTTCACACCGATGACATCCATAGTCAAAAGAGCATGATATCAACAAGGTACAAAGTACAAGTGCAATGTTGAATGCGTTCCCCATGACAGCATGGTTCTACTAATCCCCAACAAATAAGTGCAACATATACAACATAGACGACACAATGGTTCAAGTTTATTAAGGGCAAGAAAAGTAAAGTGTGCCATCAAGTTTGTGAGAGCTTTAATCACTAGTTTCCTCATAACAAGTTTAATTCGGAAGGTAGATAAAAACATGAATATACTTGGAATAGCATATGCTAGTAGATAGGTATGGTGGACTCTTTGGAATAACTTGGTTGAAGGAGTTGGATGCATGGGTGGAACTCATACTTGGTTGTGGAGGCTAGGAAAAGACTGGGAGCGTCAAACTAAGAGAGCAATAATGGCCATAATCATGCAGAGCGACAATACATCATTAATCAAAGCATAAAGTGATACTACAAGTTGAAAACTAAAGGATCATAAAGTCTTATGGTAACTTGGGATATTCATAACATGGTGTGAGCATGCACCAAGTCAACTCAAATAAAGCATCAAAGGAGAATACCACTATACTATGCTTTAATATGCTAAAACAACGCATGATTCATCCAAGGCACATTAAGAAATCTCCATTGTTTATAACAAGTCATGCTACAGCAAATAATACTAAGCATAAAGCCAAAACAATATCAAGCATGGCATGACAAAGCATAGGCCACAGTCAAAAACAAGCTCTCTTTAACACTTAAGCATGAACTTTCCTACTCTTTTCCAAACCAAACCAAACTATTTGAAAACCAATGTATGAAAGAGGGGGTACAACCAATTTATTAAGCAAACTAAGCAAACCAAGCAAATGAAAAAACAAAACGAAAACGAAAAATAAGACGCTCCAAGAACAACACAATTGTGCACGAAACAAAAAAAAATTGAAGCGTTTGGAAGAAACCTGGGATTTTTATTGATGAAGAGGGGGATGCCTTGGGCATCCCCAAGCTTTGACACTTGTACTTCTTGGATATTTCTTGGGGTGACACGCGTGGCATCCCCAAGCTTGAGCTTTAGTCCATTCTTCATCTCATTACCTCATTCTCTCCATATACCTGAAATTTTTTCTTCATACAAAACTTCACACCATCTTTATTAGCAACATTAGTGCACTCAAGATAATAAGTCTTTAGGTTCAGTTCTAACACCAATAAAACTTGCATTAAAACACTAGCTATGGTAGCACTTCCCTCAAAAAGCTCAATTCCTCAAAAGAACTCAAAACGGAACCAACAAGAAGCAAATGCAAATAATGGCAAAAATCTGTCAAAACAGACCAGCAGGTAAAGACAAATTTTTTCGGAGACCTTCTGTTGCTCAAATAGAAAATTGTTGAACGAACGAAAGTTAGATAACAACCTGGGGCAGAAGCACAAAAATTCACGCCTCAAAATGACATAGAGCGATTTTACACGAATTTTAATGGTGAAGCCCAGAAATCTGTTTCGGGACAGCAACTTTCCCAATCATTACTTCTCTCTCATTAGAGGTTACTCTTGGCACAAAAAGCAAATAAAAAGGATAAGGAGAGGTTATTACTAAAGCAATAACTTCCATGAATTATCTAAAACTTTTGGGTTATCTCCCAATAAGTACTTTTCTTTAACGCCTTTAAGTTAGGTATGATAGTTCGAGAAGATGCTCACACAGGAAATATGAATTGAAGTAAAAGTGAGCATCAAAAAGCAAATTCAAAACACATTTAAGTCTAACGGGACAAGTATCAAATACTTTGCTCAAATCCAACAATTCTCAAGTATTTTCACAAAACGGGACAAGTATCAAATACTTTGCAAACTGCAATGAGTTCTGCAAGAACCACATTTATAATTTGTATATCTTATATATACCTTTTCATCCATGACCTCCAATTGCAATCAAGCCCTTCTAAGAGTTCTCAACTCTAATGCAAGATCACTAAGTGTTTGTCCAAACTTTCCGGAGTCATCGAATTATCTCCTAATAGTTATTGTATCAAGAAGAGAAGATCACCTTTTATGAGGATATCCCTCAGGCGTGGGTATTAATCTATGAAGTTGGACCCTTTTTCTAAGTTCCAATTTAAGCAATATATTCCCATGGTCATAAAGTACCTCAATGTGGTAGGCTAAGATCTACTAAGATATTTACAAACAGACATCTAGACTAAGTCTATAATAAGAGATCAATTTATAATTGGTCTCCACTAAAACGGTCATCCCCTAGACGATCTTAGTGATCGCATGATCCCTATCCTCTCCACCTCCCCCGATCATCACGGCCATCAGTGCATTATCAAAGGTAGGCATTCAACAATGCCAATCACATCATCCATGTGACTCATGCTCGATCTTTTGATCTCTTGTGTTCTGAGGCCATGCTTCTATGGCGTGCTAGGCTCGCCAAATCTAACTTGTGCGTATTCACTCTGCAACATGGCTTACACCCACTATATGCGAACGTAGATATGTCTGACCCCCGATCATCACGGACGGGCTCATACCGAAGAACTTTCTTGGTAGTGCACACATAAGGGGAACACGGAACATTGGAATTAAACAGAGATTATCTTATTTGCTACCGTTGAGTATCTAAATACTAGCACACAATAAGATGTAAAACAGGTATCAGCATCATATGTATAATGTGATATGATATGGTCTTTCTTGCGCCTTGATCTCCATCGAGCGCTCCGGCATGATCTCCATCTCGCCCTTGGTTTGACGCCAAGTCCACGACGCCGCCACCAGGTCATTCATCGGAACGATGACTATTACCATATTACTTAGCAACAGAAAAGTAAACTACTTTACCTTCGTAACGACCATTGCCATATCATAATCACATGCCCCCTGCAAAATAAAGTTAGACGCCTCTACATTATCTATTGCAAGTTTTACGTGGTTGTTAGGGCTTTCGCACTAGAACCGTTTCTAAACTACGAACTTTCCAACCACAACATGGATCCGACAGTTGTCTCTATTACACCCCTTTCGGGGCCCTCCGTTGTAAATGCTATATCAACTATGGAATGAGAGACAGACACCCGCTAGCCACTTATACGGTACAAGCCGTATGTTGAGCGTGGAACCAGTCTCGCGTACGAACATGCGTAAGGTCGGTCCGGGCCGCTTCATCAAACAACACCGATATAAACAATTACACGTTAGAGGGTAACAACTAAGGGATCAATGCCTGCACAAAATTGTGCGTTCTGGCCGTACAACACTCCTACGCATAGATCGGCTCTGGTACCACTGTTGGGGATCGGCGCAGAAGATAAAAAAATTCCTACGACGGAACCCTAGAAACTTAACCTAGGATCTATCTATGTAGTAATGCAGTAACGGCCGATGCGTAGAGAGGACATACCCTTGTAGTCCGTACGCGGTTAACATTCCGTGGGGAACGTGGTTGATGTAGTCGTACTCCAAGCCGACCTTAAGGTTGCAAAGCTCCTCGCAGGTCACCCCTTGCTCCTTCTTGATCTTCATCATCTTCACCGTGCAACAGCTCTGGCTCATGACATTTAAGCGCCCCAAGTGTTGCGCCTCGTGTCTTCGTACACATCCGGTGCACGATGAGACCTCCGGCTCCCCGGTCTCGCCGGGAGTGCGGAAGTTGATATCCGGCTAGGAATCCCTGTAGCGCAATGGCGTACTGCAGGAGTGCCTTGATCGCATAGCCTAGTCTTGGGGCCATAGTCACAAGGTATGGAGGGAGAGAGAGAAGGAGGAAGTCAACCAAAGAACTTCTCCAATTGTGTGTTTAATCCCACCCATGGGCACCCCTTTATATAGGCTAAGGGAGTGTACCTTTCTCAAAGGCTTAGCCATGTGGGACTAATACTAAAGGAAAAAGTCAGCTGATTTTCGGGCTACCAAATGGGCCAAAAGTACTCAGCCCAAATAGCAAACAGAAAATAAACAAATAAAAGAAAAAGGAAACAACACAGCAGCCTGGGAGGAGCTGGCCGGGTGGGCCTTGGCATGGCCCACTCCCACGCCTGCTACCTCCCGCCCAGCAGCAGCAACCGACGCCCCCGCCTGGGCCAGTGGTCGCCCACGTGGCCCGCCTGGCAGCCCGCGTGCAGGCGGTAGTAGCTGGCCCCGGGAGGGCCGGCTCCCGCCCCGCGAGGCCAACGGCAGCGAGCGGCCTACGCCCGCTTCCCGACCCGCCCGGGTGGGCCGGCTGCCGCGGCGGCCCAGCTCGCATGCGCTTGGCGTGGCCCATCTGCGTGCTGCCCTATGCGGCGGCATTTATCTGCCGCCCACGGGCTGGCTATTTTTCTTTTTCCAATTCTTTTTCTGCAGCTTTTTCTTCTAGACTATTTCCCTCCGGGATTTAGCCTAATAAAAAAATTGTCTTTATAAATATTAATCTAAATATTATTTATAATATATTAATTCATAATTAACATATAATAAATATATATTTAAATTCCCATTTATCCAAAAACACTTTTCGGGCACTTCCTTTATTCTTTCTCCGAACTACTTCGGATCTCTCCGCGGAAGGATTCCGGCTTTCTCTCTTTCTCTATTGTGATTCCGTCTTACGAATGATCGCTCTCATCGTACCCTTAAGTGTATCCTCTCATGGCTCGGGAATGCTCTAGACATGATCTGTATCAATGATCAACAGAGGGACCAGGGATATCCATGTGACCCCTATGCATTCATGATGACAATGTCGCTTGAACCGTCTAAATGTAGCATCCTCTTCCTTTTGTTTCTCGATACAACTTGTCCGGGATCCGATCACTGGTATCCCATACCTTTGTTCAATCTCGTTCACAACAAGTTATGTTTCCTTGTTACCATGATATTACATCCCCGCGACCTAGTCACATGTTGAAACATTTATAGATGTAATCTCACCAAGTCGGCCGTATGTATCTTTACCCGTCATGTGGGTGAACAAATCCCGGTCTTGCAGTCACATGTCATCTACTGTTCCTTCGGAATACCCAACGTACACCTTTATAGCCACCGCATTACCAGATGACGTTTGATGCAGTCAAAGCAGGCTAGGGAAACAGTGAGTAATATGAGCTCACGGTCTACGGAGAAGGAGTCTAGGTATAGCTGTTGCAATAATGAACTATATGACTTGATCGTGTTGCAATCCTTCGAGGAATGTCCAACCACATCATTCTCCAATGATATGATCTCATTGTCAGTCGGCATAAATGCCCATGATCTTGAAACACAGATCATCTTCGTGACCAACGAACTAGTATGAATAGAGGCTACTAGAGACTTGGTTGTTTCATACCACACCTGTACCAATGTTTCTAACTGGCATAGTTCTAGCACAATATGAAACTATTATAAACTAATTGAGATATGATAATAAAAACCTATTTCTTATTTGCCTCTAGGGCATATTTCCTTCAGTCTCCCACTTGTACTGGAGTACAAATAATCCAGCTTGCATTTTACTTGTATAAACCATATGCCATATGCGTTTACAGATCATGCATGCTCATGGGAACCGTCATGTCCATGTTCTGTTTTACCAGATCATTATGTCTTTTGCAAATCGTGAATGTCTCCCTAATCTGACATTCATACCATTATCTTATAATGGGTCGAAGCATTTGTTTGGCGACAAAGTGAGACTTTTGTTTCTAGTGTTTATGATGACGGTTGTTATTCGCTGTTGTCATCTAAACTTCAAAACACACTTTTCTATCCTTTGTGTATATACTATAGTCATGGCAGCAGAACGAGGCCGGATTCTAGGAGCTTACAGTGACTTTAGATCAACCTCGAGGGCTTTCTCATGGGCACTGGGCCCTAGTACACATCATTCTACGTTAAAAGCGAACTAGCCCCGCCATAACATTATACATCACATCAGATGTAGCTTTTGTACTTCTATATCTATATAGATCCTAGTGCATGGAATACAACTATGCCACTTACATTGCTTCTTGCTACTTAAGTACAAACTTAATTCTGGTTCAGTGATCAACTCAGGAATCACTTAAAGACACGTTCTGACTGTTAAGACTTTGTCCTACCAACCAGAACCTCGGGTCACTTTATGTCGAGTATACAACACGGTTTTATGGAAGAACCTATGACTGAGGCATAGGAGATGCAACGCATCTCTTTCTTTCAACCATAGTTGCAATACTCAATGCTTCATACGGTAATAACTTCTTTCTTACCTTATTCCATTCCGAACTTCTTCAGAATCTTGCTTAGGACATTCTGAACATCTTTTAGAATCAAGTCCGCGAAGCATTCGACATTTAGTGTTTATTAAACTCACCAATCTATCTTGATATATTTTGTTGTTTAATAACTTCAACTTCATCCTAACTTAAATATTATTAACACCAATCACATAATTCACATATGTCGCCCACATATCACAGAATGATTTCACACTCCCACTCAAATATGACATTCATGTTTGAGATCCAGGGATTTCACTTAGCTCCCACTCAGAATATGTCAGCTACATATTATGAACTAGCCAAGCTGATTTGCTCCCACTCAAATCTAGGTCCTCTCGATAATCTTGGACATTCCAAAATTCCTTAATCATCATCAAATCGAGAATTCCACTAACGAGATTTCAATGACTATTCATTTCTCGTACTTAGGTCCATCATGCTTCTTTGTAATTTGTAGGTATGTCTTGTTCAAAACATGACAAGTGAATCAACAATATAATTCCACAAAGTTGTAGAATGTATAGTTGAATCCTATTTTCTTCAGTAAAAGTTTTTGCTTGAAACTTTATGATCATTATCATTGGTTTCTCCTCTATTTGTAGACTTTGGTTTCACGAAAAAATTCCCCTGCACCACTCAACAATTCAGAGGTAAGGTCAAAGACCTTGTTTTGATATTTTACTTTCTTCCATATGTATCTTCATCAAGACACATCAACTTAGGACAACAACTGGTTTGCCTCTTTTGTGGAAGATGCATTCATAGCTTCCTAAGAATGCTCTACAAAGACTTGTTTATTCGCCATGACTTTGACTTGTGGAAGTCTCCAGAAACTCGAACGTGCCATAACACTTATGGTGTTGTTTCCACGAATCTTTAGATGTTCCTTTGCATTTCAAATGAGTGTTTGCTTATTTTGATCTCTAACTCTAAACGACAACTATAACCCCTAAGAAGAGATAATGTTATACCATATGTATCTAATACATAATGATTATGATGTTTAGATATTTCAACACAGTTTGAATTCGTCCAATTATCATAATTTGTGAAACATCTTTCACAAGTCCCTTTTATGCTAAACTTAACTTGAATACTTTAGTCATGTCGATCAAATCAAAGAGACTTCATATTCTTGTTAACTTCAATATCCCATGAACTCATTTGAACAATTCAAATCATTTCAAACTTCATGTTTCATTAAGTAAATACACTTATTCACTTAAGTCCACAATAAATGATTTCCACTACTTGTTGAAAATATGATACATCACTATGTATAAGATTCAACATTTCTTCGCATATCACTGTTTTACCAGAATGTGGAGTTTTAGTCATTCTGCCTGAGAGGCATGGTGTTGCAAAGTCTCTAGATTATGCATCTAGACCCCGATCTTTCATAAAGAACCTACAATAACCAAAATGACTTAAACTGTAGTGTCTTTTCATTATTAAGCTTTGGATAACTTTCAGCATCCTAATCCTTTATAAATGTTTAAACCATTATCATTAACATAGTGATGAGAATAACTTATTTGTAATCATAATGTGACCATAAGGTATTGCTCATAAGAATAGTACAAACTGGCTTGTAACTTGTTCATATGAATAATCGTCTTGCCAAAAGCAAGACACACAAACATGGATTACAAAATTATATTCAAGTTCACTAATCCAAATGACAAACTTTGAGGAAAAACGTGATGTTGGCCATCAACTGATTTGCTTGCCGTCATCAAGTCACATTGTCTCAAATCCAGCAATTCTCAAGGACATCATGTTTTCACAAAACGAGACAAGTATCAAATACTTTGCAAACTGCAATGAGTTCTGCAAGAACCACATTTATAATTTGTATATCTTATATATACCTTTTCATCCATGACCTCCATTTGCAATCAAGCCCTTCTAAGAGTTCTCAACTCTAATGCAAGATCACTAAGTGTTTCTCCAAACTTTCCGGAGTCATCGAATTATCTCCTAATGGTTATTGTATCAAGAAGAGAAGATCACCTTTTATGAGGATATCCCTCAGGCGTGGGTATTAATCTATGAAGTTGGACCCTTTTTCTAAGTTCCAATTTAAGCAATATATTCCCATGGTCATAAAGTACCTCAATGGGATAGGCTAAGATCTACTAAGATATTTGCAAGCAGACATCTAGACTAAGTCTATAATAAGAGATCAATTTATAATTGGTCTCCACTAAAACAGTCATCCCCTAGACGATCTTAGTGATCCCATGATCCCTATCCTCTCCACCTCCCCCGATCATCACGGCCATCAGTGCATTATCAAAGGTAGGCATTCAACAATGCCAATCACATCATCCATGTGACTCATGCTCGATCTTTTGATCTCTTGTGTTCTGAGGCCATGCTTCTATGGCGTGCTAGGCTCGCCAAATCTAACTTGTGCGTATTCACTCTGCAACATGGCTTACACCCACTATATGCGAACGTAGATATGTCTGACCCCCGATCATCACGGACGGGCTCATACCGAAGAACTTTCTTGGTAGTGCACACACAAGGGGAACACGGAACATTGGAATTAAACAGTGATTATATTATTTGCTACTGTTGAGTATCTAAATACTAGCACACAATAAGATGTAAAACAGGTATCAACATCATATGTATAATGTGATATGATATGGTCTTTCTTGCGCCTTGATCTCCATCGAGCGCTCCGGCATGATCTCCATCTCGCCCTTGGTTTGACGCCAAGTCCACGACGCCGCCACCAGGTCGTTCATCGAAACAATGACTATTACTATACTACTTAGCAACAGAAAAGTAAACTATTTTACCTTCATAACGACCATTGCCATATCATAATCACATGCCCCCTACAAAATAAAGTTAGACGCCTCTACTTTATCTATTGCAAGTTATACGTGGTTGTTAGGGCTTTCATACTAGAACCGTTTCTAAACTACGAACTTTCCAACCACAACATGGATCCGACAGTTGTCTCTATTACACCCCTTTCGAGGCCCTCCGTTGTAAATGCTATATCAACTATCGAATGAGAGACAGACACCCGCTAGCCACTTATACGGTACAAGCCGTATGTTGAGCGTGGAACCAGTCTCGCGTACGAATACGCGTAAGGTCGGTTCGTGCCGCTTCATCAAACAATACCGTGATATAAACAAGTACACATTAGAGGGTAACAACTAAGGGATCAATGCCTGCACAAACTTGTGCGTACTGGCCGTACAGCACTCCTACGCATAGATCGGCTCTGATACCACTGTTGGGGATCGGCGCAGAAAACAAACAATTTCCTACGACAGAACCCCAGAAACTTAGCCGAGGATCTATCTATGTAGTAATGCAGTAACGGCCGATGCGTAGAGAGTACATACCCTTATAGTCTCTACGCGGTTAACATTCCGCAGGGAACATGGTTGATGTAGTCGTACTCAAAGCCGACCTCAAGGTCGCGAAGCTCCTCGCAGGTCACCCCTTGCTCCTTCTTGATCTTCATCATCTTCACCGTGCAACAGCTCTGGCTCATGACATTTAAGCGCCCCAAGTGTTGCGCCTCGTGTCTTCGTACACATCCGGTGCACGATGAGACCTCCGGCTCCCCGATCCCACCGGGAGTGCGGAAGTTGATATCCGACTAGGAATCCCTGCAGCGCAACGGCATACTTCAGGAATGCCTCGATCGCACAGCCCAGCCTTGGGGCCATGGTCACAAGGTATGGAGGGAGAGAGAAGGAGGAAGTCAACCAGAGGACTTCTCCAATTGTGTGTTTGATCCCACCCATGGGCAACCCTTTATATAGGCTAAGGGGGTCTACCTTCCTCAAAGGCTAAGCCATGTGGGACTAATACTAAAGGAAAAAGTTAGCTGATTTTCGGACTGCCAAATGAGCCAAAATTACTCAGCCCAAATAGCAAACAGAAAATAAACAAATAAAAGAAAAAGGAAATAGCACAGCAGCCTAGGAGGAGCCGGCCGGGTGGGCCTTGGCGCGGGCCACCCCCACGCCTGCTACCTCTCGCCCAGCAGCAGCAACCGGCGCCCCCGCCTGGGTCGGCGTGCGCCCACGTGGCCCGCCTGGCAGCCCGCGTGCAGGCGGTAGTAGCTGGCCCCGGGTGGGCCGGCTCCCGCCCCGCGAGCCCCACGGTAGCTAGCGGCTTGCGCCCGCTTCCCGCGCCGCCTGGGTGGGCTGGCTGCCGTGGCGGCCCAGCTCACATCCGCCTGCCATGGCCCGGCGGCGTGCTGTCCTGTGCGGCTGCATTTATCTGCCGCCCACGGGCTGGCTATTTTTTCCTTTTCCAATTCTTTTTCTGCAGCTTTTTCTTCTAGACTATTTCCCTCCAGGATTTAGCCTAATAAAAAAGTTGTCTTTATAAATCTTAATCTAAATATTATTTATAATATATTAATTCATAATTAACATATAATAAATATATATTTAAATTCCCATTTATCCGAAAACACTTTTCGGGCTTTTCCTTTATTCTTTCTCCGAACAACTTCGGATCTCTCCGCGGAACGATTCCGGCTTTCTCTCTTTCTCTACTGTGATTTCGTCTTACGAGTGATCGCTCTCATCGTACCCTTAAGTGTATCCTCTCACGACTCGGGAATGCTCTAGACATGATCTGTATCCATGATCAACAGAGGGACTAGGGATATCCATGTGACCCCTATGCATTCATGATGACAATGTCGCTTGAACCCTCTAAATGTAGCATCCTCTTCCTTTTGTTTCTCGATACAACTTGTCCGAGATCCGATCACTGGTATCCCATACCTTTGTTCAATATCATTCACAACAAGTTATGTTTCCTTGTTACCGTGATATTACATCCCCGTGACCTAGTCACATGTTGCAACATTTATAGATGTAATCTCACCAAGTCGGCCGTATCTATATTTACCCGTCATGTGGGTGAACAAATCCCAGTCTTGCAGTCACATGTCATCTACTGTTCCTTCGGAATACCCAATGTACACCTTTATAGCCACTGCATTACCAGATGACGTTTGATGTAGTCAAAACAACCTAGGGAAACAGTGAGTAATATGAGCTCACGGTCTAAGGAGAAGGATTCTAGGTATAGTTGTTGCAATAATGAACTATATGACTTGATCGTGTTGCAATCCTTCGAGGAATGTCCAACCACATCATTCTCCAATGATATGATCTCGTTGTCAGTCGGCATAAATGCCCATGATCTTGAAACCCAGATCATCTTCGTGACCAACGAACTAGTATGAATAGAGGCTACTAGGGACTTGGTTGTTTCGTACCACACCTGTACCAATGTTTCTACTTGGCACAGTTCTAGCACAATATGAAACTATTATAAACTAATTGAGATATGATAATAAAAACCTATTTCTTATTTGCCTCTAGGGCATATCTCCTCAAAGAAGGCCTCCAGGGTGAATTCCCCTCTCCGGCAGGGTGCCGAGAAGAGCTTCAGATCCCTCCCAATCTAGGGTTGGAGATGACGGCGGCTACAGACTCTTTCGTGGATTTTTGATCGGGTACTTAGGGTTTCCGTATCAGAGGCAATATATAGGCGGAAGGAGAGGCTGAGGGGGTGCCTAGGGCGGCGAGACCACCCCCTGGCGGGGGCCAGGCCTGGCCGCGCGGCCAGGTGGTGTGGCTAGGCCCCAGGCCCTCTTCGCTTCGTAATCTAGCTCCAAGTGTCCCACGGTAAAATAATGACTTTCGCTTTTGTCCCGTCCAATTTCGAGAATATTCATTCTCGTACTTTCCTAGAACCAAAAACAGCAGAAAATAGGCAGCTGGCACTGTGGCTCTTGTTAATAGGTTAGTCGAAGAAATCATATGAAAAGTACTCCAAAGTGTGGACAAAACACAAGAAAGTAGATAAAACCAAGCATGGAACATCAAAAATTATAGATACATTTGCAATGTATCAAGCTACTATACCTTCAACTACCCCATACAACTCATCTTATATGCTTCATCAAGCTAGATGATTCAGCTTACTAGGGCTTTACCTAATATGGTATACTCACCTCACTTCTTTATCATCCAGTCATCTATTCTCAAGTGGCTGGAGAATAATGACCACCAACCCTTGATCAAACAAAGCTTAGGCTTTTAATTGTCTGATCAAGATCTATCATCAACTAAGTAGTAGGTTGTTATTAACCTCTTTATAGGCTTATCTTGTTAAGCAATCTTACTCTAAGTTTATATCCACTTGTCTTTTGTAGAGGCTCATGGATCAAGAGTGGGATGTGTCCATCCCGATGACGGATAGATATACTCTGGGCCCTTTCGTTGATATCACATTGGTTAGCTTGCAAGCAAGTGATGTGATCACTAGAATGTTATATCACGAGAATGAGAAAAGAGTACATGTCGGTAACGAGATCAAACTAGGTATGGAGATACTGATGATCGAATCTTGGACATGTAATATATCGCGACACAAAGGGATTTAGTTACTAGCATTAAAGGTTCTCACGATCACAGAAGTCATTGTTGAATGTGTAGGAGTCGGTATGGATCTCCAGCTCCCGCTTCTGATTATTGATCTAAGACGGGTCTCGATCATGTCTGCATTATTCGCGAACCGTAGGGTGACACACTTAAGGGATACCGACACCATTTGGAGAAAATATGTTTCAGATAAATATTTCAGAAAGCACTGGAATTATTTCAATAGACACCGAAACTGTTTCAGGTGAAATTGCAGAAATTGGTTCTGCATTTAATATTGAAATGTTGCAAGGGGTTTTATGTGAATTTTTTTTAATTAAAGTAATTAACAAAATTCTGAATAAAATTAATAAAATAGTTTTATTAAATGAGAGAGCATTAAATTTGGAGAAATTTAATGTATTTAAAGTGGAGACTTTAAAAGAGAATGTGAAGGGGCATTTTAATGTGGAGGGAGTTACCACCACATGAATGGGGGAGGTGAGGGGTCACCTCCATGAGGCGCCGTCCAAGGGGAGGGGCACCCCCCTCCTCCTATAAAAGACCCTCTCACACCCCTTCTTCCTCACACCTCCTCGTGAAAAATCTCTCTCCCCCTCTAGTATTTTTTCCCCCATGGTCTCGGATTAGAGAGATACATGTTCCCGGTGGATTTATCTGGAAAGGAGTTGCTACTTCCGCTACTTTTCTGGAGCGAGGGATGGAGGTTGTCGGGGTACCGGACGTGTGTGCGATCACGGATGCACCGCTGCTCTGCGGTGCTAGACTTGGTGGTGCTGGACTTGCTAGAGCTGGATCTGATGGACGTGCTGGAGCCGGACCTGCTGGACTTCATCACGATCTTGAGATCGGCAAGTGTATGACTACATCATCCATGAGTTCCATCTCGTTAACAAAGCTTTGTTGTCTTCGAGGGTAAGTTCTCTATGGATGTATATCCACCGTTGCTTGTATCTAGTAGATAGATCTTGGCGTATAGTTCACATCATAGGAATTTTTTTGTTTTCTATGCTGCAAACCCAATAGTGGTATCAGAGCCTGATCTATGCGTAGGTGCTTTGCACGGGTAGAACACATAAGAGTATTTGGGCGGTAATGATCATGTTATTGCTTCTTATATGTACTTTGGATATTGGTGGCATAGTGGGATGAAGCGGCCCGGACCAACCTTACATGTCATCGCACATGAGACCGGTTCCACGACTGACATGCAACTAGTTTTGCATACGTGGCTGGCGGGTGTCTGTCTCTCCTACTATAGTCAATATCTGATTTACAACGAGTTTCTAATAATTTGGTTATCATCGTTGTGGTTCCATGTTCGTAGGTAAGAATGGTTCTATCTTCGAAAGCCCTAAGCCACGTAAAACTTGCAATTGATAAATTAGAGACGTCTAGTTTAGATCGTTGTTGGGCTTGTGTCATGATATGGTAATGTTGTAAGTTGATGTATGGTAGATACTCTTACAACACACTTAACGTGTAACTTCCATAGACCTTGGCCTTACACACAAAGTAATGATAGAGATCATACCATGATGCATATGATGGTGATCAAATGCATGGACCATATCATCCCACTTTACACATATGATGTTCGCATCTTATATTGCTAGTGGCATTTTAGTAGCGTTATAAGATAATCCCTCATTTAAATATCAAGATAAAAATGCATTATTCCTTAAGTACGCACCGTTTATGTTTCGCCGCTTCAAGACATCACGTGATGATCGGGTGTACTTGATCCACGATCATATTTCGGGTGTAAGACAGTTTTACACACGCGAGTACTAAGGTTCTTACTTGGTGAGCCTAGCATGTACAGACATGACCTTTGAAGCTACACCGACTCACGTGATGATCGGACTTGGTGTAGTGGATTTAGTTCATGTAATCACCAAAAAGGCACGAGGGATGTCGTTTTTGAGTGGGAGTTCATTTCTAATTCAGATTAGTCAAACCAAATTTGTCATAAACTAAATCAAAGTGAATTTGCATAATTTGTTGTAGTCATTGGCATATGTTTACTACTTTATGCTTAGTTTTAATTGAGATAATAGAACTACAGAAGTCTAGATATTTACTTTACGAACTGGTATCGTATTGTTTTGAATGTCAATTTAAAGTTTATAAGTCGTATTGCAAACTTTCAGCAAACTCTATTTACTCCATGAAGTTTAATAAGTAGTATTAAATCAAGAGGAAGAATTCCAATGTTAGTATATAAAGTATCATGTTTGCCTCCATGATTATTGATATTCAAAAGTTGTTTTAATATCAAGATTATATTGGAGCTGAAAATTGTTTCAGAAACCATCATGTGTGAAAGATATTGTGATATCTGAAATAATGTTTTTGGTTGCATGATGATAGAGTATAATTTAGCAAAATACATGTTCTCATATTGTATGAGAATTTGTGAAGGTTGGAGATGCTAGGGATCCGAATCTACCAAAAAGGTTTTGGGAACTGATATTATACTCGCGATTCTTCCTTATAGGCTATAGTAGCTTGATCATGAAAGTTGTCATGATAAGGATGAATAGAAGATGTAGGTAAAATGTTTACTACACTAATAGATTACTAAAGAATGGATTTTTGAAAGAATGCCAAACATTTGATGATCGTGATCCACTTCAAAGTGCAAGTCCAAAGGTATTAGTATTTGACTATATACAAGCTTTGTACCATGTGTCATGTTGATGACACCACTATTGATGTTGATAGATTCTTTTAAAAGGAAAAGGAATTGCTGAAAGAGAATCTATAAAATATTTGGCAGAAAAGAAAAGTTGGAGATGTCCAGCTTAGGTATATAGAAGATATACATGTTATGGCTGTATTCTTTGCTTGTTAAACAATGTGGTTCTTAGGTATTGGATACCGAATTGGTTGGTGTGAAGTGTCATACAGAACAACACAATTCATGAACTGCAACGGCCTAAGTAACTAGCAAGAGAATAAGTGATGATGTTCATCGAAAACAAATAAAGTGTTATTATGTTTTTCATTGTCATCAAACCTAGCCTTCAAGATTTGTTTTAATAATTGTTTATTTTGTTCCGGTATTACAAGAACAATGGTTGTTCAAATAATTACCGTATTCCATAAAGGATGGATGAACTTTTACAAGTCTAGTTGGAGAAATCACATCCATAAACATTATTTCTAAAATGTCGCAAGACAAATGATTGAAAGATCACTTATGAAGTGACATCGCTGTTTAAATTATATTGGAAAGAAATTGAAGAAACTTCATGTTGATGGATTTTTGGAGTCTTTGATTTTGATCAATTGACGCTTGTGAGACTTTCCTTGAGATAATTGAAACTCCGTCCATAGGCCAAAGAGGAACGAATGACTAACTTATTGGATATCATACATATTGATGTATATAGTCCATTATATGTAGCCATATGCGATGGATCTTTTTGCTTCATATGCTTTCTCCAGAAATTTGAGTGAATATATCTATATATTTACTTAATAAGGAAGAAGTATGAAACATTTGAAAGTTGTTCAAAGACTTTCAAGATGAAGTGAAAAATCATTGTAACAAGAAAATAAAAGAGTTTATGATTTGATCATAAAGGAAGATATTTGAGTTACAGGTTTAGCAAAACACCTAAGATTTGAGGAATTGTTCCATGATTTGTGTTTCCCGATAAACCATAGTAGTATGGCATATTCGAGAGATGAAATCAGACCAAGTTTGACATGGTAAGATCAAAGGTGTCATTTATAAAACTGCCACTATGTTTTAAGGATTAAAGCTTTAGAGACTACCGCTTTTACACTGAAAAGAGCGCCATCATGATCCGTTGAAATGACACCGTATGAGTTATGGTTTGGGATAAAACCTGAATTGTCTTTTCTTAAATTTTGGTATGCTATGCATAAGTAAAATGTTTATAGCCAAAGTCGAAGTTTGTCGCTTGAAACGTCAAGTTTGTCGCTTGAAACGTCAAGTTTCTTGAGAAGGAATTTTTCGTGAAAAGTTAAGTGGGAGGACAATAGAACTTTGATAAGGTTGTTGAACCTTAGCTGTGTGTGCTGACTAGCGCAGCGCCGGATAGTGTCCCGGTGGCGGCCACAATGCTCATGGCTCCCGTGATTACAAAGGTTGTGATCTCGGAGATTAGAGTTCCTATTGAACCGTGTGGGTTGGTAAGAATCAAATAGTGCGATTTGATAAACAAGTCATTATTGTTTTGACAATGATGAATCGACTGCATGCAAATAAGCGATGATGGGCCCTGACTCCATAAAATGACTAGAAGTCATAGAATCCGTGATAGTATCCATACACGAGAAATCAAGTTTCTGAACATGGAAGACCCTCCGGAAAGGCGTGAAGCCTATCAGTCATGTTTGGATCTATAAAGAAATAGACATGGATCTTTAACATCTATGAAATAGTCGACATGTCAGAAAGAAGTTTACGACAATGTTCAAGGAGTTTACTATGACAATATTTGATCTTTGATAGTGATATTTAGTCTTCACGGGCTAATGTAGGAACCACTACATATAATTTGGTGTATGGTAGTTGAACAAACAAAACAATGTTCTTCTAATAGAATGGTTACCTAGGACGTGTACAAGACACGGTCCAAAGGGTTTTGTTAATTCAAAGGATGCTAAAAGGGCATGCAAACTTCAATAGTTGAAGTGAGCATAACAGATTGGAATCTTCACCATGATGAAAATGTTAAAGGAGTTTAATTTCATCGGAGACGATGAAGATGCTTGCATTTGCAAGAAATTAAGTGGGAGTGCTGAGAAAAAATCCCAATACAATATGTAGAGTACATATTGTTGATTGGAAATGATGTATCTTTTATTGACACAAGTTAAGAATTTCATTAAAATAGGATTTCGATGAAAGACTTGGGCAAAACCGGAATATTTGGCATCAATGTCTATATGGATAGATTGAGGCACTAATATGGTTGTGCCAGATGTACATATATGAGATATTGAAAGGGTTCAATATGGAAACAACAAAAAAGGTTCTTGCTGCATGGAAAGGATTGTATCAAGATTCAAGTGTTTCAACACTTGGTGAGTAAAATCACATGAAGATTTTGATCGATTATACCGTGATATGTATATCCAGATATGTCCTATGCTCAAAATGTTATGAGCACATACCAGAATGATTCATAAGATGATCATTGGACGATAGTAAAGATATTCTTATGAGCTTTGGAAGAACTAAGAATATATCATGTATAAGTGACAAATAGTTGCATATAGTTCATTGTAAAGAGTTACATTGATACTAATTTGTCACAAGATACAAATTAAAATTTATCTCAATTTAGACTATGGGTGGCACAATGTAATGGAAAGGATGTTCCATGATGGATTTGGATGAGTTCCAAAGTTAAGACATTGTGACGGATACTAAAACAAAATTCTAAGTATATGATTGCTATAGTAGCAGCATAGGAGGGAATTGGTGTTAAGTAGTTTGTTGTCAAACTAGGTGTGGTTCAAAGTGGGGTAATACTATGAAGATATATTGTATGACAATAATAAGAACATATTTTAACCTGAACGAACTAAAGGTCTCACCAAAGGACCAAATTTGTACAATGCCATCTCATTTGAGAATGAGTGATGATTAGAGACGCAAAACCATGCAAATACACACGGACCTGAAACAGTCAGATCCGGAGATTATGTTAACCACTAGCAATCGCGTATATGCAACACCAGAAAGCCATTGGTGTTCAATACGAAAGTTTTTTTTCAAACTAGATTATTGACTCTAGTGCAAGTGGGAGACTGAAGGGAATATGCCTGAGAGGCAATAATAAAGTGGTTATTATCTTATTCCTTGTTTATGATAAATGTTTATTTTGCATGCTATAATTGTATTAATTTGGAAACGTTAATACATGTGTGTTTAATAAACAAAAAGGAAAGTTCCTAGTTATGCCTCTCTTATAAACTAGCTCGTTGATTAACAAGATGATCAAGGTTTCCTGATCATGGACATTGGATGTTGTCAATAACAAGGTCACAACATTAGTTCACTAGTGGAAAACGATCCTCCGGTCCCGGCCCGTAAGGGGCTTTAGTCCCGGTCCTGGTAACCGGGACTGGAGGGGCGGGACTAAAGGCCCACCCATTAGTCCCGGCCCTCTTACCAGCCGGGACCAATGAGCATCCACGTGGCTGTTTCTGCGGGCGCTGGGTGCCCCCCCCATTAGTCCCGGTTCGTATTACGAACCCAGACAAATGGTTCTCTGCCGCGGCAGAATTTTAGGCACTTTCTCCGCCGCGGCAGAGAATTTAATTTGTATTCTTTTTTTCATTTCAAAATAGTTTTCTACACTACCACATACCGTACATGTTCGTGCATACATAAGATAACTTCTCTTAAGATCGAGCATACAAATATATACATGATAGTTACACATGGAGATCACAATTATCGGGACTAGAGCTCGTCTATTCAATTACACGGTCGGGGATCATCAGCGCCTATTCACACTAAATTCTCCGACGTCATCTATCATCTCGTTCATCAAGAATCCTGCCAGTTCTTCAGCAATTGCTACTACGCGTTGCTGTGGTAGGAGCTGATCCCGCATTTTCTCGAACTATATAAGAAAATGAGATCAATATGAATATCAATCATGATAACAAAAAGTGACGGTAATAAAAATAATGTTATGAATGTATTGCTTACATCGACTCTATAATCATTCAGCTCACTGGTAAACGTGCGAATGAACTCGCAAACGTAGAATCCACATAGATTCGTCCCATGTGGCAGCCTCGCGCACTTTACGAGAATAGAATTCAATCAAAATAATAATCCAGCATCATAATTGTATTGAAACTAGAAGTAAAGAGATGCGCCTACTACTTACCGAGACCGACTTAAACGTCAGCTTCTCAGTAAAGTCACCCGTAACCACACTCTTGAACTGGTTCCAAACCCTACCTGGTAAAGAAAATGAATGAGTTATTTATTATGTGATATCTCAGGAAATCAACGAAGAGACCACTGTAGCGCGAAAATTACCTCTGAAGCATGTCCTGCATGTCATTAAACTGTTCCAAGGGTCTCTTTAATGGGTCCATGACTTCAACTCTTCCCTTATCAAGTTGAATGTCCATGAGAATCCAGTGGAAATTGTACACGTTTATATATACATCAGTAACTCATCAATTACACTTAACATCGAGTAAGCAAAAGAGAATGTGTACAATAGAGTAAGACACTCACGCGAAATTGTAAGGAAACAGTATGTGGTCACAGAAATTTTGCTCCGTTAAAAACCTTAAAAGGTTTTCCTGTGTGTCCTCGGGTTTATCCTTTAGCGTCCGACAATGTATTTTATCTGGGTCAATGAACCCAACACTGAAGATTGACCTTCTTTTACATTCCATGATCTTCATTCTGCATAATAATAATAGAGTACAAAAAGATATAATTAGGATAATTACATGCAATGAACTGAACAACTGAAAAAATGAACAGCTTATATATAGACAATGAATTCAACAACTTACAGACAATAGCAACTCATGAGACTTTTGTCGAGGGCGTCGAAAGTGTATAAATGGAAGAGTTCTGGAAACTCAACATGGACCTCTTCTTCTTGGAAGTAGTAGTCATGTGGGACTTTCGCCACGATCATTATTCTCTCCTCCTTTACGGCTTTCAAGTACCATTTATGTAAACTCCGCATTTGTGTTGGCAGTTGTTGGAACTGCTCAAAGCTGACCAGAGGCTTCCCTGGGACATATGTAGGGACTACCTGAGCCTTGGGTAACTTGTCATCCTGGGAACCTAGCAATTTCTCAACAGTCACATCCATAGCGGCCGCAAGCTTCTTAGCTTCTTCCATATCCTGCTGGGGAGTGTCATAGGATACCACCTTGAGGGGTGGGGTCGATTTTTTGGCCTGTTCCCCGAGCTGGGGGACGTCCTTTCTTTTCCTGGTTGCCCTTTGACTTGATGATTTGCTCCCGCTTGCACTTCTACTTGATTTGCTCTTCTTCACTTCCTTCTGAAGTGTGCGTCGATAGTCATCTAGCTTATGGTGCAAGTCATATTGTGATTTTGTGTTCAGAAAAGAAAGTGCATACGCTTTTTGCTTCTCGGTGTATACCAGGGCGGGCTTGGGTTTCTTCTTTGGAAGCTGCGCAACACATTCGTCCTTTATGATCATGTCGGTTTCCTCGTCAGTACGATCGTAAGGTCTGATAGGAAAATTCTTATGAGGTACTCTTGGGAGGGGCGACATTTGTCGTTTTGGGCTCCTGCGTCGTTTAGTACTAATCGGAGGCTGCGGCGGAGATCGAGATGGACTCGGGCTGTGGTGGTCGTAGTCATGGGGTGGGCTTCTTGGTGGTGATGGAGGTGAAGGTGACATGCGACCACTCGGAGGCGGTGTTGGCTTTGGCGTCCAGCCTGGAAGCTTGATGTTGTTCTTGTCCCATAGAATGATACCAGCCAGTACTTCTCCGAGTGTCCTCTCACCTTCAGGTCCAGGGATGTCAAGCTCCATTGAGTCCCACCCCATTGCGATTTCATCCACACCAACTTTAGCATAGCCAGCTGGAATCTCATGGCCATGCCAGCGTGCGCCAGGTGGACAAGATAAAGCACATCCTACTGCCACCTTGATGGATAGGTTCTTCACCTTCTGATGGAGCTCACAAGATGCCAGCTCTTGATTCCATCCACGGGGTAGCCGGGACCGCCATCTACCATACGTGCATCTTCAGAAGGGACCTCCGATTCAGCCACGCTGCTTTTCCGCTGAGATGGGACGGCGGTAATATTGAGTACAGGATCTTGCAGGCGCACTGCTTCTCGAAGTTCGTCAATTTGTTGCTGATGCATTCGAAGTGTTCCTATCAACTCGGTGAACTTGTCTCCCTCCTCCTCCATCCCTCACCTCGTTGCTCTCTCTCGGCTCCTATAAGTATCTGTGTTGTTGGGAAACCCCATCTCCCACGTATAACTAGGGCCAAGGCCTCGTTTGGAATATTTTTTGCTCGATGTGGAGGCCTAAGAGAAGAAACATTCGTCAATTTATATATATATATACAACTCAGTTAATGCATCTACTGATCACCAGACTTCATATATATACCTCACCGTCGGCTTCTCCACCACCGGAGCCATCGGCTTCTCCACCACCGGAGCTGTCGGCTTCTCCTTGATCATTTCAGTCGACCTCCTCTCCCTGACCCGAGGGGTTCAGATAAATCGACGGAGATTCGGGTGGATCAACATGGGGGGTGTCGTTGATCATATCCTCGAGAATTTCTTCCTGTGCTAGGTCTCTCTGGATTGGATCCATAGTTTTCTACAAAATGCACACAATAACATTTTTCATTCAATATTGCTGCATAAAATAACACTAAACAATAATATGAACACGCAATTTGCTACAATAATACTAAACATTAGCAAAATTCTAGTGATGCCCTAACCCTAACCCTAAGTCCGGGCGGCCTGCAAGCACCACCACCCTAACCCTATCTCTGGGGGCCCACGAGCACCACCACTCTAACCCTAAGTCCGAGGGCCCGCGACCACCACCACTCTAACCCTAAGTCCGGAGGCCCGCGACCACTACCACCCTAATATATACACTACTATTACACTAGCTACTAAATAATGTTACAACTACTAAATAATGTTACAATTATACACTACTATTACACTATACTAAATAACACACAAAATTAAATAATATTACACTACAAAATAAAATTAACTATATACTACAAAAATACTATTACAACTAAATATTACAACTACTAAATACTACAAAAAAAGCCAGCCAGCCAGGCGCCAGCCGGCCAGTGCGCGCGGGGGGGAGAGCGAAGGGGAGGGGGCGGCACGGCCTGCACACCTACAGTGCCGGCGCCGCCGTGCCATCGCGTAGCCGGACGGGGGAGCGAAGGGGAGGGGGTGTGGGGTACCTCTGGTGGGGCCGCGCGCGTGGCGGCTGGAGTGGCGGTGGCGGTTGGTGGCGGTGGCAGCGGCGGTTGGGGTGGTGGCGGCCGGAGAATCGGGCAGCCTGCCGGCGTCAGGTCATCCTTCGCGCGTGGGGGGGTGCTCTGCGTGGGGAGAAAAAGGGGCGCGCGGGGAGAAGAAGGCGCACCAAATGTATAGTGGGGGACCTTTAGTCCCGGTCCGTATAACGAACCGGGACTATAGGGTCTTTAGTCCCGGTGGGTGGCACGAACCGGGACTACCCCCTTTAGTCCCGGTTCGTATCAGACACCGGGACTAAAGGGTTTTCGGCCTAGCCCAATAGGCGCGCGCCAATGCCACACCTTTAGTCCCGGTGTGTAGCACGCACCGGGACTAAAGGTACCTTTTTCAAAAAAAATCACCCTGAGGCGTCCCTTATGAATTTGAGAAAAATTTCAACATGAAAAGTTCTTGAATTTGAATAACTAATCCAAATCTATTTTCTTTTTTATAAAATAATTATTCTAACTAGTGAAACTAATAACCATTTTGCCATTTTCAATTTAAAAATGCATTAAATATTATATTTTGCATATTTTTAAATAAGTGATTCAAATCAATTTTCTGTTTTATAAAATAGTTATTCTAACTAGTCAAACTATTAACCATTTTGGCATTTTCATGTAATTCCGACGCTCCAGTGGTCTTCCTCCGGCGAAACCCTAGACCGGTTTTGGGTTTTTGGTTTAGGGTTTAGGGTTTTTGGTTTAGGGTTTAGGGTTTTTGGTTTAGGGTTTTTAATTTAGGGTTTAGGGTTTAGGGTTTTTAGTTTAGGGTTTAAGGTTTAGGGTTCCCTCCTCTGACTTAGGGTTTAGGGTTCCCTCCTCCGAAGATGCCATAGGGCGTGTGCACCAAGGGCATCTTCGAGAAGTTCCGCCACGGGAGATTTCCCAACCCTTTCCTCCATCCATGGGTATGAAACTCTCCATCCATGTTGGCTTGGTCGTTGCCATAGCACATCTAGACTCATATCTGCCGCCTCTCTCCACTCTCTCCCATGGCTTCCACCATACCTCTAACCCTAGGGAGGCCCTCCCAGATAAGCCTCCCCCAGATAAGGCCCCCCATCTTTTGTCCCGGTTTGAGCCCCCACCCGGGATGAAAGTTTCCCGCGCCACTGCGTTCCCGCGCTTTCCACCGGTTCCCACCTCTGTCTTCCCGCCATTTTTTCAGTATATATATGTACGCTTGGCCTCCATTTACATATCACATCTAGAATCATCATTCTCTTCCCATGGCTTCCATCGTATCTCTAACCACCCGGGAGGCGGAGGCGCTTTGCGCCTCAAACTACCCCTGCCCACCGGGCTACCGCGTCCCCACCGGCTGGATGCTGAGCACCGGAGCTGTGCCGGTCCCTCCTGTCCCTCTAGGTGTGGAGCGCCGAATGGCCATCACGAAACACTACTACCTCGAGCTCACGCCAGAGCAGCGGAGCAATCCCAACTGGCATCTCGACTATTTCCCGACTTGGGAAGCCTTCTTCATCAATCGGCGTGAGAGGGCGCTCGCCAGGCACGAGGAGGACGGCCCACCTCCTTCGAACTTCAACGAGGACGACCGTCGGCTGTGGTGGCGCGTCCGGACTCTCTAGAGTGTCATGGCCTACAACACGACCGGCAATAACCCCTGCCTGCGGTACCCTCAAATCCAGCCCACGCGTGCCCAACCTTCAAGGTTCGACTACGGCGACCCCGACGATGACAGCGACCACGGGGCCGGAGACTATGACGACTACAGTGGCGCGTATTACAGGGCTAGGCAGGAGCATGACTGAATCACTCCAACCATTAGGCATGTTTCTTAATTTTCAGTTGTGCTATGTATCCTTAGTGTTTGTGGGTTCCTTCTCTTGTGATGGTTCCTTCTCTTTGTGTGATCACCTACCGCGGCTCATAACGTCTAGTTTGATTGCATGAAAGGGGACCTTTATGTCTCAAATAAAAGGTTTAATACATTACATAGATTTATGTCTCAAATAAAAGGTTTAATTACATAGATTTATGTCTCAAATACATTATTACACATCACCAACATCTAGTGTTGTGGTTTTGTTCTGCACCGTAGCCATGGAGAATCTTCATCATTTAATAGGATGCTTGGGTCAGTTTTCACTTTGAAGGGCGTAATTTCATGAAACTTATTGTAATCTTCTGACATGTTTGTCTTATCATCCACTCCCACGATGTTTCTTTTCCCTGAAAGAACTATGTGGCGCTTTGGATCATCGTATTCTGTACTCTTTTGCTTATCTTTCCTTTTTCTCGGTTTGGTAGACATGTCCTTCACATAGAAAACGTGAGCCACATCGTTGGCTAGGACGAATGGTTCATCCATGTACGCAAGATTGTTGAGATCCACTGTTGTCATGCCGTACTTTTCGTCTACATGTACCCCGCCTCCTGTCAGCTTGACCCATTTGCACAGAAACAAAGGGAGCTTAAAAGTAGGTCCATAGTCAAGTTCCCATATCTCCTCTATGTACCCATAATATGTGTCAATCTGCCCATTGTCATCTGTTGCATCAAAGCGGACACCACTGTTTTGGTTGGTGCTCTTTTTATCTTGGGCGATCGTGTAAAATGTATTCCCATTTATCTCATACCCTTGGAAAGTACATATAGTCGAAGATGGTAACCTGGCCAACGAGTATAACTCATCTCCAACAGTGGTGTTATTCATGAGATGTGTCTGCAACCAATTGCCAAAATTCTTCTCGTGTTCCCCTTTAATCAAGGTTTCAGGCTTCCCCGGGTTTTCGGAGCGTAGAATATTCTTGTGTTTCTCGATATACGGAGCCATCACGGTGGAATTGTGTAGAACTGTGTAGTGTGCTTGAGTGAAAGAATGCCTGTCCCTACATACCATTGATTTCCTTCCTAGTGTGCCTTTTCCAGACATCCTCCCCTCATACCGAGATTCAGGAACACCAATCGTCTTAAGGTCAGGAAGAAAGTCAACACAAAACTCAATGACCTCCTCTGTTCCATAGCCCTTGGAGATGCTTCCTTCTGGCCTAGCACGATTATGAACATATTTCTTTAAGACTCCCATGAACCTCTCGAAGGGGAACATATTGTGTAGAAACACAGGACCGAGAATTCTAATCTCTTCGACTAGGTGAACTAGGAGGTGCGTCATAATATTGAAGAAGGATGGCAGGAACAACAACTCGAAGCTGACCAGACATTGGACCACATCATTCTATAACCCTGATAGACTTTCCCGATCGATTACCTTCTGAGAAATTGCATTGAGGAATGCACATACCTTCACAATGGCTAGTCGAACATTTTCTGGTAGAATTCCCCTCAATGCAATCGGAAGCAATTGCGTCATAAGCACATGGCAGTCATGAGACTTTAGGTTTTGAAATTTTTTCTCTTTCATATTTACTATTCCCTTTATATTTGACGAGAAGCCAGACGGGACCTTGATACTGAAAAGGACTTCAAAAAATATTTCCTTCTCTTCTTTGGTAAGAGTGTAGCTGGCAAGCCCATGAAACTTCCCTGGATGCTTGCCGTCTCGTCCTTTATGATGTTGCTGGTCCTCCGGGGTATCTTTTGACTTCCCATACAAGCCCAGGAAGCATAGAATATTCACGCAAAGATTCTTCGTCAGGTGCATCACGTCGATTGCAGAGCGGACCTCCTGCACTTTCCAATAGGGTAGCTCCCAAAATATAGATTTCTTCTTCCACATGGGTGCGTGTCCGGTAATGGGGTCTTTCGGAATAGGTTGTCCTCCAGGACCCTTTCCAAAGATTACATCCAAATCCTTGACCATACCAAATACATCAGCACCACTACGGGGGACAGGCTTCGTCCGGGTTTTTTCCTTGCCATTGAAATGCTTGCCTTTCTTCTTTAAGGGATGACTGGGCGGAAGAAAATGATGATTGTATGGGTACACGTTATTTCTACATTTATCCAGATATATACTTTCAGTCTCATCTAAACAGTGCGTGCATGCATTGTATCCTTTGTCCGTCTGTCCTGAAATGTTACTAAGAGCAGGCCAATCATTGATGGTTACGAACAGCAACGCTTGTAGGTCAAATTCCTGCTATTTGTGCTCATCCCACACACGTACACCTGGTTTGGCCCACAACTGTAGAAGTTCATCAACTAATGGCCTTAGGTACACATCAATGTCGTTGCCGGGTTTCTTCGGGTCTTGGATGAGCACTGGCATCATAATGAACTTACGCTTCATGCACAACCATGGAGGAAGGTTGTAGATACATAGAGTCACGGGCCAGGTGCTGTGACTGCAGTTCTGCTCCCCAAAAGTATTCATGCCATCGGTACTTAGACCAAACCATAAGTTCCTTGCGTCACCAGCAAAGTCTGGGAAGTCTCTCGATTTTTCTCCACTGCCGACCATCAGCAGGGTGCCTCAACATCCCGTCTTTCTTACGGTCTTCCATGTGCCATCGCAACAACTTGGCATGCTCTTTATTTCTGAACAAACGTTTCAACCGTGGTATTATAGGAGCATACCACATCACCTTGGCAGAAACCCTCTTCCTGGGTTGCTCGCCCTCAACATCAGTAGGGTCATCTTTTCTGATCTTATACCGCAATGCAATGCATACCGGGCATTTATCCATATTCTCGTACTTCTCACCGCGGTAGAGGATGCAGTCATTAGGGCATGCATGTATCTTCTGCACGTCTAATACTAGAGGGCAGACAAGTTTCTTTGCTCCATACGTACTGGAGGGCAATTGGTTATTTCTTGGAAGCAGCTTCTTCATTATTACCAGTAACTTTTCAAATCCCGAGTCAGTCATACCGGTCTCTGCCTTCCACTTCAACAATTCCAGTGTGCTACCCAGCTTCTTCTGGCCATCTTCACAAGTTGGATACAGCAATGTGTTGTGGTCCTGTAACATCTGCTCGAACTGCAACCTCTCCTTTTCTGTGTCGCAGTCTCGCCTTGCATCACTAATGACCCGACCAAAATCATCAACGGGCTCATCTGGTTCCCGTTCTTCACCCCCTTCTTTTTCATTATCTTCAACTGCGGTATCATCGTATTTAGGGAACATAGATCGGTAGTTGTCATCATCGTTCTCTTCTTCATCGCCGTCTTCCATCATAACCCCTCTTTCTCCGTGCTTGGTCCAAACATTATAGCCGGACATGAAACTGGACCGAAGCAGGTGGCTCTGAATGACTCTTGAGGAAGTGTGAGCCTACTCATTCCGACATTCAACACATGGACAACACATAAAACCATCCCGCCGCTTGTTCGCCTCGGCCACAAGGCGAAAAGAACGCACGCCTTCTCTATAAGCGTCAGAGCGTCGGTCACCGTACATCCATGGGTGGCTCATCTGCATCATACAACCATGCATATATATCAAACGCAATCACGATGCTTAAATTAGTACCGCGCAGTCAAAACGAGAAAATAGTTGCTAACCTTTTAAGACACTTCAAAACAAAGAGGAGAAACCTTAAGTGTCGCTCTGGCAGCTCATATCATATTTTGTCTTGTGTGAACTCAAGTGGCATCGCTCTAATAGGCATTTCACAGAACACCTCTAGTGCATATGAAGAAAAAAAGTTAGCACAAAGTTATACCGACCTCTTACATAGGAAAAAAACAGGAGAGACTGGAGGGCTGGGTGCATATATATAGGGCCAGGCCATTAGTCCCGGTTCGAGATACAAACCGGGACTAAAGGTTCTACCAGGAGCACGCGCGCCAGCCTAGACCCATTTGTCCGGGTTTGTATCTCAAACCGGGACTAATGGTTCCTTACGGACCGGGACATAGTGCCTCGGCCTCCTCGGGCCGTCTGGTTCGGACCATTAGTCCCGACCCCAGCCATGGCCAGGACTAATGGCCCGAACCAAAGTCCCATTTTCTACTAGTGTTGCAAGAATATGACTCACGGTCTTCGAGATACTAGAAGATCCAAATTTTGTAAATAGCATCATTGGTTTGATAAGGACAAATGTTTAAAGAACCAAGATGCAAGTATGCATAAGTAATGTAATGTGTTTGATAAACGCGAATCCCAGGAATAATTGTACCTGATCTAAGGTTTGCAAGCTTGTGATGATATCTCTAGAATGTGTTACACTTTTATACTTGCTTCACACTTGTACTTATTATTAAGGCTTATGAGTGTGTGAGGCAATATGTAAAATCAATAAGTAGCATGCAATACTAAAGTAATCAAATGGGGCATGGTATTTAAAAGATTTCTTTAGTAAGATTATGAATCAATTAGGGCTTTTAGAAGAAAATTATGCAAGGATTGCTTTTAATATTACTTAAAATAGTTAGACCTATGTTAACTTCATTTAAGCATCAATTGAACTTGTTGTTACACTTTTAGACTTTAAATAAGTAATGCTAAAAGCAATAGTAAAGATTTATTTATTTTTAATGAATTAAAATAAAAAAAAAGAGTTTAAATAAGATTTATTAGACCTTTACCTTTTATTTCACTTCAATTATGAAAGATGATATTTTTAAGGTGTAGATTATATTTTTTTGATCATTTTGATATATTATGAATATTTTTATGACTTATAAATAATAAGATATGATTTTTATAAGTTTTACAACTTATTAACACTTAATAAATAATAAATAATAGTTAAGTGATAAAAAAGGTATAAAATAACATTATCAGTCTTTATTTTTTTTTTTAAGATTTTTGATATATTATACTTATTTTTATGAATTTTAAATAATAGAATAGATTTATTAGGATTTATCCCTCATAGATTATTTACTAATAAATACTAATGATTTTATTTAAGTTGGAAAATAAAGTATGATAATAGATTTATTTTATAAAATTTATTTTTATAAACATTTTGATATATATTATATGTATTTTTCTGAATTACAAAACAAAAGTTATTCAATTTATAAGATTTAATCATTTTCCTAAATTCCTGAAATATATAATCAAATTTATATTGTTTATTCATTTTGTTAATTGAACTTTAAACCGAAGAGTACTTTTTATACCGCCTTAAACCTACCCTAGGTCACTGACTAGTGGGGTCAGTGGCTAGGACATTACCAGGACTAAAAATAATGAATAAAAAGGCGTTATGACATCGGTAGAACGTCATGCTGACGTCACTCTAGCTCGATCCTCCTAGGTGGATAATCGATCCATCGATCGAGAGCTCGTGGGGCAAAACAGAGGGTGCTACGCGATAGAGGAGACCAAGGCGAACTTGGGAGTGGTGTCGCCGCCCCGTTTTGGTCACCGGAGGTACTCCAGCGACCAACCTCTACGGCGGCCGAGGACGGTACACGACGTAGTGATGTTCTAGCGCGAGAGGAAGAGATTGAAGATGTGCTTGAGCACCGTTGGCTCACCAGGATGCTGATGACATGGTCGGCGATGCGGGGGGAAATCGGTGGTGGTGAATCACCGGTAATGGCCGCGGTGACCGACAATACTCCAATCTCGATTCCACGCCGCTCGTGGCGTGCCTGCTTATGGTACGTGTTAGAGACGAACAAGGACACGCCAGCATTTCCAGCGGTGGCTATGGCTAGGCGAGGGGCGGTCGGAGATGGCCAGAACAACGATGACTGACAAGCTAGGGTTTCGGGGTCCTCTTCTATGGAGAGGATAGGAACTAGAAGAAGGGGAAAATGGGGATGAGGATGGCCTGGAGCGTCCCGGTGGCGATCTTATCCTTCCCCTGGTGACGGCGGCACAGATCTTGGCGTGGCGACGGAGGCGCTGCCGCCAGTGAGCTGCTTCGCCGGCTGTACGCAAGGTGGACGACGACGATAGCCTGGACGAAACGGTATTCAGGCAGGGCTGTTACTGGGTTGTGAGTGAGTGAGCGAAAAGTTCCCGGGGCTGCGCGTGAGCGACAGATAACATGAAGGTTGTTGGGCTACGGCCCGATTCTGCGGACAGTCCTTTTTCCTTTTTCTTTATCTAGTTTCTATTTTCTGTTTTCTTTTCTATTTCTAAATTCATTTCAAATTTGTTTTCTACAAGGGTTTAAGTCCTTAGAATTCTGGTGTAATATTCCAAATGCTTTAGAGATTCATTATACTAAATCTTCTCTTTATTTTTCTTTATCTTTTCGAAATTTATGAGTGTATGAAAAGTTCTTTTATTTAGTAAAGTAAATAAAAACTAGGGTTCTGTTAATTTGTTTATGTTGGGTCCATAGCATAGAAAACAAAAAAAATTCCTACGATGAGAACTATACGCCAAGATCTATCTACTAGGTGCAGAGCAACGGGTGGACATACATCCAACAAGAACTTACCCTCGAAGACAACGAGTTTTGTTAACGAGTAGGAACTCATGGTTGATGTAGTCGTACACTTGCCGATCTCAAGATCGTGAGGAAGTCCAAGCGCCGCAACTCAGCAGCGCATCCGCACTCGCACACACGTTCAATCCACCGGACAACCTCCACCTCCTTGCTCCAGCGATCCAACGGAAGCAGCAACTCCTTCCAGACGAAATGCCACCGGGAACATGTATCTCGCTAATCTGAGACCATGGGGGAATAATTCTAGAGGGGGAGAGAGATGCTTCACAAGGAGGTGTGAGGAAGAAGGAGGAAGAGGGGGGCCTTTTATAGGAGGAGGGGGTGCCCCACGGGTTTTCGACTTCTTACTAGCATTCTCTCTGAGTTGTCAGATCTTGAATACCACTTTTCCTCCAAGACTTCTTCTTTGGACCTTTTCAAGTCACTTCCATGAACTTGGGAATGACTACTTCACTAGCTTCTTAGCAACATCACCTATCTTGAGTGAACTTAACTCATCCTTTAATGTTTCTCAACATCTTTTCTACACTAATAATCCTTCTTATTGCCAGCTCATAATGAGTTGAGATTGATCCATCCTTCAAAATAGTGTTGATACTCATTATTTTTAACTTCCTTCTCCGTGCAAGTCTTCATCTTGATCTTCGGAACTCTTCACTCCCTTACACGAATTCCCATTATCTATCTAGGTCTATAACATCAAGTAATAACTTGATGATGCAACATGCATTTGTACACCAAGTCAACCTTCATGTACAGATCTAGTCAATCAAGAAGATCCAAGAAAATCCAAATGTGGTACATATAACACACATCATTCTAAGCCTAGAATATAGTAGTTGAGTATAATACCTCCAGAATTCAGGCTTAGCTGTGTACTATATGACACCTCCTAATATAGGTTTACATCGTGATACTTAGCACTTAAGGGTTAAAGTACTCTTTGTCTCAATATTTACCCAATTTTCTCAGTTGCTACTGGATAACCTTGAGCAAAGTGGTCTCACTTTGGTTCTGACTAACCACTTACATTTCCTTTGGGACTACTAAAGACTAATAATTTTCTATTCTATTGTAAACTATCCTCACATGATATCTCAAAACTACTAACAAAATTGTAGTTACTATCTTGATCCAAAATTATTATAATATTATCACACCTATGTTTTCTATCATAGACCTACACTGTTCTTTACTTACTGTTACTACAAGATTATTTATTAAGTACTTGTCTTAATTATAGACTTATATATTATGGTCTCGGAGCTATTCTCACCACGAACTTGTTAAGATTTACCTAGTCATCATGATTAAAGAGCTCATCTCACCATGACGACTCTTCTTATGGCTTACTATCAATGATTCTTAACAAAATTCTACTCCATCACATGGGATTCTCAAGTGAATGCCACATGATTTACTTCCAATTGTATCGATACATACTCTAATGGTCTACCTTATGTGGTATGGTGGTATCAACTAGTGGTAAGATTCTGCTACTTCACAGGGGTTCTAAATATAGACTCCATCACTGATACTACTCCACATGATATACTAATCTTAGACATAATCCTCTTTGATATTTTTAACTTACTTAAGATATCTTAGTGGTGTTATACCTATTTAGAGTTACACTCAAAAGACCTTTCTTTAGAGAATACATATAACTAATCCTTAAGAAAGATGACAAAAAGATCTAACTTAAGTGTGACAAGGTTTATCCTCAAGTGGATATCCATCACAAGTCTAGGTTTAGATAAGATGGCTTCCTATAGTCACTATCCAACCTAAAGATCTTCCTAAAATGGTTTTAATCCTAAGGTCAAAGCATATGCTCTGATACCAGCTGCGGTGACCTAGCATACCACTTCATGATGTATACACTATAGTCGTTCACATAACACCAATCAAACACCGTTCACTAGTATTACATCCCTCAGAGTGGTACAACAGAAACACAGTAGGTCCAAGACATGACTATAGATTACAACTTGACTCTTTACAAAAGGTCTAGAGAACACTATAGGTTAAAGAGAGAGAAAGAAACTACTTACAAAGAAGAACCAGAAGTAATATCTTATAACTATCTAATAACTACGACTAGTATCTAAACTATTTGGCTTGCCATTTCTTCTATTGCAATGCTCTACAGAAGTAGGTTTTGTGGCTAGAGAATCCACTTCTATTTACTTAAGAACTTAGTCTTCGCTTTGGTTAACGTATATGTTGACTTCATTGACTCTATTGAAGAACTTGAGCTGTCGATGATGGTTTCTTGAGCAGAAATTGATGTTGGCATCGTCTTCAACGGCTTAGAACCTAGCAAGGGTTAAGAAGGTACGGTTGAGTACGGGCGTACTCAGCAAATTCACTAAAAAGGAGTGTATGATGCACTATCTCTACAGCCACAGACCATAGGTCGTAGGCAATGCAGGTTTTCATAAACATTTCTTCAAAGGTTGCTTTTATTCTGAAAACTATGTCCGACAGCATTCACAGGTTGACCAGAACCTTAATGGGGTTCCTTTTCTGCCGCGTTTGTAGCTCTTTCCTGGAACAGGGAGAAACATGTCACAATTCTTACACTCTGCAGAGGTGCGTCACTTTTCCCACAAGAGACCTTAGCCTTGTTGTACAACCAAGCCACGAGCTTGTCCACACTTCCTTGGTATGGGGCCTAGTCTAAGATCCAAGCCAGTATTTCCCTCTCCGTGACACCGCATGAAGACATGATCCCCCGAGACAACTACCATGGTTACTCTTTGGGTAGCCTCTCGGAGAGTCCGTACATAGCTCTGTCTGGCGGTCACCATCAGCTATGGTGAACTCAGACCCAAATAGAGATGCACAGATAATCTAGACACCAAGATCACGAGGAACTAAGGGGTCCCACCCATGTGCTGGATTCTCCACGAGAAATCAATGGCTTCACGATAACATCATCCGTCCATGCGAAAGGGAGAAGATACAGATGACTTTCCCATTCCAAGTCTTATGGTTGACGTGTAATATACGGCGCTAGAATCACTAGCGACATTGGTTGTTAAGTCCTAGATATTATGTTCCTTTACCATTGGAACTGTATCAATAGATTATTACCATTTGGTAAATAATCCATAATCATATTATTATGAAAATAGTGTTTTCTGACTTTTTTGAAATGCAGGTGATGACAACATTTGAGTTACAAGCATTTGATAGAAAATAATCAAAGAACATGAGCAAGTTGTGAACATGCCTTTTATGATTGCAAGAATATGCACTCACGGTCTTCGAGATACTAGAAGATCCAAATTCTGTAAATAGCATCATTGGTCCGGTAAGGACAAATGTTTAAAGAAGCAATATGCAAGTATGCATAAGTAATGTAATGTGTTTGATAAACGCGAATCCCCAGAATAATTGTACCTGATCTAAGGTTTGCAAGCTTGTGATGATATCTTTAGAATGTGTTACACTTTTATACATGCTTCACACTTGTACTTCTTATTAAGGCTTGTGAGTGTGTGAGGCAATATGTAAATACAATAAGTAGCATGCAATACTAAAGTACTCAAATGGGGCATGGTATTTAAAAGATTTCTTTAGTAAGATTATGAATCAATTAGGGCTTTTAGAAGAAAATTATGCAAGGATTACTTTTAATATTACTTAAAATAGTTAGACCTATGTTAACTTCATTTAAACATCAAATGAACTTGTTGTTACACTTTTAGACTTTAAATAAGTAATGCTAAAAGAAATAGTAAAGATTTATTTATTTTTAATGAACTAAAATAAAAGAAAAGAGTTTAAATAAGATTTATTAGACCTTTACCTTTTATTTCACTTCAATTATGAAAGATGATATTTTTAAGGTGTAGATTATATTTTTTTGATCATTTTGGAATATTATAAATATTTTTATCACTTATAAATAATAAGATATGATTTTTATAAGTTTTACTACTTAATAAAACTTAATAAATAATAAATACTCCCTCCGTTCCTCAATATAAGGTGTATAGTTTTCTTGCACGAATATTAGCGCATAGGCTGTGAGGGCAAATTTCGTTGCTTTCAGACGCAAATACCCTAGGTGATTGACGTGATATAGAGGGAACATACGAAATCTGGGTATCCTCTCTCTCCTTATCGGATTAATTGCCTCTTAAATAAGAGGAACAAATCTATAATTCTCTATACACCTTATATTATGGATTTTTTTCACAAAAAACTATACACCTTATATTAAGTAACGGAGGGAGTAATAGTTAAGTGATAAAAAAAGGTATAAAATAACTTTATAAGTCTTTATTTTGTTTTTTTTAAGATTTTTGATATATTATACTTATTTTTATGAATTTTAAATAATAGAATATATTTATTAGGATTTATCCCTAATAGATTATTTACTAATAAATACTAATGATTTTATTTAAGTTGGAAAATAAAGTATGATAATATATTTATATAATAGAATTTATTTTTATAAACATTTTGATATATTATATGTATTTTTCTGAATTACAAAACAAAAGTTATTCAATTTATAAGATTTAATCATTTTCCTAAATTCCTGAAATATATAATCAAATTTACATTGTTTCTTCATTTTTTTAATTGAACTTTAAACCGAAGAGTACTTTTTATACCGCCTTAAACCTACCCTAGGTCACTGACTAGTGGGGTCAGTGGCCAGGACATTACCAGAACTAAAAATAATGAATAAAAAGGCCTTATGACATCGGCAGAACGTCATGCTGACGTCACTCTAGCTTGATCCTCCTAGGTGGATGATCGATTCATCGATCGAGAGCTCGCGGGGCAAAAAACAGAGGGTGCTGCGCGATAGAGGAGACCAAGGCGAACTTGGGAGTGGTGTCGCCGCCCCGTTTTGGTCACCGGAGGTACTCCGGCGACCAACCTCTACGGCGGCCAAGGACGGTACACAACGCAGTGACGTTCTAGCGCGAAAGGAAGAGATTGAAGATGTGCTTGAGCACCGTTGGCTCACCAGGATGCTGATGGGATGGACGGCGATGCGGGGGAAAATCGGTGGTGGTGAATCACCGGCAATGGCCGCAGTGACCGACAATACTCCGATCTCGATTCCACGCCGCTCATGGCGTGCCTGCTTATGGTACGTGTTAGAGACGAACAAGGACACGCCAGCATTTCCAGCGGTGGCTATGGCTAGGCGAGGGGCGGTCGGAGATGGCCAGAACAACGATGACTGACAAGCTAGGGTTTCGGGGTCCTCTTCTGTGGAGAGGATAGGAACTAGAAGAAGGGGAAAATGGGGATGAGGATGGCCTGGAGCATCTCGGTGGCGATCTTATCCTTCCCCTGGTGACGGCAGCACAGATCTTGGCGCGGCGACGGCGGCGCTGCTGCCAGTGAGCTGCTTCGCCGCCGTACGCAAGGTGGACGACGACGATAGCTTGGACGAAATGGTATTCGGGCAGGGCTGTTACTGGGTTGTGGCTGAGTGAGCAAAAAGTTCCTGGGGCTGCGCGTTAGCAACAGATAACATGAAGGTTGTTGGGCTGCGGCCCGATTCTGCTGACAGTCCTTTTTCCTTTTTCTTTATCGAGTTTCTATTTTCTGTTTTTCTTTCTATTTCTAAATTCATTTCAAATTTGATTTCTACAAGGCTTTAGGTCCTTAGAATTCTGGTGTAATATTCCAAATGGTTTAGAGATTCATTATACTAAATATTCTCTTTATTTTTCTTTATCTTTTCGAAATTTATGAGTGTATGAAAAGTTCTTTTATTTAGTAAAGTAAATAAAAACTTGGGTTCTGTGAATTTGTTTCTGTTGGGTCCGCAGCTTAGAAAACAAAAAAATTCCTACGATGAGAACTACACGCCAAGATCTATCTACTAGGTACAGAGCAACGGGTGGACATACATCCAACGAGAACTTACCCTCGAAGACAACGAGTTTTGTTAACGAGTAGGAACTCGTGGTTGATGTAGTCGTACACTTGTCGATCTCAAGATCATGAGGAAGTCCGAGCGTCGCAACTCAGCAGCGCATCCGCACTCGCACACACGTTCAAACCACCGGACAACCTCCACCTCCTCGCTCCAGCGATCCAGCGGAAGCAGCAACTCCTTCCAGACTAAATGCCACTGGGATCATGTATCTCTCTAATCCGAGACCATGGGGGAATAATTCTAGAGGGGGGGAGAGATCCTTCACAAGGAGGTGTGAGGAAGAAGGAGGAAGAGGGGGCCTTTTATAGGAGGAGGGAGGTTCCCCTCCTCTCCATGGCCGGCACATGGGGGTGACTCCTCACCTCCCCCATTCATGTGGTGGTAACCCCTCCACATTAAAATGCCTCTTCACATTCCCCTTTAAAGTCCCTACTTTAAATGCATTAAAATTCTCCAAGTTCAATGCTCTCTCATTTAATAAAACTCTTTTATTAAATTTATTCAGAATTTTGTTAATTACTTTAATTAACAAACATTCACATATAACCCCTTGCAATATTTCAATATTCCATGCAGAACCACTTTCTGCAATTTCACCCGAAACAATTTCCGGTTTCTATCGAAACAATTCCTGCGCTTTGCAATTCTTTCGTCTGAAACATATGTGCTCTAAAATGGTGTCCGGTAACTCTTAAGTGTGTCACCCTACGGTTCGCGAATAATGCAGACATGATTGAGACTCCTCTCAGATCAATAATCAGAAGCGGGACCTGGAGGTCCATACTGACTCCTGCATATTCAACGATGACTTCTGTGATCGTGAGAACCTTTAACGCTTGTAATTTAATCCCTTTGTCTCTTGATATAATACACGTCCGATATTCAATCATCAGTATCCAAATACCTAGTTTGATCTCGTTACCGACATGCACTCTTTTATCGTCCCCGTGATATAACATTCTAGTGATCACATCACTTGCTTGCAAGCTACCTTAATGTGATATCACCGAGAGGGCCCAGAGTATATCTATCTGTCATCGGGATTGACAAATTCCACTCTTGATCCATGAGCCTCGACATAACACCTTCGTAGCACTGAACCCATCTTTATAGTCACCCAGTTACGGTGTGACGTTTGATGTTATCAAGATACTCTCCTGGTGTTAGAAATTAACATGATCTCATGGTCTAAGGATAAAGCTTACTTCGTATGATGTTATAGCAATGTAAACATAATGACTTGATCGTAATGCTATATTTCGGATGAATGTTCATCACATCATTTCACAAATGATGTGACCTTGTTATTAACAACATCCAATGTCCATGATCGGGAAACCTTGATCATTTTGTTAATCAACAAGCTTGTCTATAAGAGAGGCATAACTAGGAACCTTTTTTGTTTATTAAACACACATGTATTGATGTTTCCGATAAATACAATTATAGCATGCAAAATAAACATCTATCATATATAAGGAATACATAATAACAACTTTATTATTGCCTCTTAGGGCATATTTCCTTCAGTTTCTTCTAAAGAAAATCTTATGGAAATGTGCTTAGTTCCACCATGATAATGGTTATGGCAAGGAATTTAAAATGTTGAATGATATGTAGAGAATTCCCTTCATACTTAGCCTCATAAAGGGATGAGATATATATTTATTATAAGGTATTAATCTTTGTGGTTCATAATAGGGTGATATAAGTTTCATGGTCCTCCATATTTGGTGATTTGCCAAATCCAATTCTACTTGGTTTGTAGAGTTTAGAATTACTACATAACAATCTTGGTTAGGTAATGATGAATCAATAATAATCATTGGTGGAGAAATGCTCATGTTCATTCAGATATAGGTATATGGGTTTTGAGAGGATTTAATAACTTATTTTCAATTAGAGACATGGATTAGTATTAAGACTAAGTCATATTTCCATCATGTTTTGTGTCCATGGTAATATCTCAACTTAGAGTGAGCTATTGAGATTGCTTTACTAAAGTGATCTTGGTTAAGGCTTCTAAAGAATCCTTACATTAATACCTCACTAAGGTTATCTTTAGATAAGGAATTCCTTTCCTAAATATACTCTATATATCTCTCTTATCTTATTCACAAAGATCACATCTTCCTGAATAAGACAATCATCTGACTCCACCATATCCATCATCATATGATGACATGGTCATGCCACTCCAACAATACTCGATTCTTACTCCTAGTATATAACTCCTCTTAATTAACTACCATTGATGCACCTATCAATGTAGCTACTGCTAACTCCATCTATTAACTTCCTTAACTCAATCTTGCAACTTCTTCCAAGGCTTGCAAGATTATAGTTCTCTTTATATCCTATGTGATATCAATCCTTTGGGATGGGTATGGTACTACTCACCATAATACAAGTTTGTTCTTGTATCAGCTTGGTTAAGCTACTATACCTTCAACTACCCCATACAACTCATCTTATATGCTTCATCATACTCTAGCTTGACGTCTAATGATCAAGCTAGATGATTCATCTTACTAGGGCTTTACCTAATTTGGTATACTCACCTCACTTCTTTATCATCTAGTCATCTATTCTCAAGTGGCTGGAGAATAATGACCACCAACCCTTGATCAAACAAAACTTAGGCTTTTAATTGTTTGATCAATATCTATCATCAACTAAGTAGTAGGTTGTTATTAACCTCTTTATAGGCTTATCTTGTTAAGCAAGCTTACTCTAAGTTTATATCCACTTGTCTTAACAAGATTATTATTTGATGTACTAATACTACTAGCTTTCTCATAGCTTCTCAATTACTAGCTTAACTCTTGGATTTGAGTACTTATTATAGTTCACTCATGAGTGAGTTAACTCCTCCGACATCAAATGGTTTGATCACCACTAAGGATCTCATTACATTGATGATGTCATACTTCACCATAGCTAGTTCCTCCTTCTGATTAATTTACTTAAAATCTTTGAAAGGTCAATATAATGGGTCAAAGGATATGAGGCAATAAATTCTAGGTCAAGAATTGATCACACGCATTGATGATCAATAGACAGTAGGACTTGGTTAAATAGAATTGTCATCAATTCACATGACCTTAAGGGTATGTGATGGATGGTCTTGGCTTGACTTATATTTCCTCTCCATTTGATAAGTGTTAATGTTTAAGAACTACCATGATTCTCATGGTAGGAATAACTATGGCAATCAAGTGTATCAAGATTTAGTTATAGAGTTTTCTTTACTTAAGTTACATACTTAACTTTGTATTCAGGGTTTGTGGTAGATAATACCTTGATATCATCTTTAGAATATTAAGTATTCATCCTTGAGTTGTGGTATGGAATACCATGTAATGATCTCTAGAAGATCAAGTACTCCTTATTAAGTAGTGTGTTGTGACTTAATTTTATTACATTTGATCTACCCTTGGATCAAATTATATTACCCAAAATAAGGTTTTTAAGAAAGGTCATATTGAAACTCATCGCAGTCAACTTGATGATCTACTTCAGTTCCACCAAGTTAAGAGAAGCTTCAATCTATTTGACAAGTTTTATTTAAAAGCGCGAAAATTACTCGGATTTTCTATAAATGAATGCAATGCACACACATGTGTTTAGCTTATTTCCAAGCTCTAATGCTGGGGTGTTACAATTATAGCCCTACATCGTCCAAATGGAGAGTAGTTCAGGGTAGCATAATGAAGAGAATATATTTATATGAGAGTGTCCACTAGTGAAAGTATGACCCCTAGGCCTTGTTTCTAAGCCTTGAAACACCGTTTACAATCAGTCTTGTTACATGTTTGCTTGCTGCCACTCTTATTTCAGATTGCAATTACCACTTATAATCATCCATATCACTTGTATTTCACTATCTCTTCATTGAACTAGTGCACCTATACACCTGACAATTGTATTGGGTGTGTTGGGGACACAAGAGACTTCTTTTATCTTGATTGCAGGGTTGCTTGAGAGGGATACCTTTGACCACTCCTTTCCTGAGTTCGATAAACCTTGGGTGATCCACTTAAGGGAAACTTGTTGTTGTTCTACAAACCTCTGCACTTGGAGGCCCAACACTGTCTACAAGAATATAAGCGTGCGTAGACATCAGAGCACCATACCTATTTCTTCGCATGCTCTCATTTCCAATGAAAGGCCAGTGAGTGTATCCCATGCTTCCTTGGCAGTGTTGAAGTGTTCAATGTGTGGCATGTCCTTGGGACCCACACCAAGCTGAATCATGTGAAGAGCGGTTGCATTGAGTTAGCTGTCAATGAATTCTCTTCTTGTCAAGTTGTTGGAATCTCTAATGTGGCGGCCATCTTGAATGATCCTCCAAATCTCAATGGACGAACTGCACACATGATATTTCATTAAGAATTTCCATTGATTAAATGAAGATGCCGTAAGCTTGGGTGGATCACCCCTATTATTTATATGAGGTTGAGGGATTGGTGGGTCGGGTGAATATAAGTGAGAGACCTCACTATAGTCCTCCTTACCACTTCCCTTTTTAGAGGAGGAGCCATTATTTTTATCACTCACCAACTCGTCTTCCTTGGAGTTAGCATTAGCTTTCTCCTTAGAGAGCGAAGTGGTAGCCTCAGAGGTAGATGGAGGTGGGGCTATAGATGGAGAGAGACAAGCAATCATTTGATGCATCTCTTCCATTTTGGTCTCTATGGATTTCAGCAAGGTTCTTTCCAACGTATTGAGATCATCCATAGTGACCTTGTCCACAACCTCACTACCATCTCCCTTAGTACCCATACTCTCTTAGGCAGTAAAGCTCGAATAAAGAGCCGAGACTCTGATACCAATTGAAATAGATCATATGGACACCAAGAGGGGGGTGAATAGGTGTTACTCCAAATTTTAATTCTTTTTCAATTTTAGGCTTGACACAAAGGTAAATTCTCTAGATATACAACTACAGAGAATTTCCCTATATGTAAACCTAACTACTAAGCGAGTAAAGGCAAGTAAAAGCGAGGAACAAAGAAACCGTAGTGGATCACGCGGAGACACCGGATTTGTTTGACCGCGGTTCCTTCCTTGTTAAGGGAAGTACGTCTGCGTTGGAGGAGTGGGCGGTACTAAGACCACCACGCCATAATAGGACTCACCCTATTCTCCGATGGATCTCGCCACCAAAGGCCTAATCCACATTTCCACTATTGGTACCCTTCGAGGCGGGAACCGGTGCCTTTACACAACGAGCGGGGCACACATCCACAACTGAATTGGAGCCTCCCGTGATGACAACAAGCTGCCACAAAAACAAGTATAATCAATAACCAAAATAAGATCTAGATATTCGCAAGAAATACTAGATCAAGAATCCTCCAAGTAAATGGAGGGGAATTGATGCACTTGATTGGTGTTGATGAAGATCGAAGCCTCCTCCTTCGATTCCCCAAAGACCGGAGCCTTCGGGTGGTTGAAGAGGGAGATCTCAGTTTAGTGCTTAGAGAACAGTACTGCACTTTTTGGAATGAATCAAGAGTTCTGACAGGAGGAGTAATTGGTGTATTTATACCCCTGAGAGAGAAGTAAGATTTAGGAAAGTTGCTGTCCCGAAACATATTTTTGTGCTTCACCGTAAACATTCGTGAGAGATCTCTGTCTGTCGGATTGAGCTGTAATTTTTTGTACTTATGCCCAGGTTGTTATTTAACTTTCGTTAGTTTTGCACTTTTTGATTTGAGAAACAGAAGATTTTCTAAAAAAATGATCTTTACCTGCATGTTTGTTTTGACAGGTTTTGCCACTTTTGCATTTGCTTCTTTGATCGATTTCCTTTTTGAATTCTTTTTGGGTTTTCGGAAGCAGTTGCTACAGTAGCTTATGTTTTGATTGTTTTCAGTTGAAATTGGACTCAAAAGGTTTTATCACTTCACTTATACTAATGTTGCTAATAAGAATTGTGTAAAGTTTTGTGTGAAAGAAATTTCCAGGTTAGTGGAGATAATGGTGTAATAAGGAAGTGAAAGGTTTCATGACTCAAGAAATAAGTGTATGAAGATGAAGATATTGATGTTATTCAAGTGGTGACTCCGGAAGAATCTACTAAATACCAAATTTAGAGAACTGCAGAGTCCGTTTTCAAATAGGTAATAGTTCTGGTAAGAAAAGTTCCGCGAAAGATCTGTCCAGTTATATTTTTGCAGTTTTTAGCCAATAAGGAGAGCTACAAAGAGAAAGAGGGACGAAAATGGAGCCAAGGTGGCTCACACCACCCTGTGGCGTGGGCCCACCCCTGGTCGGGCCACCAGGTGGTGTGGCCACCTCGGACTCCGTCTCCGACCCGTTTTCTCCCAGTACCTTCCTTTTGTTGTAAAACTTCGTAACATATAATCCCCCGGATCCCCCGAGGTTCGTATATCGTGTTCTCGTCGTGTTTTTTTTTTGGTCTGTTTTGTTCAGATGTTGTTCAGGGGTTCATCTTCAAAGGATTACGAGCTGCGACGCCGTCGCGAGATCTATCACAAACTTGAGCATGAGGCATGGATCGGAATGGCAAGGAGGAAGTAAAGTACATGACAACAGGCATGAAGGGACTGATACCTTCGACTCTAGATCTCAATTCTTGCCCTGTAGCGGTGGAGGCTCTACGAGTCACTGATGAGTTCTATGACAAGTACCGAGTTTTGAAGAGGAAGGTGGATATGCTTCAAGAGGAAAATAACAGGCTTCGCAAGATGCTGGAAGATTTCCCCATGCCAACCGAGAAAATACCACCACCATCAAAGGAGTAACTCGTCATCAGGTTTGTCATTCCAAGCTTGGGGGAGTGCCGCGGTATCACATCACTATCTTCTATCTTTTTACCTTTTTGGTAGAGTCATATCATGAATAGAGAAGTTATCATGTAGGATGGTTTGCATTATGGAAGTGTCCCCTCTCTCATTAGATATGTATCCCTTGGTGTGAGTAGCCGTTATGGAATATTAATGAGAAGTTCTATCATTTACTCTTTTGCATATCTTATATTAGTTTTCAATTCATGGTTATATGATTGATCTTGTTGTTAGTATTGGTATCACTTTGGGATCATTGAGTTAATTTAGTTGGTTTTGGCAAACCTGGCTTGGTCAGTAGCAACACTATTTTTGAGAATTGAATGAAAAAGATAAAAGTACTCTCAAAGAAATATAATTTCATCATCTTTCTTTCTTGATTTGCTCATAAGTTTAGTATTCTCTAGTTAAGATCTTTTGTGCTTCCAAGGAAGATGGTATGTTTGTTTTTATCACTTGTATGTTTGTTTGTTTCCATCAACTCTTATACTTGGTACCCAGCCTTGCTAGCCAAAAACCTGTACTGAGAGGGAATTCTTCTCGTGCATCCAATCCTTAAACCAAACCTATGCCATTTGTGTCCACCATACCTACCTATTAGCATTATTGCTATTCCATGTAAATTATTGTTTTTATCTACCTTCTAAATTAAACTTGTTATGTGAAAATTAGTGATTAAAGCTCTCACGAACTTGATGGCACACTTTACTTTCTTGCACTTAATAAACTTGAACCATTGTACCCATCTATGTTGCGTATATGCTTGCGCTTTGTAAGTTGTGAATTAGCAGAACCATGTTGTCATGGGGAACGCTTTCAACATTGCACTGGTACTTTTACCTAGTTGATATCATGTTCTTTTGTCTATGGATGTCGTCGGTGTGAAATGAAAGGGGAGCTTGTAAGTCCGTGGAGTTATGCATGTGTGTTAGAGAAACGCCTGGGCCGTCGGTCTAATCCATGCTGTCATGGTGGAAACCTGCAGCACAACCATAACAAGAATCTATGAAGCATTCTTCTTATATAAAAAAGACATAGAGATTGAGAAAAAGGAAAATAAAAAAGAGATGAGAAAAGAGGAAAGAGAAAAAAACACCATATTCCCATGGTAATAAGAAGATTGCTGAGATGCTTGTTGTCTGCTAGCCTTGTCATTTTGATATGGGGATTCTTCCGTATCATTGGGCAAGGGGTACCCCATTGGCGGTTCTCCATGATACACATGTGCTTACTATGACAAGAACTTACCGGTCACTAAACTTGAGTAGCATGAGGAGCGGCCCTCGTATTCAAGGGACATGAGATTTTCAACTTACAACTTGTCAAGCATATCCTCGTATTTGATCACTTTAACCTTAATCACCTAAAGATGCCTATGATAGGGGCAATGAGAGCTGAAAGCTAATAAGTATCATAATTTTTGGGAGCTCTTTATGAAACTTGAAATCCCTGCTTCCCTCTGCGAAGGGCCTTTCTTTTACTTTTTAGTTGAGTCAGTAAACCTATTCCCTTCTATCTCAGCAAGTATTTTGAGTTGTTGTGTTTCATTCATTCATATGATGATCTATTCAATCATGTTTCTTATGTTCCTTGTTTTGCACTTTGCTCTTATCTTGGTGTTTACTACTTTGAAAGCTATCATTGAAAATCAGTTATTTGTGAACTCCGGCAAATTGTCAACTATTCTTCGACCAAGAGCTAAGTTTGCCATTACCAATTATGATTTACTTCATGTATCTTTATTGTGTTTACTTTGCTTATTGCAAGTTAAGTTATATAATAGTGAGATGTCTTCTATTTATGACTTATGTATTGATGAATGTGATGCTTCTTGTCTGTATTCTTTTATCGACTCTTCATTCCATAAACATGAGGCCAAGTTTATTGATCTCAGTTTCGCTTGGGGACAAGCGAAGTCTAAACTCAGGGGGAGTTGATACGTCCATTTTGCATCACAGTTCTATATCATAATGAACTGTTATTCATTGATATATTTCATATTAAGAGATGATACTTATGTTATTTCATCTGTTTTTGCATGGTTGATGAGTTTTGGAGCATGGAGCGCTGTAGTCAGGATTCTAATGGAAAATGTGCTGTTTGGAGGCAAAATTCGCAAAGATCAAAAAATCCGGGAAAATATATGGAAAATCCTATTTTTCCAGAAGACGAAGACTGCCAGAAGGAGGAGTGGAGATGGGCCACATGGGGCCCACACCACCCCCTGGCGCGGGCCACCCTGTGCCGCGCCACCAGGTTGTGTGGCCTTCCTGGCCCACCTCCAGCTCTCCCCTCTGGTGTATATTATCTCCACGGAACCCTAATACCTGGGGAGCGACGACAGAAAGATTTCGCCGCCTCTGCGGGGCGGAAAACACCGAGAGAGAAAGATCTCTCTGGCAGATAGATTTCCGCTGGGGGAATTCCTTCCCGGAGAGGGGAGATCGTCACCATCAACACCACCATCAAGCTGGACTTCATCGGTATCATCATCATCATCATCATGACCATCATCACCACCAGCACCATCATCACCATCTCCATATTGCTGTAACAATTGGGTTGAATCTTGCATAGTTCTTAGGGGAAACTTTCTCGGTGTTGATTACTCCTTGTAGTTGATGAATTTTTTTAATGTTCAGATTGTTATACATCATTGCTCCATCTTTGATCATGATCCATATGATGTCTTGTGAGTAGTTCGTTTGTTCTTGAGGACATGGGGGAAGTCATGTTGTTAGTAGTGGAATTGTGTTGAGAAAGATTAAATAAGTTGTGGTGTACTTCTAGTGGTGTCATGTGAACGTCGACTACATGACACTTCACCTATATGGGCCTAGGGGAATGCATTGTGTATTTGGCTACTAATCGTAGGGGTTGCCGGAGTGACAAAAACCTGAACCCCCGTTAGGAAACCATTGCACGAGGGACGTCAGGGTCTTAGAGTTTAAAGCTGTGGTTAGGTTTCTACCTTAATTACTTTCTTGTACTGACGGATGTTTGCAAGGGGTATAATCACAAGTATGTATTAGTCCTAGGAAGGTCGGTACATTAGCACAGGTTCACCCACACAACACTTAGCAAGCTAAAGAAGATTAATCAATTATATGAAGCGAAAGCACTTGACAGAATTCCCATGTGTCCTCGAGAATGTTTGGTCATCTTAAGTAATACAAACGGCTTGTCCTTTGCTGAATAAAGGATTGGGCCACTTGCTGCATTTAATCTTACTGTCTTTTATTTACTCGTACTTTATTTTCTTGCATTATCAAAAACCCCTAAAAATCCGTTTGCTAAGTATTTGTAGAGAATTCCTGATCCATACCACTAGCCAACACCTTCTGCTCCTCGTTGCGTTCGACACTCTTACTTATCGAAAATACTGCGATACACCCCCTATACTTGTGGGTCATCAGGTACCCCGTTGGCGGTTCTCTATGATACACATGTACTTACTATGACAAGAACTTATCGGTAACTAAACTTGAGTAGCATGAGGAGCGGCCCTCGTATTCAAGGGACATGAGATTTTGAACTTATACTTTTTCAAGCATATACCATAGTTTCTTCACTTTAACCTTAATCACTTCAAGATGCTTATGATAGGGGCAATGAGAGATGAAAGCTAATAAGTACCATAATTTTTGGAAGCTCTTTATAAAACTTGAATCCCTGCTTCCTTCTATGAATGTCCTTCTTTTACTTTTATGTTGAGTCTCCATCTTCTATCTTTATGCACCTATTGAGAGAGCTTAGTGGCCATTCTTAGTTTAATGTGCATTTTCCCAAGACTTGTTGATTGATGCATAACTTTGATATTGCTTGTTCTTAAACTATTTGTATCTAGTCACCCTTATAAACTTTGAAGGTGTCCTATGCAATTATGATTTGCTACATTATGAGGGACAAGTTGAATGCCACTATGCTATGTTTTCTTTATGTGAAACAAACAAACGTCTTGCAAAACATTGTTATTTATGAATCTTTTGTTTGTGCCTTTTCATGTTACGACATAGTTGCTATGTCTTATTGTTAGAACTTTATCTTTCATGCTATGTTGAAGTACTATGATCCCAGCTATCAATGTTTTACAAATACTTTGATCAAGTTTATGATGGTGCATGTCACCTCAAAAATTATTCTTTCTTTTTGTCACTTACCTACTCGAGGACGAGCAGGAGTTAAGCTTGGGGATGTTGATACGTTGCAAACGTATCTATAATTTTTGATGTTCCATGCTTGTTTTATATCTACTTTCTTATGTTTTGTCCACACTTCGGAGTACTTTTTATACACTTTCTTGGACTAACCTATTAACAAGATGCCATAGTGCCAGCTGCCAGTTTTCTGCTGTTTTTGGTTTCAGGAAAGTCAGAAAATGAATATTCTCGAAATTGGACGAGACAAAAGCCAAAGTCAATATTTCACCGAGGGGGACACGGAGCCATAATACGAGATGGAGAGGGGCCAAGGGCCGCCCACACCACCTGGCCCGTGCCAGGGGGTGGTGCGGCCGCCTAGGGCACCCCCTCGGCCTCCCCTTTCACCTATATATTGCCTCCGATACAGAAACCCTAAGGACCCGATCAAAATTCTACGAAAGAGACTATAGCCGCCGTCATCTCCATCCCTAGACCAGGAGGGATATGAAGCTCTTCCCGGTACCCTACCGGAGGGGAGAATTCACCCTAGAGGCCTTCTTCATCACCATGCAAGCCTCCGGTGTGATGCGTGAGTAGTTCATCCTTGGACTATGGGTCCATGTAGTAGCTAGATAGTTGGTTCTTCTCCTTTGTGCTACCATGTCTAGATCTTGTGAGCTCCATTCATGATCAAGATCATCTATTTGTAATCATACATGTTGTGTTTGCGGGGATCCGATGGATATTGAGATGCTATTTCAGATTGATTATTGATTCTATCATGTCTTTGTTATTTGTGATCTTGCATGCTCTCCGTTGTTAGTAGATATCTTGGCCGAGTAGATGCTAGCAACTCCAAGAGGGAGTATTTATGTTCGATAGTGGGTTCATGCCTCTAGTAATCTGGGGAAGTGACAGAAATCTCTAAGGTACTAGATGTGCTATTGCTACTAGGGAGAAAACAGCAATCCTTTGTTCATAGAACAATCGTATTGTTTACTTTACACGCAATACGTAATGCAATTATCTGTTGCTTGTAACTTAATACTGGAGGGGGTTCAGATTGATAACCTAAAGGTGGAATATTAGTCATAGATGCAGTTGGATTACGGTCTATGTATAATGATGTAATGCCTAATCAAATCTCATAAGAGTCAAGATGATTAGTATATGCATGTATGCTTTCTCGATGTTTGTCAATTGCCTGCTGTAATTTGTTCACCCAACATGTCATCTATCTTAAGGAGAACCATCACTAGTGAACTATGGACCCTGGTCCTTTCTTTTACCATCAATCTACAACTGTTTACTGTTTTCTGTTTACTTTCTGCAAGTTATTACTATCTTCCACACAATACGTTTAATCATTTGTTTTCAGCAAAACCAGTAAGATTGACAACGTCACTGTAAGTTGGAGGCAAAGTTTTGTGGTTGTGTTGTGCAGGATTCCAAGTTGAAAACAACACCTTGGAGGTGTTTCCTTGCTCCTACTGGTTCGATAACCTTGGTTTCATAACTGAGAGAAAACTTGCTGCTGTGCTCATCATACATTTCTCTTGGGGTTCCCCAACGAGCTCGATATATTTTGGGCCATCAGGGATGCGCCTCTAATTTTTTTGGTGATTTTAGGAATAAATATTCCACACAAGCACCGCAAGTACATGAGTACAACCATGGCCTTCAGAATATACTTACAGAAAAAAAATTCAACCAATATTAGATTATGAGATTAGATGACCTCGGTTAGAAACGAACATGCTTCACGGTGAAATAGTCCGCCTATAGGTACTGAATTCAGTTATTGTGCACCCATTGGTATCACACGATAACTACATGGAAAAATTCATTCTGAACTAACTAAGGTTAAACTAATCAATGATAAAGTAATATAAAATGGAAAATAAGTAGACATAACGTACACAGTGCCAACCTGCGTACAACGGTACCATGCATGTGAACTAAAAAATGAAATTCAGAGAAACTAACGTTGAACATAAATTTATACTCTAGTAGCATATATTACTCTTAAGTTATCAATATGAAGGTCTATCCTTCCTCATGTCTTTGACGCCATGACAAGAAAAGAGTTTAGATTTCTTGTTACTTATTGTACCATTATACTCACACCATAGGTGCACGGTGCAGTATGAAGTCTTTAACTGTAAATCTTCTCTTTAAATGAAAATAGCATTGTAGTACCTCACAGTTCTTACAAAAAACTGCAACAAATATTCAAGCTGGACCCAGACTAATTAACAGACTTACATGGAGAAAAAAAGAAATAGCTCAAACTATTGAGAAAATTAAAGCACATACTCATAGAAGGGAAATGCAACTTGGATGAAAATTTCTTAACTGCATGTTGATTCTCTAGCTATGTATCCCAATACATTTTCATTAGTTTGGTGGAATGCCTCTTGTTGCACCGATTAGCTCTAATTGTGAGTCCAGTGTTAGTAAATAATTTGTTCAAGTATCATGAGAACACCGTGCCACGAGAATCATGAGAATACATGGACTTGCTTCAAACGAACATGAACTTTGTGAAAGAAAATACTTGGTTCTTGTGTGACACTGTGGCAGTAGACAATCTACAAATTGTATACCAAAGTTAACTTTACCTTCTTACAAGGTAAATAGAAGACCTTAAGGAAACAAAATAGGCAGCACCAAGTACAAACCGAGTGAGGATGAGGTACAAAATAAAGACATGACACAAAAAAGGTGGAAAACAATAATATAGTATTTTTAGGGTTAGGATGATCTAGTTTTGTGTTTGGTTGAAGGGATGAAGGTGCATGGGTTGTTATAATCACCTGTTTACCATGAGACTGACATTACGCCTACATATACACAATTCTCTCATGAAGATATTAACAAGAAAACACCTCAAAAAATACAAATTGAATTCTCCCATCGAACGAATCAGCTGTATAGACCATTTGAAGAGAACAAATAACTGCAATAACCAGATATAATCAAGTTTACAATGTATCTTCATTAAGGTGGACTCTAAACAAATATGAACCATTCTTCTTCTGAAACCCAATTTAATACTTCGAGATACTGGTCTGTACAAAGCACATCTCAAAACACAATCTATCAGTTCGATCAACGGTGCTGAAGTCGGTGATTTGGAAATTTCAACCATATCAGAGCTATCTGCTAGGTATAAATCTATTGGCTTATATATGCGAAGACCTGAGACAATCGTAACACATTCAAATAAAATAAAGGATGCACTCTGATTCAAAGGTGAATTCAGAATCAATAATACCAGAGCATCCACACACACCCTTTGTTCTGCTAGACATCGACTTGTTAATATATTCAAGGGTACCCATAGTTTGCAACAGTTGAAGTGTTAACTGCATTTATAAATACAAATATGCTTTTATGTACATATTATTATGATAACCATATTGCATAACTCTAGATATTTCAAGGATGGGCACAACTCAAAAAGGGGAAATATTACCGATTTTAGTAATCTCACACACCCTGTATTGTCTTAATTCTCAGTATTTCTAGCCTATAGCTAGGAGAAACTTTCAAGCAGCAGTCCATTGACAATCATCATAATTACAGAAATCTGAAGCCAGGTAAATGAATCAAATTCAAACACGATGAAGCTTTGCTTGCAAAAATCTTCTTGTCTTCATAAACCCACCTCTTGTCAATGGATCATCACCAACTCGGCCCGGCAGAGTCATGCAGGCTGATGAAGGAGTTGGTAGGATGAAAGTGGCACCGCCGACGTACATATCCCAAACTGCATGGAAGAAGTCCAGATGGGAGATGCCACAACAGAAAATACAGAAAATGAGAATATGGTGCAGGTGGCGACATATATCGTGGTTGGCTTTTCCATGTTGGTCTTATAGCAGCCAAGCGCAATCCGACCAAGCCATCGGCTCCGCGGTCCAACATGCCGCCGCTTGCTGGGTGCTCCGAGCATGACGGATAAGGGGGAGAGATCGATAGTAGGGAGTTAGCCGGTGGAGTGGACAGTGAGCGACTGGGGGAGATGGTGAATGTGCGGGATTAGGCACTGGTGGCGAGAGGGGATCGAAGGAGGACGGAGATGCGTTTGTTGAGCGGCGAGTCACTGACTAGGCAAACCGCTTATGGTCTTGCATGACTGAATCATGATATTTGACCAAGCGAACCGCTATACGGTCATGCACGACTGAATATGTGTAGTACACGTACATGTACACAGAGACAGAGAGACCAGGTTAAGCATATAAACGTACAGGTACACACAGACAGAGGGACCAGGTTAAGTAGACCAAAGTGCAATCACTCGGAGCACCAATGCTCGGGAATTCTAGGGAGCTTAGAGCTCTTTAAGGATATCCCTTAAAGGCAACATGGGGAGAAGCCATTCACATGCAACTTGGAGAAGAGCACCTCCTCCATTGCCAAACTTTGTCATCACCACCATCATTGTAGTAGTTATAATTTTGTACTCCTCCATTCGAGTTTACCATTGCAAGATCTAAGATGGTAAGCATTAATATTGAAGTAAATATTTGTATGTTTCTTGTGTTTTCTATGCCTTCGACGGATCATGAGTAGTCTCCACAGGCTAGAGGCGAAGGTGTAACCTCGTAAATAGCCTACACACGTGATGGTGAGAAGGATCCATGGTTTGATTAAGGGTTATACCTTATTTGTACAATATTCCAAAATACAACCATGGAGGACCTCTCTTACAATCCAAAGAGAATTACATGGGAAAAAGACAAACATTAACAAGATAAACATGTTATATAACCGATGAGTGTATTTTAGACTCATCTTTTTTGGGGTTCAATTTTGATATTCCCAATATTCCATATTGGTTTATTTCTGTTATTACCTACTAATGACCAATTAGTTGCAAGTTAAAAATCTCCTCGTTTTGGTATATTATTGAGAACGAGGCAGTAGTCTAGTGGTTGGGTCGTAGTTGACGCATCCCAGCGACCGAAGTTTGATCCCTGTTAGGGATGAATTTCCGAAATTCTCACGCCGACCTGCTTCTACTATATCAAAAAAGTGTCTCATTCCTCCTAGCATTGTTTCATTTTTTTACTACCAAATTATAAAGCAGAATCAGCTAGTTTTCACTCTGCACCACTATTCCATGTATATATGTTTGATTTGCACACATTGATCAAAATCTCACAATTCCCAAAGAAAGTGGAGCTGTCGGCAAAGAGAGCGGAATAAATCTATATTATCGTTCTTTCTTTTTCGAGAACAGTTCACGAGCAAAACCAAGCGGGCCTCTATTATGTTGTTTGATCTCGGGAGCCGGCTCCTAAAATTGAGAGTTGACAGTAATGTGTTGTGCAGAAGAAAGTTCAAAGATAATTTCAAACCTACAAAAAGGTTGCAAAGGATATACCTTTGGTATGTCATCAATCTTTGGTGTGAGCCTCCAAATGATCTCTCTTGTTAAAGAAAAGAAAACCTCATGCACATTTAGGTTTGTTTCTGCGCACTGAGCAACAAAATGAACATTATATATGTGCGGAAACCAGAAGGGATTTGGTGCACATGAGCACCAGTGCTCCCTTCATTTTCAGATTTCTGAAAATTTCAAAACCTTACACTTCTATATCTCCAAAAATTATGGCATTAAATATATAAATAGATATATACAGGAGAAGTGTATGCAAAAAAATTCCGTTAAAAATACTTTATATTTTAGGAAATATAAAAAAACAAATTTCTCACAGAAAATTTGTCTTTTTATATTTCCCAAAATACAATATATTTTTAACGGAGCTTTTTTGCATACACTCCTCTTGTATATATCTAGCTATATATTTAACGCCATAATATTTGGATACATAGAAGTTTGAGGTTTTGAAATTTTCAAAAATTTAAAAGTGAATGGAGCACTGGTGTCCATGTGCCAAAGACACTTTCCGTGCAGAAAGTAAACAAATGCAGGTGAATGCCACATCATGCAGTAGTTGTTTCTTATGATAACTAACCATTTCAAAAAACATGATACCGTGTTCGTCAGCAAGCGCTCGCCCCCTTGAAGTATGTACAACCTGTATGAAAAGATAGTCGAGCAGATAAGTGAGCTGGAGTCTCAAAAGAGATAACATTCTATAAAACATGACTCAGCCGAAGTTTCTAGCTTTTACAATTAATAACATGAAACATTTCAAGATATGTTTAGTACTCTGCACATAGGTGAACCTTGTGCTAATTAGGAATAAGAAAATGAAGTCAAGGTGAATGGAACAGCTATACCAGAAATAGATCTAGAAACAAACCAGAATAGCAGAGCATACCCTTTTTCCTTCATCCATATCAGTAATATTGCCCACCAAAATCATGTTCGCATCCTTATTGTGATGTTCGATGCTTCTCTTCCACATTGTTATGTCTGCAGGTCAGTAAGAAAGGAAAATAATCAGAGATAGAAGCTCAAATGCTCAGTTAATTGGTACCACCTTATTGAATCAAGCAGTTAAAATGTGAAACATAATTAAAGGTCCAAACGAACTATTGAACGATGACTCATCGGTGACATCATAAATGAGTAACACGCCCATTGCTCCCCTGTAGTAGGCTGCAAAGGAGAATTCAAAGATTATTTCACTTGCAAGAAAGCACACTTGATTGCTTTGGCCAGAGTACTACGCAAGGATTTATACCAGTAGTTATGGTCCGGAAGCGTTCTTGTCCAGCAGTATCCCATATTTGTAATTTAATCCGCTTGCCATCAAACTCAACGGTCCTTATTTTGAAGTCGATACTGTTTCAAGAAAGCCCCCAACCAGTAGATTTATCATTATCCTTTCTTAAAAAAGATGGGCCAGATTTACGACTGGATGTGAGCTTGAGAGATAAAACAATTATCCTCAACCAGAACTTTTTGGCATATATTTACGTACCCAATAGTGGAAATGAAGCCGGAGGTGAATGTGCCATATGAGAACCGTAAGAGGAGTTTACTTTTCCCAACACCTACATAAGTATAAACACTGTAATACACTGATCATGTAAGGCCGATTTCGACTCTTAATTCTTAATAACGGTTTTGTGCTAGAGGTTATTTTTTGTTGAGGAAACACTTCATATTATAACTTTATAAGACGCTTTGACAAACTAAATTGGTTTGCCATATATCGTCTTAACAGATGAGTACTAAATAGCTTCCATCAGTTGAGGCGTGACGTGGATTCCGCTAAATGCATCGCTGCCCTGCATTTTTGCAAGGTTTTGTTTGTTTTGCTGGAGAAAGGTTTGAGGAAGAAGGTTGAAATATGACATGAATCTGTACCAGTGCCACACTGTACTTTCTAACAGGAGCCTAATTTAATGATATGACTAATCTTATATCTGGTAAGAAAAACTGGAGTACTTGAACTTTTTTAGAGAAACATTTTCTCTTTTGAAGGAAAATATACTACTCTTTTGATGGAAATATACTTGACTACGTGGATTTAATGAGGATCTGGTCCAAATTAATCGACGCAGTCACTCCAGAGTCCAGAGGGAATACTTTTTTTTTTGAATACTTGACTTGACCAAGTATAGATTGCCGGGTATAGCTTCCGGGTATAGCTTCGCAATGAAAATAACTGCATTCTGCATGCATTGAGTCATACGGAGTCTAGCTTAATCCCTTCGGTAAAAAGGATTGCAAGGGGCGAGAAACTCACCGCTGTCTCCAACGAGAATGAGCCTGAAATTGTAGTCCACCTCAGCCCTGGCTGGCGCTCCGTCAACACGCCACAATGTAAAAGGTGAAGGATGAGTCACAAAATACTCGCCAGGCGTGCTGCATTATCTGTCAAATGATCCAAATATGCATATTAGGATTCCATATGTAATGATTCTTTTTTGAAAATAATACAATCTCAACTTCTTTCTAAAGTATTGGTCTGCCTCACTTTTCTCCCATTTTTTGTTGAGGGTCAAGTACTTATACTCCTAAACTATTCTGCATCAGAGCACCTTACTCCCTAGCAAAAAAATCATGCTTAGGACATTAAGTGAGTTAATTTTTAGTTAAGGACATTAAGTGAGTTCAGAAAATGCTTATGAGAATAATTGAGCCAAGCAAATAATTTAAGACCCATGTTGTTTTAACAAAAGAGTCGTTTATTACCAAATAGAGGTATAAAAGTCACTACAAAGGGTTCCCATATAAAATCCGTAACTACCATTTTCACATTACTTTGATAGAAGGTTCGATACTACCTCCTCAAGGACACTAGCTAATATGATTTTTTTAAATGCATATAGATTACTTTTATGCATCTAGATTGCATTTTCTCTCAATTGAATGTTCATTGGTTGTGTGAAAGTAAGCCACATAAATTATTTTGCCAAGACACCCTTTTTTAATACTTCTTCATGTAGATACAAGTTTTATACCTTTCTTTTGTAATATTGTCTACATCAACTGTAATCCTACATGACATGGCGTGGATATAGCTGGTAGTGTATCACTATAATTATATCTACAAAAATAAAGAAACACAGTCTCATTTTATACATATGCAAGAACACTCACTCATATCTTAAGTCAACCACGTTTAATTTAGAACAAGTTTATAAAATATCAATATCTACTATATCCAATTAATATATTACAAAAATGATATAAAGGATATTTATCTGGTATTTAGATGTTGATGTGTTTCTCTAAATTAGTCAAATTTTAACCAGATTTTACTTAAAAAGGAGTAAGTATCATTGTATATATACATGCAGGTAATACTAAATAATGCACCGGAAGTGGAACCAAGGGAGTGGATTTTAGGGGAAGAACAGACGTACAGCTGATCGTTAGTGAGATCATTATCCGAGTCCTTGAATGCATGCCGCTCCTGCTAATTTTTGAAATTCAAGCTCAATGAGGTCATACATGGCATAAGATTAGACCATATCTCTATTTTATAAATGGTAAGCTACTTTTTTATTAATTAGATTACCCTATTACTCTAAGATTTCACAAAATCTAGAATATAAAGTTGAATGGGCATGAGTAATTAAGGAGCACATCTCACAATCATCAATATATCATGCGTATTTCGATATTTGGTGTATTAGGCACAATTAATTGTTCAGCTAGCATCAAAGTCGGACGAAATTTAACAAAGCAACAGATTATGGTGTTGGGCCAGTGAAGTTCAAGTTTCCAGCAACCCCATTGACAACTGATCATTTGTGGCAGGCACTTCATCTACTCTCTTATTTTTAGGTCACAAATTGACAAGCTTCCACCATAACCATTATTTTATTCCATCTCTATTTGTACATTTTCCCTTTGGATCCCATTTGCATAAGTGTTGTGAGTACTTTGAACCCCTAAAGTAACAAATAGCATTTCCTATTTGCCCAAAGAAGTCAGTACCTTAGCCCCCTAAGTAAAATACATGTATATACATATATATATATACATATACATATATCTATTGATATATATGGAAGTGTCTAGCCAGGTTATAAAAATATAACTATCTATTCTATAACTGCTAGCATCAAATTACAAAACAATTACCTGAGCAACAGATGATGATTTTGGGTCTGTGAAGCTGAAGTTTCTAGCAAATCCATGTGATTGGGTATTTGTGGCAGGAACTTCTACTACTATATGATTGGCTAGTTCACAACTTGACGAGCTTCTACCATGACCATTATTTTCTTCCATCGTCACTAGTACATCTTTCGTTATGAGTTCATTTGCATTAGCATTTTCAGTATGGTGGACCCTAGAAATAACACCTAAAATTTCCCGTTTTCCCGGAGACATGCATTATGGTCAACCCTTGAAGTAAAATCAAACATTGCACATTTATTTATTTATCTATATGCAAAAAAATTGCTGAATGATACAAATATAATTATCTAATTTCTAAATCTTAGGATCAAAGTTCAATAAAAGTACCAGAGCAACAAATGATGGTAGTGGGTATGTGAGGCTAAAGTTTTCAGGAATGCCATATGATTCTTCATTTGTGGTAGAAACGTTTGCTACTATTTGATTAGCTAGTCTTGCTATTATTTGATTAGCTAGTCTACATTGACAAGCGTCTACCATAACCATTATTTTATTCCATCGCCGTTGGTACACTTTTCGTTATTAGTTCATTTGTATCAGTGTTGTTGTCAGTATGATGAACCCCTGAAATAACATCTACCATTTCCTGTTTTGCTAGAGACAGTCAGCACCTGGACTAAATTCTAACATTGTACATATAGGTATTCATATATACGAAAAGATTTCATTGAATTATATAAATAAAACTATCTACTTTATAACTGCTAGCATCAAAGTTAACAAAATTCCCAGAAAAGTTAGCAAGCTCACACCTTGACCTAAAATCTACTCCCTTCGTCCAGAAATAAGTAACTCTGATTTGTCTAGATTCGCATGTATCTATACGCATTTTAGTGTCTATATACATGTGAATCTAGGAAAATCCAAGTAAATTATTTCTGAAAATAGGGAATAAGATTGTACATATTTTTATTCATCTCTATGAAAATATTTCATCGAATTATATAAATAAAACTACCTACTATATAAGAGATAGCATCGAAGTTAACGAAACTACCATAGCAAGAGATGATGGTTTTGGGTATGTGAGGCTGAAGCTTCCAACAACACCATCTAACTGGGCATTTGTGGCAGATGTTTTTTCTACTATCTTATTGACTAGTTCACAAGTTGACAAGCTGCTACCATGACCATTATTTTCTTTCATCGTCACTCAATACACTTTCTGTTAGGAGTTCATTTGCATCAGTTTTCAGTTCAAAGAACACCTGAAGTAACATCTAACATTTCCTTAAGTAAAATCTCTTGTTTGCCTAGTGACAGTTACTACCCTCAGCCCCTGAAGTAAAATATGAACATTGTACATATATTTATTCGTCTATATGATTTTTTGGTTGAATTATACAATATATCTATCTACTTTATAAAATGATAGGATAAAAGTATGAAGGAATTACCGTATCAACAAATGATGGCTTTGTTTCTTTGAGATTGAAGTTTCCAACAGTTCCATCTGATTGAGAATTTGTTGCAGGCACTTTTGCTACTATCTGATTAGCTACTTCACAAATTAACAAGCTGCTAACATGGCCATTATTTTCTTTCATCGCCATTGGTACATTTTCCATTAGGGGTTCATTTGCCTCAGTGTTGTCGGTACATTGAACCACTGAAGTACCATCTATCATTTCATGTTTTCCCAGAAACACACACTACATTTAGACTGCGAAATAAAATCTAACATTGTACATATATTCATATATCTATAAGGAAATGTTTCATCAAATTATTATAAAAATCTAACCATCTACTTTATAACTGCTAGCATCAAAGTCAACAAAATTACCATGGCACCAGATGATGGTTTGTCTCTGTGGCTAGAGGTTTCAGCAATGCCATGTGACTGGGCATTTGTGGCAGGCACTTCTGCTACTATCGGATTTGCTAGTTCACAAGTTTACAAGCTTATACCATGACTATTATTTTCTTTCATTGCTACTGGTACACTTTTATTAGGAGTTCATTTGCATCAGTGTCATGAGTACGTAGAACCCCTGAAGTAACATCTAGCATTTCATGTTTGCCTAGAGACTTCTGTTGGAGATATGCCCAAGAGGCAATAATAAAGTGGTTATTATTATATCTTTATGTTTATGATAAATGTTTACATCCCATGCTATAATTGTATTATTAGGAAACACTAATACATGTGTGTTTTGTAAACATAAAAGAGTCCCTAGTAAGCCTCTTGTTAAACTAGCTTGTTGATTAATGGATGATCATGGTTTCCTGATCATGGACATTGGATGTCGTTAATAACAAGATCATATCATTAGGAGAATGATGTGATGGACACACACCCGTAGTAAGCATAGCATAAGATCAAGTCATTAAAGTTCGTTTGCTATAAGCTTTAAAATACATAGTAACCTAATCCTTCGACCATGAGGTTATGTTAATCACCATCACTGGATGGGTACTTTGATGACATCAAACACCCAGGCCCGTCTCCAGGATTTGGGGGCCCCGGTGCGGCTTACAAAATGAGACCCTAATTTTTATTCACACTCTCACTAATAAAACAAAATCGTATGTTTGCATAACTTCATGATATGATATTCCTTACAATGTTCAAAAAATATATCAAGTATTCATCCTAAAAGAGTAAATATACTATAACAGTAATAAACAAACCTCATGTACTACCAAAAAGCATCACCCGTCTCGAGTTCTTCGAAATAAAATCTTCAATCATGTCTTTATAATTAATCTTCTCAAAGATATCACTCTCAAGTGATATTGTCGCTAATCCACTTAGTCTTTCTTGTGTCATTGTAGAACGCATGTAGGATTTCAACAACTTGAGTTTAGAAAAGCTCCTTTCAGCAGATGCAACCGTAACAAGAATGGTTAACAAAATTCTGTATGCAATATTAGCGAAAGGATAAAAGGGGCGCTTCTCCAAAAACTTCAGGATATCTAGAGGACCCATAGATTTCTCAAGTAAATCCCGGATAAAAATCAACTCCCTCCACAACTCTTCTCCATCAATATCCTTATATTTTCATCATCTTTTTTCTCATGCGTAAGTGCAACCTCAAGTTTGACACAAGCATCCATCAAACTCTTCTCATCCAAGGATCGCAACCTATCTGAAGTAAACAAGAAACCAAAAGTTTTTTCATACTCCTGGTATTGTTCAAATCTTGTTGTAAGTGAAGCAATAGCTTGATCAACAATACGCAAAAAATAATTTATCCTAAATGACTCTTCTGTAGAATGTGATTCGGTAGGTTCATCAGCTGGGCTCTCATCCAACTTCCTTTTTCTTGTAATTTTACGCTTGGTGCGAAACTCTGGATTAATATCCATCTCCATTGCAATTTCTTTAGCAGCTTCCAATGCTTTCGCAAAGCCAGTTTCTCTATACTTAGTGAAAAAGGAAATCAGCCCCTGTATAGACTCAATTGCAATATCAATAAGCATATCCTTTGATTGTAGTTGCTTACTTACCAAATTAATATAAGATAGTATCTCATACCAAATGATAATAGAAACTAGAAATTGAAAGTCACCAAGTTCATTTTCTGCCAATGACTTAGCCACACTACTTGTCAATGGATCCTTATCACTTTCAGCCACTTGTAGCAAAGCCTCCCTTATATCTGACATTTGGAACCTTATAGCCTTAACACTATCAACACGGCTCTCCCAACGAGTAGCTGACAATGACTTGACAGTCAATCCTGTTATGTTATCTTTAAGAATTTGCCATCTCTTAGTAGAATTAGCAAATGTTGTATAGATGCGCTGGATAATTCCAAAAAAGTCAGTTGCATTACGACAAGAATTTGCCATATCACATAGTGTCAAATTTAGACTATGACAACCACAAGCTGAATAAAAAGCTCTTGGATTTATATTCAAAAGTTTCCTTTGTACCCCTTGATGTTTTCCTTTCATATTTGACCCATTATCATATCCCTGTCCTCTCACATTGTCTATATCAAGTTCAAGCCTCTTTAGTACCTCTTCTAAAACATCACAATCCTTGGCCAGTGGTATCATTCACATCCAAAAAAACTATGAAAGATTCCTCGATGCAAACAGAACCAGAAGATGCATCAACATACCTTATTATCAAAGACATTTGTTCTTGGTGGCTGACATCAGGAGTACAGTCAAGTATAACTGAAAAGTATTTTGCCTTCTTTACCTTCTCAATGATTTCAGACCTGATTGCAGTAGCTAGCAAAGTTATCAACTCATTCTGGATGGAAGGACCAAGATAATGATCACGAGTTTTATCATTGGTAATTCGGTCAACATGCTCTTGCATAACCGGGTCAAATTTAGCCAACATTTGAACCAATCCCAAGAAATTGCCATTGCTGTCTTGGTACAACTTGCAATTAGTACCACGGAATGCTATGTTATGTTCTCCAAGAAATTGTACAATCAAAAGAATCCTATACAAAACTTTTCTCCAATGCTCCCTTTCTTTTTCAAGTTCCCGCTGAGCAATTTTATCAATTGTTTGATTATTCTGCAACCTCAGACGAAAGTCATACCATGCAGTCATGTTTGTGACATGTTCTCTACTAGTTTCATGCTCTTTAAGTCTATTGCTAAGATGCATCCAGTCATTGAAACCATCATTAGCTAACAACCCTCTGACCAGCCCCTTCCTCAATAATTTGCAGCAAAACAAAATACTTTGTCAAGGTGTTTGCTATAAACAAGCCATTCTCTATCACACTTTTCTCCATTTGGGAGGTTTCTACTATATGACAATGCAGAAAACCTTCTAGATATATTATCATATGGACCATGCTCAATAGATAAATCTCTTCTAGGACCCTTTGCCACCAAAATTTCAAACATTTTACTATCAAGATCATCCCAATTTCTTGGATCAAATATATCAAGATGAACAGAACTATTGGTGTCATTGCCACTAGTAGCATCATTACCTTTATCGCCGATAGTAACATCATTACCTTCATCACCAACATTACCATCATTGTCTTCATTGCCAATACCAATATCACCCCCTTCATCAAATTCTGTAGTGTCAGCATCAATCTCTACCGCATCATCACCACGACCATCATCAACATTAACACTCGAAGATTGATTTTCGGGATTAGTTTGGGTCTCTTTCACAACAAATTTATCCATAGCACCCTTTTGTGACCGCGCTACTGCTTTTTTTTTCTTTTTTCTTGCGTTTTGTAGCACCAGATTGACACTTTGTTTTTCTAGTAGAATTCATGATTCTTCCTGTTTCATAAACCAAGAAAATAATTTAATTGAATCCAATTGCTAGTGTAATCTGTATGACGCCAACAATAAACAATAGTACTATACAGTGTACTATACCTTGATCACCCGAACAATAAAAAATAGAATTAAGACCAATCCGTCCTCTTCCTGTCCACTAGCAAGGCTTCAGTCCAGCTTCTGTACGTAGTCAGTACTTAGTAGTCTCACGGCAGAAAATTGATCAGTTGGATATTTAGAATTTTGGATGCAAGACTATACCGCTCTAGAGCTAATCCCCTCCCGCAGAATACGATCGAGAGAGCGATGCGGCAATTACTAGAACAAGCAACCAAAATCAGCTGGTCCTGCCGGTCACGCGGCTCACTCAGAATACGATCGGAAGCGATCGGAAGCGGCAGCGCGGTCGCGAGAATACGATCACGATCCGATCAGCAGGCCCTCGCGATCGTGATGGACTGTGAGAAACGATTGTATTTTGGCCTCAGCTATAAAACAGATACTAGGCCTCACGGTGAAGACAAAAAATTAACTAAACTATCTATACTAGGCCTAAAAATTTGGGGGCCCATGGAAAACGGCGGCCCTGAGCGGTCGTGCATGTCGCTCACCTCCATCAACGGGCCTGCAAACACCGCTTCGTAACTGGGTGGTCATAAAGGTGTCATTGGGTATTCTGAAAGTATGTGTTGAAGCGCATGGACCAAGATTGGGATTTATCCATCCATATGACGGATAGATATGCTCTGGGCCCTCTCGGTGGAATGTCATATAGTTAGCTTGCAAGCATGTGACTGGGTCACAAGGGATGACATATCACGGAACGAGTAAAGAGTACTTATCAGTAACGAGGTAGAACTAGGTATGGAGATACCGACGATCAAACCTCGGATAAGTATAGTATCGCGAGACAAAGGGAATTAGTTTCGTATGTAAGTGGTTCAATCGATCGCAAAGTCATCGTTGAGTATGTGGGAGCCATTATGGATCTCCAGGTCCCGCTGATGGTTATTGATAGGAGATGTGTCTCTATCATGTCTGCATATTCACGAACCGTAGGGTGACACACTTAAGGTTCGAAGTTGTTTTAAGTAGATATGGAATATGCGTTGGAGACCGAATGTTGTTCGGAGTCTCGGAATGAATCCGGGACATCACGAGGAGATCCGGAATGGTCCGGAGAATAAGATTCATATATTGGGGACCATTTTCTAAGTTAGGAAATGTTCCGGAGTGTTTATATGGAGATTCTAGAAGGTTTCGGAATGTTCTGGAAGGTTCTAGAGGATTTCTTGGAGTTTGCTTGAAAACTAAGAAAGAGTCAAAGGAAACCTAGTGGGGCAAGACACGAATTCGTGGGGGAGGAGGACTCCTCCCCCCATCCCACCGCCGGCCATAGGAGGGGAGTCCTACTAGGACTCCCCTTCCCCAGGCGCGCCTCCCCCCCTTAAATAGAAGGGCAGGGGCGCCCCCTCCTAGCCCTCTCCCACAACTCCAAATCTATGCCGCCTCTCTCCTCCACCTTTCTTCTGCACAGGCATAGGCGAAGCCCTGCAGAATTCTCTACTCCACCACCACCACCACACCGTCGTGCTGCTGGGATTCCGTGGAGAAGATCTACTACCTCCACTGCTCGCTGGAACGGGGAGAGGAAGGTCTGCTTCGACTCCGCACGTGTGACCGACTGCGGAAGCGCTGCCGAAACGCGGCGCCGGAAGGATCGTCCACTTGACCGACTGCGGAAGCGCTGCTGGAACGCGACGCCGGAAGGATCGTCCACACGATCTTGAGATCGGCAAGTGATCGACTACATCAACCACGAGATCTAATCTCGTTAACGCTTTCGGATCTACGAGGGTTAGTTCCTATCTATCTTGTTGCACATGTCTAATAGATTAGATCTTGGCTTTTATCTAGATTAGATCTAGGTTTTGTTCGTTCTTGCGGTAGAAATGTTTTGTTTTCCATGCTACGAACCCATCAGTGGTATCAGAGCCGTATCTATGCGTAGATCTGTTGCACGAGTAGAACACAATGTTTTTGTGGGCGTTGATGCTTTTGTTGTCGGTGTCTTAGCGTGTACTTTGCATCTTGCGGCATGGTGGGATGAAGCGGCTCGGGCTAACATTACATGTCATCGCACATGAGACTTGCTCCACGCTTGACGTGCAACTTGCTTTGCACAAGTGGCTTTGCGGGTGTCTGTCTCTCCCACCATAGTTAAGATTCAATTTACGATGAGTATCTGACAACACTTGTATCAACGTTGTGGTCCTTGTTCGTAGGTAAGATCGGTCTTATGCGAAAGCCCCAAACCACGTAAAACATGCAAAGAAAATTAGAGGCGTCTAACTTGTTTTTGCAGGGTTTTTGTGATGTGATATAGCCATTATGTGATTGTGATTATATTTGATGTATGCAATGATCCTTATTGTAATATGGGAACCGGCAGGAGGCTAATAGTTGTCTTTAAATTTTGTTTAAGACCCGCGTGTCTATTCATCATGTAATAGCTTTATTCCAAGTAGTTGTAATAGTTGTTGTTGATGATGGACAACCATGAAGCGGCGCCACGGACCTTGACGCCACGCTGGTGATGATGGAGATCATGTCCATGCTTTGGAGATGGAGATCAAAGGCACAAGAAGAAAGGCCATATCATATCACATATTATGAATTGCCTGTGATGTTAATCCTTTATGCATCTTGTATTGCTTAGATCACGACGGTAGCATTATAAGATGATCCCTCTCACTAAATATCAAGTAATAAAGTGTTCGTCCTTAGTTGGCACCGTTGCTAAGACTCGTCGTTTCGAAGCATCTCGTGATGATCGGGTGTGATAGACTCTACGTGTGCATACAACGGGTGCAAGCCAGATTTGCACATGCGGAAACTAAGGTTAACCTTGACGAGCCTAGCATGTACAGACATGGTCTCGGAACACGGAATACCGAAAGGTAAAGCATGAGTCATATGGATGATATGATGAACATTATGATTGTTCGCCTTTAAAGCTACATCATCTCACGTAATGATCGGACTTGGTGTAGTGGATTTGGTTCGTGTAATCACTAAAACAACTCGAGGGATGTTGTTTTGAGTGGGAGTTCGTTTGTAATTTGGATTAGTCGAACTCAATTTATCATAAACACAATCAAAGTGAATTTGCATAGTTTGTTGTAGTCATTGGCATCCGTTCACCACCTTACGCTTAGTTATAGTTGAGATAGTGGAACTATAGAAATTATAGATATTTACTTTACGAACTGGTATCGTATTGTTTTGAATGTCAATTTAAAGTTTATAAGTCCTATTGCAAACTTTCAACAAACTCTATTTGCTCCATGAAGTTTAATAAGTAGTATTAAATCAAGAGTAACAATTCCAATGTTAGTATCTAATGTATCATGTTTGCCTCCATGATTCTTGATACTCAAAAGATTGTTTTTAATATCAAGTTTATCTAAGAGTTGAAAGCAATGTTTCAGAAACCATCATATGTGAAAGGTATTGCGATATCTAAAACAATGTGTTGGTTACAACATGATAGAGTATACATCCTCATATTTGATGAGAATTTGTGAAGGTTGGAGACGCTAGTCGTCCTAATCCTCCAAAGGTTTTGAAAAAGAAACATTATACTCGCAATTCACCTTTATAAGCTATAGCAGCTTGATCATGAAAGTTGTCATGATAAGGATGAATAGAAGATGTAAGTAAAATGTTTACTACACTAATAGATTACTAAAGAATGGATTTTTGAAAGAATGCCAAACATTTGATGATGGTGATCCACTTCAAAGTGCAAGTCCAAAGGTATTAGTATTTGACTATATACGCTTTGTACTATGTGTCATGTGAATGACACCACTATTGATGTTGATAGATTCTTTTAAAAGAAAAAAAAGGAATTGCTGAAAGAGAATCTATAAAATATTTGGCAGAAAATAAAAGGTTGGAGATGTCCAACTTAGGCATATAGAAGATATATATGTTATGGTTGTATTCCTTGCTTGTTAAACAATGTGGTTCTCCGGTATTGAATACCGAATTGGTTGTTATGAAGTGTCATACAGGACAACACAATTCATGAACTGCAATGGCCTAAGTAACTAGCAAGAGAATATGTGATGATGTTCATCGAAAACAAACAAAGGGTTGTTGTGTTGCTCGTTAACATCAAAGCTTGCCTTCAAGATTTGTTTCAACAATTGTTATTTTGATCAGGTATTATGACGACAAAAGGTTGTTCAAATAATTACCGTATTCCATAATAGATGGATGATATACAAGTCTGGTTGGAGAAATAACGACCATAAAACTAATGCTAAAATGTCGCAAGACAAATGATTGAAAGATCACTTGCGAAGTGACACCGCCGTTTAAATTATATTGAAAGGATATATGAAGAAACTCTATATTGATGGATTTTTGGAGTCTTTGATTTGGATCAAATGACGCTTATGATACTTTCCAGGAGATAATTAAAACTCCGTTCGTAGGCCAAAAGAGGAACGGACGACTAACTGATTGGAATTTGTACATATTGATGTATATAGTCCATTATGTGTAGTCATGGGCGATGGATTTCAACTTCATATGCTTTCTCCAAAGATTTGAGTGAGTATATGTATATACTTACTCAATAAGGAAGAAGTATGAAACATTTGAAAAATGTTCAAAGACTTTCAAGATGAAGTGGAAAATAATTGTAATAAGAAAATAAAATATTTTATGATTGGATCATGAAGAAAGATGTTTGAGTTACAAGTTTTGCAAAACACCTAAGATTTGAGGAATCGTTCCATGGATTTACATTTTCCAAAACACCATAGGAGTATGGAGTGTTCAAGATATGTAATGAAACCTTGTTTGACATGGTAAGATCAAAGGTGTCATTTATAAAACTGCCATTATATTTTAAAGATTAAAGCTTTAGTGACTACCGCTTTTACACTGAAAAGAGCTCCATCGTGATCCGTTGAAATGACACCATATGAGTTATGGTTTGGGATAAAACCTGAATTGTCTTTTCTTAAATTTTGGTATGCTATGAATAAGTAAAATGTTTACAACCAAAGTCGGATAAGCACGTCTTTGTAGGTTATTCCAAAGAATTTGTTGGGAATTTCTCCATAACGCCGAGGACAAAAGAGTTTGTCGCTTGGAACGTCAAGTTTCTTGAGAAGGAATTTTTCGTGAAAACTTAAGTGGGAGGACAATAGAACTTTGATAAGGTTGTTGAACCTTAGCTATATGTGCTAAGTAGCGCAGCGCCGGAAAGTGTCCCAGTGGCGGCCACAATGCTCATGGCTCTCGTGATTACAAAAGGTGCGATCTCGGAGATTAGAGTTCCTATAGAAGCGTGTGGGTCGGTAAGAATCAAATAGTAAGATTTGATAAGCAAGTTGTTATTGTTTTGACAATAATGAACCGACTACATGCAAAGAAGCGATGATGGGCCCTGACTCCATAAAATGACTAGAAGTCATGGAATCCGTGATAGTATCCATACACGAGAAATCAAGTTTCTGAACTTAGAAGACCCTCCGGAAAGGCGTGAAGCCTATTGGTCGTGTTTGGATCTATAAAGAAATAAACATGGATGTTTCAAATCTATGAAATAGTCGACATGTCGGAAAGAGTTTACGACAATGTTCAAGGAATTGACTATGATAAGATTTGATCTTTCATAGCGATATTTAGTCTAGACGGATTAATGTAGCAACCACTACATATATTTTGGTATATGGTAGTTGAACAAACAAAACAAGTTCTTCTAATAGAATGGTTACCTAGGACGTGTACATGACACGATCCAAAGGGTTTTGTTAAATTAAAAGGATGCTAAAATAGTATGCAAAACTTCAATGGTTGAAGTGAGCATCGCAGAGTTGGAATCTTCGCCGTGATGAAACCGTTAAAAGGTTTAATTTTATCAGAGATGATGAAGATGTTTGCATTTTGCAAGAAATTAAGTGGGAGCGCTGAGACATATTTCTAATACATTATGTAGAGGACATATTGTTGATTAGAAATGATGTATCTTTTATTGACACAGGTTAAGAATTTCATTTCGATGAAAGACTTAGGCATAACCCAAGAATTAGGCATCAATGTCTATATGAATAGATTGAGGCGTTAATATGGTTTTGCCAAATGTACATAGATAAGATGTTGAATGAGTTCAATATGGAAACAACAAGAAAGGTTCTTGACGCACAGAAAGGACTGAATCAAGATTCAAGTGTGTTGACACATTCAAGTGTTTTGACACTTGGTGAAATCACAAGAATATTTTGATCAATCATTCTTTGAGATGTACACATCCAGATATGTCCTATGCTCTAAATGTTATGAGCATATACCAGAATGATTCATAAGATAATCATTGGACAATAGTAAAGATATTCTTATGAGCTTTGGAAGAACTAAGAATATACCATGTATAAGTGACAAATAGTTAAAGGTAGTTCATTGTAAAGTGTTACATTGATACTAGTTTTGTCACAAGATACAAATTAAGCTTATCTCAATTTAAACTATGGGTGGCACAATGTAATGGAAAGGATGTTCCATGATGGATTTGGATGAGTTCCAAAGTTGAGACATTGTGACGGATACTACAACAAAAGGCTAAGTATATAAACTGCTATAGTAGCAGCAAAGGAGGGCATTTGTGTTAAGTAGTTTGTTATCAAACTAAGAGTGGTTCAAAGTGGGCTAATACTTTGAAGATATATTGTGTGACAATAATATCAACATATTTTGAGCCGAAGGAACTAAAGGTCTCACGAAAGGACCAAATTTATACAATGCCATCTCATTGGAGAATGAATAATGCATAGAGACGCAAGGACATGCAAATACACACGGACCTGGAAGTGTCAGATCCAAAGATTATGTTTACCACTAGCAATAGTGTCTATACAACACCAGAAAGCCATAGGTGTTGAATGCACAAGTTTTTAACTAGATTATTGACTCTAGTGCAAGTGGGAGACTGTTGGAGATATGTCCAAGAGGCAATAATAAAGTGGTTATTATTATATCTTTATGTTTATGATAAATGTTTACATCCCATGCTATAATTGTATTATTAGGAAACACTAATACATGTGTGTTTTGTAAACATAAAAGAGTCCCTAGTAAGCCTCTTGTTAAACTAGCTTGTTGATTAATGGATGATCATGGTTTCCTGATCATGGACATTGGATGTCGTTAATAACAAGATCATATCATTAGGAGAATGATGTGATGGACACACCCGTAGTAAGCATAGCATAAGATCAAGTCATTAAAGTTCGTTTGCTATAAGCTTTAAAATACATAGTAACCTAATCCTTCGACCATGAGGTTATGTTAATCACCATCAACAGATGGGTACTTTGATGACATCAAACACCGCTTCGTAACTGGATGGTCATAAAGGTGTCATTGGGTATTCTGAAAGTATGTGCTGAAGCGCATGGACCAAGATTGGGATTTGTCCATCCATATGACGGATAGATATGCTCTGGGCCCTCTCGGTGGAATGTCATCTAGTTAGCTTGCAAGCATGTGACTGGGTCACAAGGGATGACATATCACGGAACGAGTAAAGAGTACTTATCAGTAACGAGGTAGAACTAGGTATGGAGATACCGACGATCAAACCTCGGATAAGTATAGTATCGCGAGACAAAGGGAATTAGTTTTGTATGTAAGTGGTTCAATCGATCGCAAAGTCATCGTTGAGTATGTGAGAGCCATTATGGATCTCCAGGTCTCGCTGATGGTTATTGATAGGAGATGTGTCTCTATCATGTCTGCATATTCACGAACCGTAGGGTGACACACTTAAGGTTCGAAGTTGTTTTAAGTAGATATGGAATATGCGTTGGAGACCGAATGTTGTTCGGAGTCTCGGAATGAATCCGGGACATCACGAGGAGATCCGGAATGGTCTGGAGAATAAGATTCATATATTGGGGATCATTTTCTAAGTTAGGAAATGTTCCGGAGTGTTTATATGGAGATTCTAGAAGGTTTCGGAATGTTCTAGAAGGTCCTAGAGGATTTCTTGGAGTTTGCTTGAAAACCAAGAAAGGGTCAAAGAAAACCTAGTGGGGCAAGACACGAATTCGTGGGGGAGGAGGACTCCTCCCCCCTTCCCACCGCCGGCCATAGGAGGGGAGTCCTACTAGGACTCCCCCTCCCAGGCGCGCCTCCCCCCCTTAAATAGAAGGGCAGGGGCGCCCCCTCCTAGCCCTCTCCCACAACTCCCAATCTCTGCCGCCTCTCTCCTCCACCTTTCTTCTGCACAGGCATCGGCGAAGCCCTGCAGAATTCTCTACTCCACCACCACCACCACACCGTCGTGCTGCTGGGATTCCGTGGAGAAGATCTACTACCTCCGCTGCTCGCTGGAACGGGGAGAGGAAGGTCTGCTTCGACTCCGCACGTGTGACCGACTGCGGAAGCGCTGCCGAAACGCGGCGCCGGAAGGATCGTCCACTTGACCGACTGCGGAAGCGCTGCTGGAACGCGACGCCGGAAGGATCGTCCACACGATCTTGAGATCGGCAAGTGATCGACTACATCAACCACGAGATCTAATCTCGTTAACGCTTTCGGATTTACGAGGGTTAGTTCCTATCTATCTCGTTGTACATGTCTAATAGATTAGATCTTGGCTTTTATCTAGATTAGATCTAGGTTTTGTTCGTTCTTGCGGTAGAAATTTTTTGTTTTCCATGCTACGAACCCATCAACTTCCAGTACGAGCACTGAAGTAAACTTTAACATTGTACATATATTTATTCATCTATATGAAAAAAAATCATTGAATTACACAAATTTAGCTATGAACTTTATAACTGCTAGCATGGAAGTACGAAGAAATTACTAGAACAACATATGATGGTTCTGGGTTTGTGAGGATGAAGCTTCCAGCAACGCAATCTGACCGGACATTTGTGGCGCACATTTTTGCTACTATGTTATTAGCTAGTTCACAAGATGCCAAGCGGCAACCATGACTATTATTTGCTTCCATCTTTGCTGGTACAATTTCCATTAGGAGTTCATTTGAATTAGAAGTAACATCTACCATTTCCTGTTTGACTAGAGACGGTCAATACGACTCATCCCTAAATAAAAATCTAATAATGCACCTACATTTATTCATCTATATGAAAAAAATTCATAGAATTTTACAAATCTAACTATCTACTTCTTAACTAATAGCATCAAAGTACAATGAAATTACCGCACCGACAGATGATGATAGTGGGTCTATCATGCTGAAGTTTCCAACAAAGCCATTTGACTGGGAAATTGTCGCGGAAACCTGTGCTACTACATTATTGGATTGTCCACAAGTTGCCAAGCTGCTACCATGACCATTATTTTTTCCATCGCTGCTGGTAGATTTTCCATTAGGAGTTCATTTGCATCAGTGGTATGAGTACACAGAACTCCTGAACTAGCATCTACTATTTCCTGTTCTCCCAGAGATAGTGTGAGTACACTCAGCCCCTTGAAATAAATTCTAACATTGTACGTATATTTATTCATCTATATGATTTTTTGTTTAATTATACAAATCTATCCATCTACTCTATAATAGAGCGTACTGACTAACGCTTAATTCTTGTTTACATACACTAGTACTAAAATGTTAATTAAACAAGATTTAATTTTTAGATGTACTTAGTCCATGTTTCAAGGATAGTGTGGTAGGGTACAAGACACACACAAAAATATTTGATGCTCGGTTATAGTAGGCATAGAACCAAGTTGATATTTGGACAACATTGTACATATACTTATTTGTATATACTCCCTTCGTTCCAAAATATAAGATGTTTTAGTATTTTCTAAAAAAACATGTATCTAGACGCCTTTTAGTGTGTAAGTTCGGAGCAACATGAGTGAACCTATACACTAAAATGTATCTAGATACATATATGGGGCTAAAATATCTTATATTTTGAAACGGAAGAAGTGCCATATAATTGTTATTATTTATCTATGGGGATATATAAGGTTTTTTTACAACATGTTCTACTTATGAAAAAGCTATGCTAATCATCTTCAGCCAATGTTTTAGCTGGTACTATTACTATCAAATTGTTTCTGGCCATCAAGAGATATTGGGTCGACGTGCCTAAATCTTAGTAGTAGTAGTTGAGCTTTATGGTGAGGAGTTCTGGTTTGTGGTAGACACTTACATCGAGGCAATGGATACATATACCTCGCTTATAGATGAACTTTTGACGGTATCAATTTTATTCAATTCATTGACAATCTCACTTATAGTAGGCCTTCTCACTCTGTCGACCTCCACATACTTTAGTGCTATTTGAAGGCATGTAAGAACTTCTCCTGATGTACGTGAAGACATTATCTCCCCCGGCCTGTTTCGCCAATTTTCATGTACCTACAGAATTAAAAATAACACAATACTTCCATTCTGATACATGCATTGTAAAAACTAATAGTACTATTCATGGATGATAAGAATTTTGTTCCTACATGGTCGACAAACTCTTGGGGAGAAACATTTGCACATTTGGAGTAGCCTCCATATCCTGCGACTATTCTTATGACTATAACACCGAAAGTGAATACATCGTACTTGGACGTGATTTCGTTTCTCTCAATGTATTCGGGTGGCATGTATCCGCTGCAGGGTATAAAATACATGATTACATTTATAACAGGAATAAATCTTGACTAGTGCTCAATATGTATCAGCTTACCGTGTTCCTAGGTTTGTTGTTGTGATAAATGTGTGTTCCGGTGGGAAGAGTCTTGATAAACCAAAATCTCCTATTTTTGGCGTCATGTCTTTATCCAACAATATATTGACAGGTTTTAAGTCCATATGGTAAATAGGATCGTTGTATCCATTATGAAGGAAATTCAATCCTTCACATACCCCCTTAATCTATACTATTAAATTGCTTGAGGTCTTGATGGTTGGTACGCTCTTCGTCCGTCCTTAGATTTTCCCACGCGAGCCTAACCTGATCGGTTTATACACTCAGAAACCTGATCGATTACGGTTGAAGCATATTTTAGTAGGTAAGTAAAAGAAGATTGATTTCTTTCTGTCCTCGGTCCAACGTTTCCATCTGTCAAACGTTTTGATCGTCCGCTCCTCAGTGTCGAAGCATACCAATCCAAACTTGAGTATCCTCACATCAGACCGGATTCGTGCTCTTCTTACCTCGTGTGAGCATTTAAATTAGGAGCAATTACATCGATCAGACCCGAGTCGTCTTCTTCTCTTGCCTTGTCTGAGCCTTAAAATTATGGCCCATCAATTGCCGTCATCAAATCGATCGAAGCATATGATCAAAATTGAGCGGTCGACGATCAATTGCCATCATCAAATCGACCGAAGCATATGATCAAAATTGAGCGTTCAAGACAATCTAGGCTTGCGATCGAATTCGAGCGTTCCTCTCGAAGCTAGCGATTAAGCGGGCAAACAAGAACAAAGGCGGCGACCACAGTGGATGGAAGCAAAGTTGACGAGGTCATGGGCGAGAAGAGCGAGATGATCAGGCTGCTCAGCTCCGACGGAAGTCGCTCTGACATCATGCACGAGGCGACCGAGCTGTCATATCCACCGCATGATCGCCACCGAGTTCGACGACCCTGCCGAGGCCATGTACCGCCTCTTTACGTGCAAGAACGAAGCCCTACTGGCGTGGCGGGCGCAGTCGGGCCAGCGCCGTCTCCCTGCACATTGTGATAGAAGTCATGGTAGGCGCTTTGTTCGTAGTGCAGGACGAGCTGCGCGGGTGAGGCGAGCTGGTGGCCAGCGCCTGGTGGGGTCGGGCGATATTGTACTGATGCGTAACTTCGATGTTTTTTATCTGCAAATGATCAATATTTCCATTAGTGTGGAGATTCAGTAATATGCTCCCAGGTTAAGTCACGCATGATGCATTCTGTACTTAAAAAAACAGATACACGGCGGCAGCCGAAATCAAGCGGATCGCATGGCCGGAGGCAAAAGGCTAGAGGCTCGCATGGCGATTGAAACAAGAGCACATGAATGAGTGAAGGACAAGCGTCCAAGGCTCAAAGTCGAAGCTATGGTACTGCATTGTCTCTCCTTGGCGAGCTGCCCTTGCCTGCCGGTGTGAAATTTTTGTCCAATCTTCAAATTTGTGATTTGTTGCACAGTTCCCTTGCCCCGTATTCAGAAACAAGTAGTAGTGGTGAAGTGCGGCATTATTCTCAACATGCAGAAAAAATAGCGTTCAGGGCTTCATGCTCTGCATGCAGTTGGCTCTACAGGTACAACATCCTGCAGTTAAGAGTTCATCCATTGCACATGAAGCTTTTGCGTGGAGATTTAATGTGCATATGATCCAAGAATAGGGTCTCCAATTATTTGTTGTATCACCTTGGAGATGTTGTATTGATCAAAAGCAATATCGTTTTATGGTAAATAAAGATGATAAATTGTACTACATAAAAGTAACTACGCTTGAATACTGTCTTGTCCTCTTCCTCAAAATCATTAAACCGAATTTTAGAACTCTCAAATTGTGACAATTCATCCTTCAAATGAGTGAGCATGCTGTCGCTGAAGATTCAGAAGCTCATGTCCGAGCTTCACTTCGTACTAGGTAATAACTGTTTTGTGCTTAGCATATACTGCTCACGATTTGTTTAGGTGGAGTGGGCGTCGGTGGGCCAATTTGTTCAGATGTTGGAAAGTGTAATATGGCCATATGGGTATGTATTGAGATGTGGACATTCAGGATACTTCAAGGCAGAGGAAGTGGGAGCATTGTGCTGTGATGAGCTATGAGATTTTTATTTAATCCCGATGTTGTATGAATTGTGCTTTCTAGGAGGATGTACAATCAGTTCATCTTATAGTTCATACTTTTATGAATTTGATTTGAGTTGGCTACGGGAAATAATTGTTGCCGTATTCTTTGGCATTTCAACATTCTGCCAAGATAATTCCCTCTAAGAAAATTTCATTATTTATTCTATGTTCAATGAGAGAGACTCAATCTATGTGCTTTAAAATTGGTCATATTCTATATATCATGGGGCAATAAACTTAAAAAACTGTGGCAACGCACGGATATTTAACTAGTTATTTTATAATGTACATTCCAATCCATCCCACATGATTCGTCTGTTGAAGTAAACAAGAAACTAAAATTTTAGGGAACATGAAAGAAGACGGTTTTTTTTTGACATGCAAAACAATACTTTTTACCAGAAAGATACTTGTCAAGGCCTCCACCTGGCAGGTATTCGATGCAGCGAACTCCCACTTCCGCAAGGGCCAAAATAGGTACACCGTTGTGTTCAACGACTTGACGTCTTGAATCATAGTAGTCTTAGAAATAAGCAACTTGTATTATCTAGGAGCCAAAGGCCACAATATATAGTACATCTGACTTGAGGTACAAGAAGATAAATCTAGACAAATACGGACTCCTAGACCAGTACTAATACACCTTAACACCCCCTCCTCCCCTCAAATGCAAAGCATATGAAATAGCATTGCATTTGAAGAAGTGAAAACTACAAAAGAAATGATAATCCAAAATCCGCGTCTTCAAAGTGTCGTCATAGCATGAAGAGTCTTCAAAACCTGTAGAGTCAAGCCACAGTCGATCGAAGAAGAGATTGACACAGACCGAGAGACGGTCAGAAGAACAACGTGTCACAAAAGACCATAGCACAAGAAGCCAACATCATATAAGGTCACCAGGAAAAAGAATATGCGTAGATCAATGACAATACGACGATGCCACATCATAGAAAGATACACACCACATCAAGAGAAGATGGGTTGTCAAAAGATGGCACATCAAGAGAAGCAAGCATGCTGCACCAGATTATAACCCAAGAAACCAGCGACAAAGAATCTCGACCGGCAAGACAAAGGACGTAGATCAATCAGCAATGCAAAGGGAGGCCACAAGAGGACCAGAAAAGCAGGCTGACATAAAGGTATAGTGGACTCACATGACAAGAGAAACCCGAAAGAATAACGGATTTGGTGGACGCAGCGGAAAGACCAGAACAATGTTGGAAGACAAAGATAGAGTCAAAACGGACACCGTCGAAAATCACCGAAGAGTGAAGAAGAGACGTTCCGACGACATGACACTTTTTCTTTTAAGGAAAAATTGTTGAGAAATAGAGCAATTTTCCAAGAGATTTAACCAAAATAAAAGGAAGATAAAGCATAGGCAGAATAATAGAAAATGACCAAAAGATGATATACATCACGGTAGAGGAACCGCCGGTGTTCCCGTTAGCGTTGGCACTGTCGTCAGCCATGTTGTCGAGGAAAAGGTTGTTGATATCGGGGAAGAAGTCGTCGTTGGGGAATACGTCGCTGCAGTCGCTATCCGTGAAGGAGTCCGTGATGAAGCCAGTAGTCACGCTGGTAGCGCTCCCCAAAACCCTTATCGCCCTTCTCCCGTACAGGACTCGAAGCAACGGGGTCTCAGAGGCCTACTGTCCCAGCTCACGGTGCACGCCGCAAGACGGGATGGGGAAGATCTAAGTAGCACAATGCTCTGAAACTGGAGGTGCAGGGTGTGTGCGTTGGTGTGTCTGAGGAGAGGAGCGACCTCTCACTCTTATAGGCACGGGTAGGCAGGCGAACAGTCGGCGTCGGGAGAGGAAACGAACAGGCATCGACCGAAGCCGAGCAGCCTCCACTAAGCTCGAATTAAATCTCCACTGAGTTCGTGCGTATTAAAACTGTTCAAATTATTATCCATTTATGCGTGGCAAAAAGAAAGAGAAGCTCTCGGCTCGAGGCATTCCCGCAACCCGCGGCGCGTGCATCGTGACGAGACGAGGCGGGCGGCGGAGGAGGAGGAGCGCGCGTGTATATGTCTTCTCTTCTCAATCTCGTACAAGTGGTGGAAGAGCTCTCCTTATAAGCTGGTCCAACTTCCACTCAACTAGCAATGTGGGACTAAACTCTTGTCCCACCTCTTTGCCTTGCATGAATTGGCCAAGTGGGCCTCTAGGATTTCAGGAATTGTTGAATAATATAAATGGGCTGGGCCTTTATTAGGAAAAATTCTAACAATCCCCCACCAGATCCCAGAGGCACACCTAAATTTGCCTATGGTTTCAAAACATTGTTTATAGACTGGTACTAGTGGAGACTGTTAAGTTGAACTTTCACCTAGAACTCTATGCTACACTAGTTTGCAACTTGTACAGTGGACTATGCCTTGAACTGCAAGTTTGCTGCATTCTAGCTTTACACAAAGCCTTGACCAATACTGGGCTGCCGTGGGACTTCCCCTCGGGTGGAGCTTATGCGTCATACTCCATAGCCTTTCATGAGTTTATTAGAGAGCACCCAACTCTCTTAGACCGTGATGTTTAACAATCAGACTCATATAGGTGTGTTCTTCAAAAGATGTTCTGCAGGACAACATCTCTGCTTAAACTAAGCCACTTAGAACACATTAAGATAAATCAACCTGCCATGCAGAATAGGAAAGTATTGCATCTTCACGGAGTGGTGTTTTAAAGTAGGGATACTTTCCTCTCAGTTAACCAACAGCTTGTCTCCCAATTCTAATTCACGGGATCTCCGATCACATAGAGTGGTTTACCACTGTGGAAAACTTATATTGTGGGTCTCATACCCATCTCCTTTGATGCATTTTCTATCACGTTACGTGATAGACCCTTTGTGAAGGGATCTGCCAGATTCTTAGATGTTTGGATATAATCTAATGCAATAACTCTGGAGTTTCTCATTTTCCTGACAGATTTCAATCTCCTCTTCACATGTCTTGAGGACTTCATATTATCCTTAGAACTGTTAACTTTAACAATCACAGTTTGATTATCACAGTTCATTGGGATTGCGGGTATGGGTTTCTCAACCATAGGTAAGTCCATCAAGAGTTCTCGAAGCCACTCTGCTTCGACAGTGGCTGTGTCTAATGCTGCGAGTTATGCTTCCATAGGTGACCTTGTTAAGATGGTCTGCTTGCAAGACTTCCAAGAAACAACACCACCACCAAGTGTAAATATATATCCACTCGTGGCCTTTATCTCATCAGCATCAGATATCCAATTTGAATCACTATATCCCTCCAGCACCCTTGGGTACCCAGTATAGTGAATGCCGTAGCTCGCAGTGCCATTTAGATAGCGCATGACTCTCTCAAGAACTTGCCAATGATCATCTCCAGGATTTGAAACAAACCGACTGAGTTTGCTTACAGCAAAAGCGATGTCAGGCCTCGTAGCGCTAGCTAAATACATAAGCGACCCAATAATCTGAGAATATGTCAATTGATCTCTAGTAGTGCCTCTATTCTTTCGAAGTAACACACTAGGATCATACGGTGTTGGAGAAGACTTGCAGTTGCTATACCCAAAGCAACTCAAGATCTTTTCCACATAGTGAGACTGAAGCAGTGTGATCCCACCATTATCATCTCTCAATAGCTTGATGTTTAAAATAACATCAGCTACTCCCAGATCCTTCATCTCAAAAGACCGAGATAAGAAATCCTTGACTTCCTTAATCACATTAATATTGGACCCAAAAATCAGTATGTCATCAACATACAAACAAAGAATTACTCCCTCGCTCCCACCATAGCGATAGTATACACATTTGTCAGCTTCGTTTACAGCAAAACCTGCAGTGGTTAGGGTTCTCTCAAACTTCTCGTGCCACTGCTTAGGTGCTTGTTTAAGGCCATATAAAGACTTCAACAACTTACACACTTTTCCTTCTTGACCACTCACTACAAATCCATCTGGCTGATCCATATAAATTTCCTCGTCCAACTCTCCATTTAGGAAAGCCGTCTTAACGTCCATTTGATGAACGAGAAGACCATGTGAGGCATCCAAAGATAGTAGTACGCGAATGGTGGTCAATCTTGCTACGGGTGAGTAAGTATCAAAGAAGTCCTCACCTTCTTTTTGGGTATAACCCTTGGCTACAAGTCTTGCCTTGTACTTCTCAATAGTACCATCAGGCCTAAGTTTCTTCTTAAACACCCATTTGCATCCTATGAGTTTGCACCCACAAGGACGATCGGTGATCTCCCATGTTCCATTCGCTAAGATGGGATCCATCTCACTACGAACGGCTTCCTTCCACTAGTCAGCATCAGGAGATGCATAGGCTTCTGAAATAGAGGTAGGAGTATCATCCACAAGGTACACAATGAAATCATTACCAAAGGATTTTACAGTCCTATGTCTCTTACTCCTCTTAGGAATTTCATTATCATCCTCCTCAGGTTTTTCCGAGTGTTCAATAGGAATGGTATGTTCAGGAATTGTGGGTATTTCCTGATTCAATGAGTCAGGTATCTCCTGATTTGATGAGCTAGGTATATCCTTCATGGGAAAGATATCCTCAAAGAAAGTCACATCATTTGACTCCATGATTGTACCAACATGCATGTTTGGTACTCCAGATTTTACTATCAAGAATCTATAGCCAATGCTATGAAAAGCATATCCCAGAAAAACACAGTCCACGGTTTTTGGTCCAAGTTTGCGCTTCTTTGGGATTGGCACATGAACCTTTGCCAGACAGCCCCAAGTTCGCAAGTAAGAAAGATTTAATCTTTTCTTTTCCCATTCTTAAAATGGAGTAATCTCTTTGTTCTTAGTGGGAACTCGGTTTAGGACATGACATGCAGTCAGTAATGCCTCCCCCCACCATTCCTTGGAGAGACCCGATGTGTCTAACATGGCGTTAACCAAATCTGTTAGAGTACAGTTCTTTCTTTCGGCTACCCCGTTTGACTGGGGCGAGTAGGGAGGCGTCCTCTCATGGATTATACCATGTTCCGCACAAAAAGAATCAAACTCGTTGGAAAAATACTCTCCACCACGATCAGACCTAAGCCTCTTAATCTTTCGATCAAGTTGGTTTTTCGCTTCAGCTTTATAGATTTTGAAGTAACTCAAAGCCTCATCTTTTGATTTTAGAAGATACACATGACAATATCTCGTAGAGTCATCAATCAATGTCATAAAATATTTCTTTTCACCTTTTGTTAACACACCATTCATCTCACAAAGATCTGAATGTATGAGCTCTAGTGGCGCCAAATCTCTCACCTCTGCAGTCGTATGTGACTTGCGAGGTTGCGTTGCTTGCACAGAAGTTTGGCATTTAGATCCCTTCACAGTAGTGAATTTTGGGATTATATTCATTTTAGCTAACCGCGTCATGCAACCAAAATTAACATGACAAAGACGTGAATGCCAGACATTTGACACAAGATCAGATGAAACATGATTCACGACTTTATTACACACATCTAACAGTGACAGGCGGAACAAACCTCCACACTCATAGCCTTTACCAATAAATGTTCCAAACTTAGACAGTACAAATTTATTGGACTCAAACATAATCTTGTAGCCATCACGACATAGAAGTGATCCACTAACAAGATTCTTATTTATTGAGGGAACATGATGCACGTTCTTCAGGCGCACGGTCTTTCCCGAAGTGAACTTCAGATCGACCGTACCAACACCATGAACAGAAGCATGCGAGCCGTTCCCCATCAGCACAGACTGAGCCCCTCTAACCTGATATGAAGAAAACATGGAAACATCAGAACAAACATGTACATTAGCGCCCGTGTCAATCCACCAATCAGGAGAATGACATAATGAAAGAACAGTAGGTAATATACCATACCCAACATCTTTCATCTCAACGTCGCCCATGACAATATTAGCAGTCTTGCTGCCTTTTCCATGCTGGCGCTTGTCAAAGCGGTTGGGGCAAGCAGGAGCCCAATGATCAGGATCACCGCACAAGTGACAAGCACCTTTCTTCTTATCAGTCTTCTTTTTGAAGCTAGTAGACTGTGAGGCTTTGTTCTTTCCATCGAACTTTCCTTTTCTATCAAACTTTCCCTTGTTCTTGGACTTGTGTGACTGGAAGTTCTTTTTCTGTACCAGATTGGCACTTGAACCTCCCTCAGCACCTCGAGCACGTGTATCTTTTGCTCTCGCCTTCTCTTCCACATCAAGAGTACCAATGAGATCCGAAACGGAAAACTCTTGTCTCTTGTGTTTTAGGGAAGTATCAAAGTTCCTCCACGAAGGGGGAAGTTTGGCAATAATGCCCCCGACAATGAACTTGTCCGGTAAATCACAAGAGAAGTGCTCAAACTCTTTGGCCAGTGACTGTATTTCATGAGCCTGCTCAACCACGGAGCGGTCATCAGTCATCTTGTAGTCATAGAGTTGTTCCATGACATACAGTTCACTGACGCTCGTCCGAGACCCCAAACTTGGCCTCGAGCGCAGCCCACATGTCCTTGCCATTATCAAATGACATATAGGGTTCAACAATGTTATCCCCTAGAATAGACTGTGAAGTAGCCTTGAACAGGGTATCAATTTTCCGAAAAACTTGTTCCTGAGCAGGAGTAAGCTCTCCCTCAGGCTTGCCAAGAGTGGCGTCATAGCAGTTCATGTTCTGAAACTAGAGAACTGCTCTCACGCGCCACCTCTTATAATGCGTACCCTCAAAAACAGGTGGCTTCACAGAAGCAACGAAACCACTTGGAGCAAATTGCCTATAATAAGATTTTTGGATTGTTGAGAAATAGAGAAATTTTCCAAGAGATTTAACGAAAATAAAAGGCAGATAAAGCATAGGCAGAATAATAGAAAATGACCAAAAGATGATATACATCACGGTAGAGGAACCGCCGGTGTTCCCGTTAGCGTTGGCACTGTCATCAGCCATGTTGTCGAGGAAAAGGTTGTTGATGTCAGGGAAGAAGTCGTCGTTGGGGAAGACGTCACTGTAGTCGGTATCCGTGAAGGAGTCCGTGATGAAGCCAGTAGTCGCGCTGGTAGCGCTCCCCAAAAACCTTATCGCCCTTCTCCCGTACAGGACTCGAAGCAGCGGGGTCTCGGAGGCCTACTGTCCTAGCTCACGGTGCACGCTGCAAGACGGGATGGGGAAGATCTAAGCAGCGCAATGCTCTGAAACTGGAGGCGCAGGGTGTGTGCGTTGGTGTGTCTGAGAAGAGGAGCGACCTCTCACTCTTATAGGCACGGGTAGGCAGGCGAACAGTCGGCGTCGGGAGAGGAATCGAACAGGCATCGACCGAAGCTGAACAGCCTCCACTAAGCTCGAATTAAATCTCCACTGAGTTCGTGCGTATTAAAAATACACTCACGCAGACTATTCAAATTATTATCTATTTATACGTGGCAAGTCGTGACGAGACGAGGCGTGGCGAGGCGGGCGGCGGAGGAGGAGGAGCGCACGTGTATATGTCTTCTCTTCTCAAGCTCGTACAAGTGGTGGAAGAGCTCTCCTTATAAACTGGTCCAACTTCCACTAAACTAGTAACGTGAGACTAAACTCTTGTCCCATCTCTTTGCCTTGCATGAATGGGCCAAGTGGGCCTCTAGGATTTCAGGAATTGTTGAATAATATAAATGGGTTGGGTCTTTATTAGACAAAATTCCAACAAAAATAGGTGAGACTAATCCAAGTCAGCAATCTGGAGGGCGGCCGCTAAGAGCCGGCGGCCAGAGTGGCGGTATGTGGAGACGGCGCTGAGAGGGGCCAGCAGGTGATATCCAGGCAGATGAAGACAACGAACACGTGACCAGCAGCAACCAGATCGGGAGCAGTGCACCTCGATCGAGCCAGCACCAATCAAACCAATCTGGAGCATCATAGCGAACATCCAAGCGAGGACTAGCAGCAGCGGAATAAACACATGGGCGACGGCGGCGTAGAGGAAGAAATAAGGCAGGACCAAATCTTCCGGCAGCTAGCAAGATACTAGATCCCAATTGAAAATAGATCAACAGAAGAGAGAACGGACGTAGCAGCCAACCAACTCAAATCAGATCAGATCGTGGACGTAGCAGGTACATGGACGTAGCACCTGCCGGGAGAGGGCGGGGTGCAATATGCCCGAGCGGCGTCCGAGAGAGGACGGGCGGCAGCAGCCCGCGGGAGAAAACGGTGGCGGACGGAACAGATCGTACGTGGAGAAAAGAGGCATGAGTTGTGCGTGCTAAAAAAACCCTAACCTTGTTCTGATACCATGTTAGAAATAAGCAACTTGTATTATCTAAGGTCCAAAGGCCACAATACATCTGACTTGAGGTATAAGAAGATAAATCTAGACAAATACAGACTCTAGACCAGTACTAATACACCTTAACAGTTAAGCAGTACCCAACTAACCGGGTAATATTCTTATGTCGGGCTTTCGCAAGGTTACTGAACTCATTTTGAAACACTGTATCATCAAGCCCCGGCATGCAGTGAAGCTTCTTGAGGACAATTTCTTCCCCATTATCTATGACTCCCTGTAAAAAAATTGTTTGTTAATAGACATCGAGTTTTGCAGTTAGGTATGGCAATATCATCCGAAAAGCGAAGATTGCACTTGAAAAACAAAAAATGTGATTAGGCTAACCTTATAAACTATTCCGTACCCACCACGACCGATAATGCGCTCCTTGGAGAAATTGTTTGTAATATCTTGCACCTCCTGGAGTGTAAACTCCCTAATCATCTCACTGGTGTTCTGTAACTCATTCTCCATGGTACATATTCATATATCCTGCTAGGACAATGCAAGCTCCTTGGACATCTCATCGATCAATCTAATAACGCAGAACTTAATATATGAGAATAAGCGAATCAATTGGATAGCATGGTAACTTCCTTTCACAAAGATCTGGCGCTAGGAAGCTGGATAGCAAAACCAAATAAGAGCATGCATGGTTGAATTAACTACTGGAACGATGGAGCATATATAGGTTGAAGAGAAAGATATAGTTCTACTACTCATGGAAATACTTTGATCAGTTGGTCTCGTTATGTGACATCGATCAAGGATCAATCACAGTTATAGGTTGAAATACAAGAGGAAGAAATCAATGGAGAAAAGAGTATCGCAAAGAATGATTAGCTGGGGTAATTAACCCGGAAGATCGATCGAGATCTGGGACTGGGTAACCAAACTAACCTGCAATTGAGTTTAGGATCGAATGGTCAACGCGTCATCCATGGTGGGAAGCAAGAGTAGGCTTGCACGGCCTTCAGGTGGCAGTAGGTCGATGGATCGTGGGAGGGGATTCAGGGTACACGCCAGTTGCCACTAGCAGAAACCGGACAATTTGCCCCGGTTCGTAAGGGCTTTAGCCCGGATTTTGAACCGGGGCTGCGAAAGCGGGACTAAAGGTCTAAGGTTTAGCCCCGGTTCAGTTACGAACCAGGGCTAGAGGTCCAACCACGTGGTCTGCTAGGCGCGCTGGGCGGCAGGACATTTAGCCCCGGGTCGTGTTACGAATCGGGACTAAAGGTTCCCTACCGCGGCAGCATTTTGTACCATTTGGCTGCCGCGACAGGGGATGGGGTTTTAGGGTTTTGTGTGCTTTTTTTTTCATTTTGTGTTTTGTGTTCAATTATTTTTCATTCTGTGTTTTCATTAGAAACAAGTTTTCGTATACATACAGAATGCTACTACACAGTACTTGGCCACATTGACGCAATATATAATATAATTACTCTTACAAGCATATATGGAGTCCCAACAAGGTCCAGAGCATGTCTATTTGATTACATGGATGTTTTAGGGTCTACTTATACAGTATTCTCCGCGTGGGTCTATGACCTCGTCGAGAAAAAATGCAGCAAATTCCTCTTAGATTGCTATTAGGCGGTCCTCTGGTAGGAGCTTATCCCGCATCGCGTCCAACTATGTAAAAAGGAGATCGTATGGATTAGACTCAACACGATTTTTTTAATAGAAATAAAGGGTGAATATATTGTTTACTTACTCGAATATTTTCCGAGGGCTTCTCAATACTGATGCGAATGAACTCGCACACGTAGAATCCACATAGATTAGTTCTATGTGGCTGTCTCGCGCACTTTACAAGAATAGAATTCAATCAAATAATAACGCTAGCATAATAAATGCACATAAACTAGAATTAAATAGATGCGCGGGCTTAGCTCATACTACTTACCGAGAGTGATTTAAAAAATAGCTCCTCACGCCATTGACCATGGACATGTTTCTTGAACTGTGTCCAAACCCTACCCGACAAAGAAAATTAATGTATGAGTTAATAACTACTTGATATCCCAGAAAATGAACGAAAGAAACTGATATAGTGCGATAATGGTTGAAATTACCTCTGGAGCGTATCGATAATGATGTGGTAGTTTTCAATGTCTTTGTTTAGTGAGTCCATGATGTGAACTTTTCCCATGTCAAGTGAAATGCTTAGAAGAATCCAGTGGTACCTACGCAAGGTTTACATATGTCAGTAACTCATCATTTACACTGAACATCGAGTAAGAAAAAGTTAATGTGTACAAAAACTTACTTGCTGTCGTGGTAAGGAAATAGTATTTCGTTACAGAAATGCCGTTTCGTGAGAAACCGCAACAAGTTGTGCTCGGTCTCCAGTGGTTTATCCTTTAGTATAGCTCCATGAACTCAATGTGGGTCAATGTACCCAAATCCGTTGATAGCCTTTCTTTTACAATCGAGCATCTTCATTCTGCATCATTATATATAGCGTACAAAAGAATATAGTGAGTATACTTACCGGCAGTGAATTGAATAAGCTGAGATAGAGACCTAATTACATAAATAAAGTAATCACTTACAAACAATATGAACCGAGGATAGTTTTGTCGAGTTCCTTTAGATTGAATAACTGAAATAATTCTGTAAATTCAATAGAGACCTTGTCTTCAATGAAGTAATGCGATTTTTGAACTTTCAGTATGAGCCAATTTCACTGTTCTTTTGATGCTTTCATGTACCATTCATGGAATCGTCGCATTTGTGTTGGCATATCCCGAAGCCTCTCAGAACTGACCAGAGGCTCCCCGTTAACAAATTTGGGTGCTACCTCAGCCTTGGGCATATCGCCGTGAATAATTTCATGAATAGGCATACCACATTGCTCGGCCAATATCCTAGCCGTTTCCGGATCCATAGGTTCTTACTCATATAGTTGAGGTTTGGGTATGTTCACCTGGAGTGGGGGGAGCGATTGGTTTGCTTGTTTCCCTAGCTGGGGAACATCTCTTTTGGTTCTTCGGCTACCACTCGATTGTTTTGCTTGTTTCCCCAGCTGAGGGCGTCTGTTATGATGCTTCCGCTACCACTCGATTGTTTTGCTTGTTCCCCCTGCTGGGGAACCTCTTTTTTGATGCTTCCTCTACCGCTTGATCTCTTCTGTTTCAATGTCTTCTGAAGACATCGTGTATAGTCATCTGGCGCATTTAACTGAGCTTGGGATGGCTGCGTCAGTAATTTCCTAAAGTGCTCCTTGGTTTCCGGTTTTATTTGGACCTCTGGCTCAGGTTATTCCTTTTTAAAATGAGCATCCACTTCGGCCCGTACGACCGCATCGGTCTCCTCATCGGTCAGGTCGTAAGCCCTCTTGGGAGGAACCGGCGGTACTCTTGGGAGGGGCGACAACTGTCGCTTCGGGCGTTGGTTATTGCTCGACGGAGCGGTGGTATTCTTCCGCTTTTGCCCCTTAGTGGGTGGAGGCGGCTGCGTAGATTGAGATGGACTTGTGTTGGGGTCATGGATTGGACTATTACTGGGAGGAGACGGTGCACTTGGAGGTAGACTTGGAGGAGACGGTGCACTGGGAGGAGACGGTTGCCTTGGTGGAGAAGGTGGCCTTGGTGTCGAGCCTGGAAACTTGATGTATTCTTTTTTCCAAAGAATGAAGCCACTCGTGACTTCTCCCAGTGTCGTCTCCCCTTCACCTCCAGGGATGTCAAGCTGTAGTGACTGACACATAGGTAGAATTTCATCCACACCGACATGAGCATAGCCAGCTGGAATCGGATTGCAATGGTAGGTCGCTCCCGGTGCAGAAGGTAAAGCAAAGCCGACCGCCACCTTCATGGATATATTCTTCAGTTCAACATGCAGCTCACAACTAGTCTTCTCCTTAATTGCATCCACGGGGTACACATCCATCGTTGCATCATTACCGTGGCCCTCCGTGGAAGCCACGCTGCTTTTCCGTTGCGATGGGCCGACTGTACTGTCCGGTGTAGGATCTTGCTGTCGGAGTCCTTTAAGTTCATTAAGCTCTTGGCGATACTCCTGCAGCGTGGCTTCAAACCTCACGAACCGCTCCGTATCCTCCTCTTTTTGCCGGTTTTTTCTTCTCGATCGGCTTCTGTACGTGTCACGGTGCTCGGGAAACCCGATAACCCATGGATAAGAAGGTCCGAACCCTCCTGTTCGTCCAGCCTTTTCAGGATTCCCGAGAGCCTTTGTCAGCTCATCGTTCTCTCTGTCAGGAACAAACGTTCCCTCTTCAACCTCTTTCATCACTTTAACAAGTTCTTTCTTGGGTGCAGAAATTTCTTCGGCTGCAACAATCTCGCCTGTTTCTGGTTCTAATGATGCCCCATGCCCGAATACCCAATTTCTTGACCTCAAGGGCCAACTAGACGTAACTGGAGTGACCCCTTTAGCCTCTAGGTCAGCCTCAGCTTTATTCCACTTAGGCATGGCACTCCTGTAGCCACCTGTGCCCATATGATGGTGATATTTCTTTTTGGCTGCATTTTCCTTATTTTTTGCTGATATTGCCTTAGCTGGTGCTGAGGTCTTGTATTCCACAAATGCGGCCCAGTTATCCTGCTGCAACTCTAGTGGGCCAACGAATGGAGGAGTTGTTTCCTTCAAGACATACTTGTGGTACAATCTTTTTTTCCATTCCTTGAATAGTTCGGACATCTTCTTAAGAGCAAAGTGCTTGACTTTCCTCGTCATTTGCTGTGTGAGCTCATCAGTCTCCAAGACTGGTAGGGTGAAATGTGTCATGAGAGAATTCCACATTGTATCTTTCGCTCTGTCATCTAGAAAACTAGCCCCAGCTGGATCCTTTTTCTTTCCTGGCTTGTTCAAGTTTCGCGTGGTGATCGGGACTTTGTCTCTAACAATCACTCCGCATTGACTTGTAAATGCATTCGCAGCTTCTTTGGGCTCCAGCGGTTGACCCTGCGAAGATACCAAGTTAATGCTGAAACGGACATTAGCGGGCAACTTGTGTGTCGGGCCTCTTGTATTTGTAGAAGATTGGTCGGAAGCGGAGGTCTAAGAGAAGAAACATTCGTCAGTACATATATACGAATCAATTAGTGCATCTATACTAGTGAACGATCAATAGAGGCTTTATATACCTTGACGGAGTTTGTCATTATTATGGTGTCTTCACCATGGTCTCCACCATGGTCAGCACCATCGTCTCCACTATTTTCTCCACCATCGTCTCCACCATGGCTAGGTGCTATGACTACAGCTCTGCTCCCCAAAAGGATTCATGCCATCTGTACTTAGACCAAACCATAAGTTCCTCGCATCACCTGCAAAGTCCGGAAACTCTCTCTCGATTTTTCTCCACTGCGACCCATCAGCGGGGTGTCTCAACATCTCGTCTTTCTTACGGTCTTCCATGTGCCATCGCAACAACTTGGCATGCTCTTTGTTCCTGAATAAACGTTTCAACCGTGGTATTATAGGAGCATACCACATCACCTTGGCAGGAACCCTCTTCATGCGGCACTCGCCCTCAACATCACCAGGGTCATCTCGTCTTATCTTATACCGCAATGCAGTGCATACTGGGCATGCATCCAAATTCTCGTACTCGCCGCGATAGAGGATGCAGTCATTAATGCATGCATGTATCTTCTGCACCTCTAATCCTAGAGGGTACACAACCTTCTTTGCTTCGTAGGTACTGGCGGAGGAAGTTCGTTATCCTTTGGAAGCAACTTCTTCATTATTCTCAGCAACTTTTCAAATCCTTTGTCAGTCACATCGTTCTCTGCCTTCCATTGCAGCAATTCTAGTGTGCTACCCAGTTTTTTGTGCCCATCTTCACAATTTGGGTACAACAATTTTTTGTGATCCTCTAACATCTTCTTGAACTTCAACCTCTCCCTTTCAGTTACGCATTCTTCCTGGGCATCAGCAATGGCCCGACTAAGATCATCATTGGGAAGATCTGATGCCCGTTCTTCATCTTTTTCTTCATCAATGTCTTCCATTGTAGTACCATCGTATTCAGGGTAGTCGTTGTCATTCTCTTCTTCTTCGTTGTCTTCCATGATAACCCCTCTTTCTCCGTTCTTGGTCCAACAATTATAGCTGGTCATGAAACCGGACCGAAACAAGTGGCTTTGAAGGACTCTTGAGGAAGAGTATTCTTTATGATTCCGACAGACACCACATGGACAAGACATAAAACCACTCTGCTTGTTTGCCTCGGCCACAAGAAGAAAAGAATGCACGCCTTTAATGAACTCGTTAGAGAGTCGGTCAGCGTACATCCATTGCCGGCTCATCTGCAATATATAATTAATTAAGTACATCAAACATAATCATAATTAATTAGTACTAATCTAAACGAGCAACCGGGACTAAAGATATGCATGTTGACACTATGTCCTAAGTGGGCAGCACTAAGCCAGTAAATTAAATGCCGACACTATTTTGGGTGGGTGGCAGCACTATGCCAGCGTGAGTGTGTCGACATTATGTCATCAGTGCCTGACACTATGTTGTGCTGCTTAATCTATAAGTAGGTATGCATTCTTGTGAAGAACTGCAAGATGGTGTGTGAGACCAGGGACACCACTACAGCGGAGCTTCTCGAAGATGTCTTAGGACCTCATCCTCAGACATCTTCGAGGAGCTCGCCGTAGAGGCACTCTCTAATATGTGAAATTAGTTAGCTCCACCAGCATACTGATTTAGCTAGAGAAGGTATAAACCGAAAGATGGTGTGGGAGAGCAGGGACACCACTACGACAGAGCTTCTCGAAGATGTCTTAGGATCCCGTCCTCAGACATCTTCGAGGAGCTCGCCATAGAGGCACTCCCTAATATGTGAATTGTGATGTCTTCTTATCAAGCTTTTATGAATTAACCCTATCTTTGTTACAAATTTTTCAGTTTGTTGAACGCAGGTAGACGAAGAAGGATATTTTGCCCAGCTAGTTAGTTAGAATGATGAACTCACGCATGTGTGTGCTTCTAAAATCAATTTTCGAGACTCTATGTGCCAAAACAAGATATATATTGATAGAATCCACATATTGTGATATTTACCTTAGAGTTCCTTACATTAATACAAGATAGATAGATCTAAACATCGATATCATGCTATCACTGCAAAAATTACTACCAAACTAAATCCACAAATCCATCTATAAGATAGAGCATGAATGAGCTAATATAGCAATGAGAGTTCAAAGGATGAAGCTGCTCACCTTTTAGAACCTTTGGATAGATGGGGCACCACAAAATCTAGACAAATCTGGAGGAAAAAAAGGGCATGAACTCGAGCTTGAAGCAAGAAAGAGAGAGAGAGGAGAGCCACCAGCTTGAATGGTGGCTCGGGCAGGGGAAGAAGATATAGCCAGACCTTTAGCCCCGGTTCGTGTCTAGAACCCGGGCTAAAGCTCCACCTTTAGCCACGGGTCGTATAACAAACTGGGACTAAAGGGTCTGAGGCCCGACCCGGCCTGCCTGAAACCCTTTAGCCCCGGTTTATTACACGACCCGGGGCTAAAGGTCCCGTTCGAATCGGGGCTAGTGTCTGCCACCCCTTGGGGCCAGTTCTAGCCGTTGGACCAGGGCATTAGTCCCGGTTTGTAGCAAAACCGGGGCTAATACCCCTGGACCAAAGGTCTGTTTTCTACTAGTGTGCCCACCTATCATTGAAATGTGTATATATTCCAGTTGGCAGTTACCTGCCCCGAGGTCAACTCTCTTGGCAGACACAGTATCTAAATTATGGAGTTTTATGCCAAGGAGGAATACACTTGGCGCTCGCTCAAACAATAGGAGGTAAATGGTTTAATCAGATATCAGTTCGTGGCTTACATCATCCATGTGTGTGGTTACAATGATCGGAAGACAGTTCACTTGGGCTAATAGTCTTCCCGGCCCTACATATGAAAAACTAGATATGGTGCTTATGGATACCGAATGGAAAGATAAATTCCCTATGGTAACTGTTCGTGCCCTCGAACGTATTGAGGCTTTATCGGATCATGCTCCTATTTTATTGTCTTTTGGAACACCACCACGAAAATCCAAACATAGTTTCAAATTTGAACTTGGATGGATGGAACGTGATGGGTTCCAGGACTTGGTGAAGGCTATTTGGGAGAAACCTGTTAGTGGTCAAACGCCTATACAATGATGAAACAACAAAATGCGTGCCTTACGCAAATTTCTTCGTGGTTGGGCTCGACATACTGCTGACATCCTTAAAAAAGAGAAAATACATCTATCATGTATTATTAATGATTTGGAGGCTTCTGCGAAAGTCATGATTTTATCTGCACAAGAGATTGAGCTTAAAAACCAATCAAATGCAGAAATTGCCAGACTACTCCGCGAGGAGAAACTCAAATGGTACCAATGGTCTAAAGCGATATTCATTCTGGAAGGAGATGTGAACACAAGATACTTCCATGTTGTGGCTAATGGCAAGCATAAGAAGAAACTTATTTACTCTCTTATCGAGGATGAAGGTATGATTGAGGGACAGGAGCAACTTAAATCGTATATTACTAGTTATTATAAATCTTTGTTTGGGGCACCGCCATAGAATTCCTTCTCGTTGGATGAGTCCCAAACTGCAGATATTCCTCAGGTTTCTGTTCTGGAAAATAACTTTCTAATCGCCCCGTATACGGAGGATGAGGTTAAGAAAGCTGTTTTTCAGATGGAACATAGCAAGGCACCTAGGCCTGATGGTTTTCTAGCGGAATTTTACCAAAAGTTCTGGAAAGTTAACAAAGGGGACCTCATGTAATTGCTTGTGTTCCTACATGCCAGGCAGCTAGACCTTTTTAGACTAAACTTTGGCAACATAATTTTACTTTCTAAGGTTAATAATGCAGAACGAATATAACAATATCGTCCAATCTGCCTTCTTAACGTTAGTTTTAAAATTTTCACTAAAGTTGCTACGATTAGACTAAATTCGGTTGCTGACCATGTTGTAAGCCCATCTCAAACTGCTTTCATGCAAGGAAGAAATATCCTAGATGGGGTAGTAATTTTGCATGAAACAGTTCATGAACTACACTCAAAGAAGTTGAACGGTGTATTGTTCAAAATTGACTTTAAGAAGGCTTATGATAAAGTTAATTGGTGTTTTCTTCAGCAAATAGTTCGTATGAAAGGTTTTTCTGAGGAGTGGTGTGCTCTCGTACAGTCTTTTGTGGCTGGTGGTAGTGTTTCCATCAATGTCAATGATGACACTGGCAAATACTTCCAGACTAAAAAAGGGCTAAGACAATGGGATCCATTATCGCCTATACTATTTAACATAGTGGCTGATATGTTGGCTATCCTTATCGAGAGAGCTAAGGCTGATGGCCAAATTGAAGGATTGGTTCCTCATCTGGTTGATGGTGGTCTATCTATTCTTCAATATGCTGACGATACAATCTTATTTATGGAACATGATTTGGAGAAAGCTAAGAATCTGAAATTAATATTATCAGTATTTGAGCAACTCTCTGGATTGAAAATTAACTTCCATAAAAGTGATTTGTATTGTTTTGGCGAGGCTCAAAACGAGGCCCACCTATATGCTAAACTTTTCGGCTGTAGTTAGGGGCAATTTCCAATCAACTATCTGGGAATACCGATCCACTATCGGCGTCTCATGATTGCTGAATGGAAAATCATTTAGGAAAGACTCCAAAATCGTCTTAATAGTTTGAAAGGAAAATTGCTATCCCTTGGAGGAAGACTAGTTCTCATAAATTCAGTACTCACCAACATGGTACTGTATATGATCTCGGTTTTCCAATTGCCTAAAGGTGTCTTAAAGAAAGTGGATTATTTCCGATCAAGATTCTTTTGGAAAGGGGATAGTGAAAAAAAAATATCGACTGGCCAAATGGAATGTGGTTTGCCGACCAAAAGAATATGGTGGACTGGGCATACATGATTTGCAAGTCAAAAACACCGCGCTTCTTGGTAAATGGCTTATATCTGAAGATGGTGTCTGGCAAACCATTCTATGGAGGAAATATGTTGGTTCCAAAGCTATATCTCAAGTGGTTTGGAAACCCGGCGATTCACATTTTTGGGCTGGACTAATGGCGTCCAAAAACATTTCTTTCGTTTTGGTGTTTTCAATATTAAGGATGGATCATAGGTTAGGTTCTGGGAAGATAAATGGCTTGGCCAAACTTCGCTTCGCAAACAATACCCAACTCTATACTCGATTATTAGGCACAAAGGAGATACCCTTTCCACTGTATTGGGATCTGATCCTCCTAATGTGTCTTTCAGACAAAGTCTCTTAGGGCCTAGACTCGTATTGTGGAACAATCTTCTAGTACGATTATCTATGATACAGCTGTCCGAAGGGGTGGATGAGTTCAAATGGAAACTACTTGAGAGTGGTGAATTTACTGTTGACTCATTATATAGAGCTCTGATCCAACCTGATATTCTAGTTGTCGATAATTCTAAAATTTGGAACATGAAAATACCCCTTAAAATGAAGATTTTCACTTGGTATCTTCGTAAAGGGGTCATTCTTACAAAAGATAATCTTGTTAAGAGGAATTGGCATGGAAGTACACAATGTGTTTTTTGTCATCATGATGAGACAATTCGGCATTTATTCTTCCATTGTAAATTTGCTCGTACTATATGGTCAATCATCCATGTTGCCTCTGGTTTATCTCCTCCACGCTCGGTTACCAATGTATTTGGTAATTGGTTGCACGGGATACCCGATAAATATGGGACTTTATTTAGGGTGGAAGCGCTTTCCATTATTTGGTCGCTTTGGCTATGTAGAAATGCCAGGATTTTTAAAAGCATTGTGTCTTCTTCTCTTCAGGTGATCTATCGAGCCACGGCCATCCTCAGATCATGGACTACTCTCCAACGTTTGGAGTTACGCGACTTGTTTGTGGAGGGGTGTACGCGATTGGAGGCCACGGCGAGGGATATTTTCTCACAACATGGATGGCAGCGTGACCTACGGATAGATCTGCCATAGCTCGACACATGTCTTCGTTTTTAATCATTCTTATAATGTTGATACCTTCATTCTGGTCACTATGTCTGTGGTTGATCGGCTGTGTGCATCCTCGCTATGCAGAGACCGGGTATAAACATTATGATTAATAATAAAGCTCCCATTTCCAAAAAAAATGTGTGTGTTCATCTTATACAATGCAAAAGAGCCCGTACAAGTAGTATTATACAGCTCATATTGTTGGGTCCGCAGCATGTATTGATGTTTATTAAACACACATGTATTAAACACACATGTATTGACGTTTCCGATCAATACAATTATAGCATGCAAATTAAACATCTATCATATATAAGGAATACATAATAACAACTTTATTATTGCCTCTCAGGGCATATTTCCTTCAGTCTCCCACTTGCACTAGAGACAATAATCTAGTTCACATAGTGATAAATCTAACACCCATGGAGTTCTGGTGTTGATCATGTTTTTCCCTAGGGAGAGCTTTAGTCAACGGATATGCTACATTTAGGTCTGTGTGTACTTTACAAATCTTTATATCTCCATCCTTGACATGTTCGTGGATGGAGTGAAACCGGCGCTTAATATGCTTGGAATTCTTGTGAGACCTCGGTTCCTTGGCGTTGGCTATGGCTCCATTGTTGTCACAATAGATCACCATCGGGTCCAATGCACTAGGAACCACACCTAGTTCCGTAATGAACTCTTTCATCCAAACCGCTTCCTGCGCCGCTTCTGAAGCAGCAACATATTCCGCCTCCGTCGTTGATCCAGCCACCACAGGTTGTTTGGAACTCCTCCAACTAACTGCTGCTCCATTCAAGAGAAATACGTATCCGGACTGAGACTTAGAGTCATCCGGATCGGTGTCAAAGCTAGCATCGACATAACACTTAGCGACTAGCTCTTCTTCACCTCCATATATAAGAAACATATCCCTAGTTCTTCTCAAGTACTTGAGGATGTTCTTGACCGCTATCCAGTGTTCCGAACCTGGATCAGATTGGTACCTACTAGTCAAACTAATATCATGTGCCACATCCAGTCTTATACATAGCATGGCATACATTATAGAGCCTATGGCTGAGGCATAGGGGATCTTATCCATTATCTCTCTTTCTTCCGCGGTAGCCGTACTTTGAGTCTTACTCAATGTCTTGCCTTGCAACAAAGGTAAGAACCCCTCCTTACTTCCGTCCATACTAAACTTCTTTAATATCTTATCAAGGTATGTACTCTGCGATAGCCCAATTAGGCGCCTTGATCTATCTCTATAGATTTTAATGCCTAATATATATGACGCTTCACCAAGGTCTTTCATCGAAAATTTGCTGTTTAGATATCTTTTAACACTGTTTTAAAAGATCTATATCATTTCCAATCAATAATATGTCATCCACATATAATATCAGAAATGCCACATTGCTCCCACTCACTTTCTTGTAAATACAAGCCTCTCCATAAGTTTGGACAAATCCAAACTCTTTGATCACCTCATCAAAGCGGAGATTCCAACTCCGGGATGCTTGCTTCAGTCCATAGATGGACCGCTGAAGTTTGCATACCTTATTAGCATCCTTAGGATCGACAAAACCCTTAGGTTGTATCATATACAACTCTTCTTCAATATTACCATTCAGGAACGCGGTTTTGACATCCATCTGCCATATTTCATAATCGAAATATGCAGCAGTTGCTAACATAATCCTAACCGACTTAAGCATCGATACGGGAGAGAATGTCTCATCATAGTCAACTCCTTGAATTTTTCGAAACCCCTTTGCGACAAGTCGAGCCTTATAGATGGTCACATTACCATCATCATCAGTTTTTCTTTTGAAAATCCATTTATTCTCAACGGCCTTTCGATCGTGAGGTAAGTCGACCAAGGTCCAAACCTGGTTCTCGTACATGGATTCCATCTCGGATTTCATGGCTTCTAGCCATTTGTTGGAATCCGGGCTGATCATCGCTTCTTCATACGTCGCAGGGTCATGTAACACCCTCGAATCGGCCCTATGCAAGTTTTAGCCCTTTCCGCCAAACCCGCATAGAAACGATTCAAGGACGCCCACTAGGCACTTTCGTGCGGGTGGAAAGCGAAGTAATACCATTACACATCAGTCCTCGATGGGACCCACAAACAGATTTATATACATCCACGACTCCATGAGTCAAGAATACAGATATACAATACAAATATCCAAATCACCTTGAAAACGATAGAGCGTCCGACTACGGACAAGATGCAAATGGGGCTAAGAGCCCTAAAGAATAACCAATGGCGTCCATAACCCTGCCCAGGCCAAGCCGGAAGGGTAACCCTGCTAACGACGTCGATCTCAAACCTACTAAAACAAAAGGGGTGCCGACATAGGGCAAAGGAAAAAGAGGAGCGTCAGTACTGAGGCCAGTACACGGCGAGGCTAGAATTCGGCGGCTCTCGCCTACATAGGTATGGTACACTAAAGCGGCAGCGCAGCGGCACTAAACAACCTATAGAGACTCGGTATCACTGGCGGCTATTAGAGAGGGGTAAGAAAGACCTATTCGGATCCTACCTGATACTAACATCAAACATACCCATCCTGGTATCCCCCTCGAGACCAAACGAGGAAGTCAAACCGAGGAACTCACACGGTTGGCAGTTTTATTCATTCCATTATAGTTGCAGCATTTACTAGTCAGTTATATACCATGAGTCATCCTGAAGCATAAGTAGTGGGCAGTTTTATTACCATTCTGTTATAGTTGGAACATTTACTAGTCAGATATAATTGTCCGGAGGAATCCCAAAACCCAGCATTTTGTTGGCACTTTTATCACATTCCGTTGGAGTTGCAATACTTACTAGGCACGTATAGCATGACACAGATCACCACAGATCCACCAGTTGTTGGCATTTTTAGTATCCATTCCGTTATAGTTGCATCTGATTACTAGTCACATATTAAGTCAAATTTATAGCACTACTTTAGTTATGCTTGTCTATGATCGAGATACTGTGCTCCAAGTCGTCCATAACCTCGAAAGTTTTACCCTGCAGGGGTGCACAAATAGCAAGACACACTCGATCAACCTCGGAAAAACCAACTCAAAACCCAATGAGGCATTCACGACAAAGCGTTCACAGGATTCAGAAATATATCAGGGGGCCACCCCGCTAAGCTACCCGCAACGAAGTTGGCCGGCTCCGGAACGGACCCAGGGTTTGTGAAAATGGCTGTAAATGACTGGGAACCCGCAAGTGTGACTGGGCTTGTCGATACCGCGAAAACATTCCACGTTCCAAAATAGTACAGGTGCTCCACGCACGATCGTAAATAAAGCAGTAAAGCATGGCATAAGTATAGGATAGTAATATAGCCCCAAACTACTTTGTGGCCCCAAGAAATTGAAATGAATCAAGCTCTGGCTCAGGGGGGTCCATAAGGCCTCCCGGATGTGGATAGTGCGAAAAATCAAGGAATAGGTATCAAGTACTCGGGGTCCTACGGGACACAAGTGAGCGTGGAAGAACCAAATAACATCTATTTCCCACCGATGCCTCTGCATTAGTTATATCTAGCATTTTAATAGTTGTATTTAAAGTCATGATCAGCTCCACCATAAACTTCTGCTAGCATTCCAACAACTGTGGTACTCGTCAACACAAGATCGCACCTGAGCAAGCAACTACGACTCGCAAGGCCAGCTATCTACCAAACACAAGTAATAGGAGGTGTCCAAGGCAACATAGAGGCTGCACGGGATATAACTGGTGTACGGAAACTAAATCATCGCGACACGGATAGCAATAGATCAACAGGAGGAAATAAAGACTATAAATGCAAAATAGGTAGAAGGGGAAGAGATGCTCGCCTGGGAAACACTGCCGACGGATCATATCCGGAGAACTTGTCGACACTCGCATCAACTCCTCGGCCTAATCCACGAAGAAGCAAATACTAGAAGAAACACCGGATGCACTATTTAATACTACGGCGGAAGAATCAGCATGTTTGTGATATGATGCATGGCATGGCAAAGATGCGGTGCATTTAGGCAAGATTAAGCGGAACCGGGGTCCCGAGAATTAATTAATAGGCTCAAGTTGTTTAGATACCCCGCATTTTAAATGTTGTATTAACAGGGCGAAACATGGCATCGGTTCGCTACACCAATTTAAATGGAGACAATATAAGACTAGAAAGTCCGCATATGGCTCCATATTTAATTTAGGTGAATCGGCATAACGCCCCCAAACCGACATGAATATGTATGCAAGCATGACGATTTAATATGCAACAATTTATATAGATGGCATTTATAAAATAGGGGCTCAGATCAGGGTCACACATTGGCGTTTGGCGATCTTGGTTCGATGTGGTTCATATTCGGTCTCGCCGGGATCGGTCTTCGAGCTTCGGGAGAACTAGATCTTCGGATCTGGGAAGGAGAGCTCGGGCCTTCAGGTCCAAGATCGGGGTCTTCAGGGTCTCGGCTTTGCCGGGTCCGGGAAGAAGATCTCGGGTTTCCGTGGAGAACTTGGTTCAGCGTCAGTGGCCTTGGAGTGGCACCATGTACATCTTCGATCGCCGGGGCGGAATTAGTCGAGGTGGGTCACCGGGGAGCTTTGGTACTTCTCCACTTGGAAAACCTTCTCTGTTCAAAAGTAGGTGGTGGCAGCGGGACAACGAGAGCACGCAGAGAGGCGTCGCTAGCACGGTCGGGGCGTCCGGAGCGGCGCGGGCTGGTGCTCGAGACGAGGGCCGACGCGGCACATGCAGTGACGAGGATGGCTAGGGTTGAGGACGCGGAGGAGGCCTGCAGCGAGGCGACGGCCAGAGCAGCTGAGCGGGCAGGGACACGAGCCACAGAGGGGTGTAGAGGCGGCTTGCAGCGAGGAGGCGGGGTTCCTGGCGGTGCGGGACGGGGGCCGGGGAGGTCGCGACGGCAGAGGGGATCGCAGGAAGAGGCGGGGCGACGCTAGGGACGGCGCTTGGCGGCGGAGATCGAGGGTGAGAAGCGGGGCTACAGTGAGGAAGGGCGGCGGAGGAAGGCCAGCGGCGGCTCGGTGAAGGGCTCGGGCTCCGGTGAGGTTCTGCGGCCGCCGGAGCAGCGCAACAGAGGACGAGGCCCGGGAGGGCTCGGGACGACGCCGGTGCGTGGGGTCGCAGAAGACGGGGCACGCGGGGTCTCTGGGGCCTGCTGGGCTTACGCGGCGAGGCGAGGCGGAGAGGCGGGGCCAGGTGCGGCGCGCCGCGCGGTCGCGGATCCAGGCGGCGGTGGTAGGAGGTGAGGAGGAGGAAAGAGAGTGCGGGGGAGGGACAAGGGGCTAGAAGGGGATCAGGTGGGGGTTTGGGGATTGGCCAGGGTGGACCTAGTCAGTGGGGTGGTTCGGCCGCTATGGTGTGGCGTGGGGACACGGGGCCAGGGTGGGACCGGGCGGCAGGGTTAGGTGGGCGGGAGTTTGGCGAGGTGGGCGGGAGCGCGCGATGGCGTGCTGCACCGCTAGGTGCTGGCGGCGGGATGGAGCGAAAAATAGGGGTAGGTGGGGTGGGGAATTAGGGTTTTGGTCTGGGTTAGTGTTTTGGTCTGAGCTGGGTATATGGGGTAGTAGGTGGCTACCGATTGGGCCTTTGGGCCTGACCGGTGGCTGCCTCCCCCACTAAAAATATTTTATTTTTATTTAACTTTTAAAATATTTTATAAATAGTTTTTAGACAACTAAAATATCCAGGAAGACCTGGTTTTATGATTTGAAGTTAAAGGAGGACTAATTAGAAAACAAAATAGGGTTTTGCAAAGTACTTTTATGAACAAACATGCATGAGGATGTCATGATGATGCACAAAGTAGTAGACAATTCAAGCGATTTTCTGGTAGTGATTTTAGCGGGATGCCATAGGTCATCCATTTCATCAACCATGAAATTCACAATAGGATTACCATACAGTTCAGGAGATGCACGTGTCCTACTTGACCTGCGAGGTTTGGTAGTGTCCTCTTTCGGAGTTTCATGATCAATATCATTAGCTCTATCTTCATTAGGTGACATCAACTCCGAAACAGTTTCCGGTGCTGCGCTACTCACCATTTCATGAAGAGAAGGTTCAATAACCTCTTTGAGTTCTACCTTCCGACTACTCACACCTTTTGAGAGAAACTCCTTCTCAAGAAAGGATCCATTCTGTAGCATCCCAATTGTCTAACAATTGTAATGCTACTTGGTCTAGTAAGATAATGGCTACTTCCTATATATAATTGTTGCATCATAATTATATCATGCTCATGTCATCATGCCACCTTGCATTTGAGCATCATATAAAACCCTCTTTCATTGGTTCTTCTCTCATATGCATTATTAATTGTATTTGACTCTTGATATTGTATTTGACTATTGATATATTGCTTAATGCCCAAATTGAGTTGGGGGCATATCTTTTATTCAATTCCACCACCTTTCTTGTCACTACCTTATAATTCCACCATCCCATTAACCATGAGCTTGTATTTCTTTTTCTTTTGATATTTATTCTAGCTCATGTGGGTTGGGGTGGATCAAATCCTTTAAATTCTTTTGCTTGGCTTTTAATCCACTTCTTGGAAATGCATAAGAATAATGCCATAATATTATTATTGTTTTCACAAAATAAATCATGGCATTATTATTTTGCATGGGCCATGCAAAAGTACCACCACCTTTTATCCCATTGGTTTTTCCTTTATTTTAATGGATATTTTCTTTGTGAACCATCTCCATCCATTCCACCATCCCCATATTCTCATCCACATCTTTTTCTTTTATTTTTTTTCTCCATGCATGATCCAAATGAGGCCTCTTCTCATAACCTTTCTTTCTCTTTTCTTGGATTCTTCTTCATCTCATCTTAACTTTATCAAGCCTCACTCTACCTCTTGGATGATCTCATAAACACATTTTAAAACCTAAGACCCTATTCAAACCTAACTTATCCTTCTCTCTCTCTCTCTAATTTTTTTATCTAACCTAGTTCTTATCTAAAACCCTAATCTCACCTCTCTCTCTTTCACTCCCTCTCTCCCTATCATGCTGGTCCCACCTGGCCCTCTCTCTCCCTGCCATGCTTGGCCCACCTCAGCTAACCCCTACCCCTCTCTCTAACCCTAAACAAAACCCTAACCCGAGACTACCCCATCTAACCCTAGCCCGAGCTACCCCCTCTCCTCTCTCTCTTCTCTCTACCGCCGTGCCGGCCCCACCCAGCTGCTACCCCACCTGCAGCCCTCTCCCTGCCCTGCCTGGCTACCCAGGTTGAGCCCCAGCTCGACCACGTGCTCGAGGAGAAAAAGGAAAGGGCCGAAGCCACTTTACCCTGAGCCGCTCCCACACGGCAACCCTCCTCCCTCTTCCTCACTTTTCCTCCTCTCACCCGTCTCCTGGTTCGCCCAGATCCACCCTAGGTCACTGCCTTCCTCTCCTTCCTCTCCGGACGACACCCAGCTCTGCCGCCAGTCGCCGCCGTCTACCGCGTCGCCCCCTCGTTCTAGCCGGCCAGCACGACGAGGAGGTGGTCCAGAAGAACGAGGAGGTTCCCCTACCTCGACTCGTACGCGCCGACGAGGAGGAGAAGCCCCCCGGAGCGCCAGTACCGTGCCGTCCCGTCGAAACCCTAACCCGCCAGGACGCCTGCAACCCCGACGATCCGCCGCGCCTCGCCCCGATCTGACGCCGGCAACCTCCTCGCGGTAAGCCCCTCCACCTCCTAGACAACATCCGCGCCGCCGTAGAGCCCTAGCGCCGCCGTTCGTTTCGGCGAGCACCCTCTGTGCGCCAGAGGTCGCCGGTGTCTGCAAGCTTCCCGCGCCGCATCGAGCCTTAGCTAGGCCCCAACCCCCTCCTGTCAACTCCCCTAGCCCCGCCGCACTGGTTCCATCCCTAAGCGCGCACGCTAGGTCCCGGGTTCGATTCCCCGCTCCGCGCCGCGCGCTGGTTTCCGTCAGGCATCAGTCCGTCAAAGACGAGAAGAGAAACAGTGTCGCGGCCCCTTTTGCACTTAACCCCCCTAGCTTTTTATCTGCTCAACCCGCACTCCTCCCGAGCCCCACCTGTCAGCCACCGTGGCCTTCTTCCAGAAAACCCCTCAGTATTTTCTTATGATAACCCGCGCTCCAGTTCGGTCCCACCTGCCAGTCTCTGCGAGTTTGTTCACTGTCACGTGGGCCTCAGCCGGTTGGTCCCACCTCGCAGTCGCACGGGCTAGGCAGAGCCGCGGTAGCAAAAGGAATTCGCGCGCGGTTCCGCCCAGTCAGCAAATGGCCCACCGTCAGCGGCTGTGGCTAGGTTTGCCTGGGTGACAAAAGAATTCCTCTTTAGTTGTTTAACCAAAACAAATTCAAAATTATTTAAAACTCAAATTCAAACCAGTTTTCAAATAAATTTTAATTTACAAATCCAAATAATACATATAATATATGTTTTAGAATCAAAAAAATGTGAGGATTTCAAATATGCCCTGCAAAATATGTGTTGAACACTTTAAAATTTCGAGATGATTAAAATTACAACAAAATGCCCTTTTCTTAATAAATTAATAACTTTAATTCTACAACTCCAAATTTGACAAATAATATGTCTAAATCGATCAGCGAGACAAGCCCGTTCTATCTATGCAGTCCTTGTTCTGGATTGAAGCATGCATCATGTCAGTATTAAAAACCTGAACTGTGTATGATAATAAAACTTGGTTATTTAAATAGTAAAATGCTTTATTTCTTGTATCCACACCTCACCCTTGCCATGCTACTTTAATGCCATGTAAATGGTGCATCATTCATCATGGCATGCTTGTTTGCTTGTCGCATTTTAATTCATATGCTTGTGCACTGTATTTATGTTGGCCCTTGTTTGTTTGGTTCTTCTTCGAATAGACGCCCAGCAGGAGAATTACCAGGAATCATAGGAGTACTACCCAGATCCATCTCTCGCTTCAACTGAGCTACCAGGCAAGCACTACCACATGCTTGCATACATATAGTACCTATTGCCTCTATCTTATTCTTGCATCATTGAGTCGCTATTGCATTAAACTGAATCCCAAGTACTGCATAGCCTTTACTTTTAAACCCCACCGAAGCTTGTTCCTCCATCCCATGAGCCATTACTACAGGAGTTGTTTGAGCCATGCGAGTCGTAGAAAAGCATGAGTAGGGTATGTGAGTGTCAGATGAATAACGAGGTACCTAAACAACTTAACCTGAGTAGTAATGGGATAACTAATGAAAGAGGCACCGGTGAGCAATATCTGCTATTTGGTTTTTCATGCTCACTTGTGTCTCGTAGGACCCCGAGTACTTGATTCATGTTCCTTGTTTATTCGCACTATCCACATCCGGGAGGCCTTATGGACCCCCTGAGCCAGAGCTCGATTCATTCTTATTTCTTGGGGCCACAAAGTAGTTTGGGGCTTTGTTACTATTCTGTACTTATGCCATTCTTTACTGTTTTATTTAAGATTGTGCGTGGAGCACCTGTACTGTTTTGGATGTGGAGTGTTTTCGCGGTATCGACAAGCTCAATCACATTTTCGGGTTCCCAGTCGTTTACAGCCGCGCAAACCTTGGGTCCGTCTCGAAGCCGGCCAACTTCATTGCGGGTAGCTTAATGGGGTGGCCCCCTGAAATATTTCTGAATCCTGTGATTGCTTTGTCGTGAATGCCTCGTTGGGTTTTGAGTTGGTTTTTCCGAGGTTGATCGAATGTGTGTTGCTATTCGTGCACCCCTGCAGGGTAAATCTTTCTGAAAGCCGTGTCCGTGGTTATGGACGACTTCGAGCACAGTTTCTCGATCATAGACAAGTATAACTAAAGTTTCGCTTTTAAATTGACTAAGTACTTGACTAGTAAATAGTGCAATTACTCATGGAATGGATAATAAAACTGCCAACGGATGATGGGGGTTGTTCGTCCGCTTCCTCGTTGGTAAGTGAGGAGGAGGATGGATCTGTTAATTATACTGTTATAACTGTTGTTCTTAATTAACGGACATCCGTCTATCTTTGGTTAGGCGGATGGGTAGCGAGTATCTATAGAATTGTTAGGTATTATATTTTGCTGCAATTGCGTCACCCCAGGTTGTGTCCCCTTTAGTGGCATAAAGACTTGCTGAGTACCCCTAGGGTCTCACACGATAAATTGTTTGATTCAGATGAACAGGTGCACCCGCAAGATGGATACTGGGTGGAGGAGACAGATGATGTTGGCAACGCTCACTCGGTGTAGAGATTCCGGGAACGGGGATCCGTGAGATCTGTGGGCGGGATGTTTTTATTTATGGGGCATCTTATGCCGATTTGCTTCTTATCCGTACTCGGATCTTGTTTTCCACTTCCGCTTGATACTCTGATGTTTTTTGTATGAGGAGCTATCCTAAAATATTATCTCTATCTAGGATATTTGAATCTTGCCGTATGGCGTTGCAATAATTTGTATTTCTTTTAGGTGGAATGGCTCTGAGGACTGTTGTATGTGGCTTTCATACATACTCACTTGTGTATGTAGTTGATCCCTTTGCCTGCTGATTACGCCGCTCGTTCTTGTCCCGATGTTCTGAAAGTGGTTAGGACGGCCGAAAGGTCTACCGTGAGTGGCCCTGGGCCCCACCGTACTATTTTAACCACTTTCGTTCATCCAGGCATGTAACTAAGAGCGTAATTCACCGAGGTAGTTACACATTCTTGGCAACAAAAACCTTGCCCTCGGATCTGTGATAGAAGGTATACCCAATCGTTTCCTTAGGGTATCCTATGAAGACGCATTTTTCCGCTTTGGGTTCGAGTTTATCCGGCTAAAGTTTCTTCACATAAACATCGCATCCCCAAACTTTAAGAAATGACAGCTTAGGTTTGTTTCCAAACCATAATTCATATGGTGTCGTTTCAACGGATTTAGATGGTGCCCGATTTAAAGTGAATGTAGTTGTTTCCAGTGCATAACCCCAAAATGGCAGTGGCAAGTCAGTTAGAGACATCATAGATTGAACCATATCCAATAAAGTACGATTACGACATTCTGATACACCATTACGTTGTGGTGTTCCGGCAGGCGTGAGTTGTGAAACTATTCCACACTCTTTCATGTGTGTGCTAAACTCGTAACTTAGATACTCACCTCCATGGTCAGACCGAAGAAATTTGATCTTTCTATTACGATGATTTTCCACTTCATTGTGAAATTCCTTGAACTTTTCAAAAGTTTCAGACTTGTGTTTCATCAAATAGATATACTCGTATCTACTCAAATCATCCATGAAAGTAACAAAATAACGATATCCACCTCGCGCCGACACACTCATTGGTCCACATACATCGGTAAGTATGATTTCCTATAAATCTGTCGCCCGTTCCATTGAACCGGAAAACGGTGTTCTAGTCATCTTTCCCATAAGGCATGGCTCACATGTCTCAAATGATTCAAAATCAAGTGATTCCAAAAGTCCATCAGAATGGAGTTTCTTCATGCGTTTAACGCCAATATGACCTAGACGGCAGTGCCACATATATGCAGATATATCATTATCAAGTTTAATGTTTTTAGCATTAACATTATGAATATGCGTAATATTACTATCGAGATCCAACAGAAATAAACCATTCAACATAGGTGCATGACCATAAAAGATATAATTTTTATAAATCAAACAACCATTGTTTTCAGATTTAAAGGAATAACCACTTTGCATCAAACACGATCCAGATACAATGTTCATGCTCAGTGTAGGCACCAAATAACAATTATTTAGGTTTATAACTAATCCCGATGGCATATGGAGAGGTAGCGACCCGACGGCGATCACATCAACTTTTGATCCATTGCCAACCCGCATCATGACCTCGTCCCTTGCTAGTTGTCGCTTGTTCCGCAGCCCCTGAACCGAGTTACATATATTAGCAACCGATCCCGTATCAAATACCCAGGTGCTACTGCGAGTACTAGTCAAGTACACATCAATAACATGTATATCATATATACCTTTGTTTGCCTTGCCAGACTTCTTGTCCGCCAAATACTTGGGGCAATTGTGCTTCCAATGGCCAGTCCCCTTGCAATAGTAACACTCGGTGTCAGACATAGGGCCAGCTCGGGGTTTCTTTTCAGGTGCGGCAACAGATTTTCCACCCTTCTTTCCCTTGTTCTTGCCTTTCTTGTCCTTCTTGAAACCGGTGGTCCTATTGATCATCAATACTTGATCTTCTTTCCTAATCTCCACTTCTGCAGTCTTAAGCATTGATAGAAGCTCGGGAAGAGACTTCTTCATGCCCTGCATATTATAGATCATCACGAAGCTCTTGTAGCTAGGTGGCAGAGATTGGAGAACACGATGTATGCCTAAGTCAATGGGAATCGTTATTCCCAAGGACACAAGCTTATCGGCGTACCCAGACATTTTGACTACATGCTCACTAACGGAGTTGTTCCCCTCCATCATGCAGCTAAAGATCTTTTCAGTAGCATTATAACTCTCTACGACAGCATGGGTATCGAAAATCATTTTCAAATCTCCCATGGTATCAAAGGCATTGCCATTTTCGAAATGCTTTCGAAGTTCTGGCTCCAGCCCATACAGTATGCCGCAATGAACTAAGTTCTGGTCCTCCTGACGAGTCATATAGACATTCTTTTCCTCGTTAGGGGCATCATGAGCTGGTGGGGGGGGCCTAGCAGCACATCTAGCACGTATTGCTTTTGTGCAGCAGTGAGGAGAATCCTCAAATTCATAGCCCACTTGGTGAAGTTGCTACCATTCGCATCAAGTTTTTCTTTCTCCATGTACACATTGAAATTAAAAGCAGGTGGTGCCATCTACAACAGGATTTGTAAAGTTTATTTAGACTAAGTTTATGATAGAGTGAGTTCAGCTAATCCAAATTACTAATGAACTCCCACTCAAAAACGACATCCCTCGTGTCCTTTTGGTGATTACATGAACCAAATCCACTACACCAAGTCCGATCATCACATGACTTGATGTAGCTTCAAAGGCGAGCATCTATATGGGCATCATATCAACTATATGACTCATGCTTAACCTTTCCGTCCGTGTTCCGAGGCCATGTCTGTACATGCTAGGCTCGCCAAGTAAGAACCTTAGTATTCGCGTGTGTAAAACTGTCTTACACTCGTTCGTATGAAAGCGTAGATTCGAGTACACCAGATCATCACGTGATGTCTCGAAACACGATCCACAGAATGGTGCATACTCAAGGAAGAACACATTTTATCTTGATATCTAAATGAGGGATCATCTTATAATGCTACAGAAAGCGTCAAACTAGCAGTATAAGATGCTAACATCTAATGTGTAAAGTGTGATGATATGGTCCATGCATTTGATCTCTATCATTTGCATCGTGGTATGATCTCTATCATTCCTTTGTGTGTAAGGCTAAGGTCTATGGAACTTACACGTTGAATGTGTTGTAAGAGTATCTATCATACATCTACTTACAACAATACCATATCAATACACTAGCCTAGCAACGATCTAAACTAGACGCCTATTTATCAATTGCAAGTTTTACGTGGCTTAGGGCTTTCAGAGATAGAACCGTTCTTACCTACGAACATGAACCACAACAAGGATAACCAAGTTATTAGCAACTCGTTGTAAATCAAGTTATTGACTATAGTAGGAGCGACAGACACCCGCCAGCCACTTATGCAAAACTAGTTGCATGTCAGTCGTGGAACCAGTCTCATGTACGATGACATATAAGGTTGGTCCTGGCCGCTTCATCCCACTATGCCACCAATATCCAAAATACATAGAAGATGCAATAACATGATCATCATCGCCCACATATAAACATATGTGTACTACCCGTACAAAGCACCTACGCATAGATCAGGCTCTGATAACACTATTGGGTCTGCAGCATAGAAAACAAAAAATTTCCTACGATGAGAACTACACGCCAAGATCTATCTACTAGGTACAGAGCAACGGGTGGACATATATCCAAGGAGAACTTACCCTCGAAGACAACGAGTTTTGTTAACGAGTATGAACTCGTGGTTGATGTAGTCGTACACTTGCCGATCTCAAGATCGTGAGGAAGTCCGAGTGCCGCAACTCAGTAGCGCATCCGCACTCGCACACACGTTCAAGCCACCGGAAAACCTCCACCTCCTCACTCCAGCGATCCAGCGGAAGCAGCAACTCCTTCTAGATGAAATGCCACCGGGAACATGTATCTCGCTAATCCGAGACCATGGGAGAATAATTCTAGAGGGGGAGAGAGATCCTTCACAAGGAGGTCGGAGGAAGAAGGAGGAAGAGGGGGGCCTTTTATAGGAGGAGGGCGGTTCCCCTCCCCATGGCCGGCGCATGGGGGAGGTGACCCTTCACCTCCTCCATTCATGTGTTGGTAACCCCTCCACATTAAAATGCCTCTTCACATTCCCCTTTAAACTCCCTTCTTTAAATGCATTAAAATTCTCCAAGTTTAATGCTCTCTCATTTAATAAAACTCTTTTATTAAATTTATTCAGAATTTTGTTAATTACTTTAATTAACAAACATTCACATATAACCCCTTGCAATATTTCAATATCACATGCTGAACCACTTTCTGCAATTTCACCCGAAACAATTTCCGGTGTCTATCGAAATAATTCCTACGCTTTGCAATTCTTTCGTCTGAAACATATGTGCTCCAAAATGATGTCCGGTAACTCTTAAGTGTGTCACCCTACGGTTCACAAATAATGCAGACATGATTGTGACTCCTCTCAGATCAATAATCAGAAGCGGGACCTGGAGGTCCATACTGACTCCTGCATATTCAACGATGACTTCTGTGATCGTGAGAACCTTTAATGCTTGTAATTTAATCCCTTTGTCTCTTCATATAATACATGTCCGAGATTTGATCATCAGTATCCAAATACCTAGTTTGATCTCGTTACCGACATGCACTCCTTTCTTGTTCCCGTGATATAACATTCTAGTGATCACATCACTTGCTTGCAAGCTACCTTAATGTGATATCACCGAGAGGGCCCAGAGTATATCTATCCGTTATCGGGATTGCAAATTCTACTCTTGATCCATGAGCCTCAACATAACACATTCGTAGCACTGAACCCATCTTTATAGTCAGCCAGTTACGGTGTGACGTTTGATGTTATCAAGATACTCTTCCGGTGTTAGCAATTAACATGATCTCATGGTCTAAGGATGAAGATTACTTCGTATGATGTTATAGCAATGTAAACATAATGACTTGATCGTAATGCTATACTTTGGATGAATGTTCATCACATCGTTTCACAAATGATGTGACCTTGTTATTAACAACATCCAATGTCCATGATCATGAAACGTTGATCATCTTGTTAATCAACAAGCTAGTATATAAGAGAGGCATAACTAGAAACCCTTTTTATTTATTAAATACACATGTATTGACGTTTCCGATAAATACAATTATAGCATGCAAAATAAACATCTATCATATATAAGGAATACATAATAACAACTTTATTATTGCCTCTCGGGGCATATTTCCTTCACATACTAGCGATCCAAAGTAAATTTTATCCACCAATGTCACCGTCCCGATGTTTCTTAATCAGTTCCGGGGCATCAAGAGCACGGCGGACTCGCCGTTACCAAACGCACGAATCGCGCGCCTGTCCTAGCCGAGTTCCACCTCATGGACCACGGCGCGGAATCTAGCTGCGTCGCGAGCTCCTTGCATCGGAGAGCCAGCCTCCTCCATGACTTCTTCCATCGTCGGCTGGTCACTGTCCGTGTTAAAGTTTGATCAAAATTGCCTCTCTTTGTTGGAGAGGTTTTTCATGGCAAATCATGTTCCCTTCTACTATGATTTTGTTTTTTGTTCTTATTTATTTGCTTATCGCGTTTATAACAGTCCGACCACGTGCTGCGTGCACTGGAGAGACAACTCTCCACTAAACCGAGCAGTAATACCATTTTATTCGGAACGATGGTTGTGTTGATTTTGATTCTTTTATCATTTTGTGCTTGATGCCAACATCTCAGTTCACGATTTAGTTCTAGTGGAACGTGAGCTGCCTATTTTTCACTTGCCACTATTTGTAGAACCTTTCAAGGCCGCCAATGGCTAATCAAGTCATATAGATCCTAAGCTTATCCAATTATCCCTTACAAAGATATTTGGAAGTATGCTTGGGGAGACCAAACACATATTAAGAGGAGTTGTTGGGATATGGGTAGGCTACACTAGGGCAAAATAAAATTTCTACGGCGTAAATCAGGATTGTTGTAGTTATATATTACCAGATTACTAGTCGCACATAAGCAAAAGTCTGTATAGCACATGGGAGCTATGTAATATGTGCTTGGTTGTTGTATCGGTCACCGTAGCCGAGAGCCAAACTTGTTGTGTTGTCCTCGAACCATTACGTGTTGTGGTCCTTTTTAGGGATTTTTCTTACTATAGGTACATAAGTGTCGATGCTTATCGAAACGATTGATTAATTTCTGCTTCGTCTAACTTTGAAGACTCGGTATGTTCCTTTTTAGCAAAATCTATGGAGGAATTCTTCTTACTATTATCTAACAGTTAATCTTTAGATCGAAGATGACCAGAAAAAATTCCACCGCCGCCTTCTCTTATCAGTCCACACTTTTGGTAGGATTGATAACTTGTCATCATTTTCATAAATGAATTAGTCATGCTTTCATGTTTCTATTGTTGCATACCCATCTTATGTGTTGCTAGGAGAAGTGACATGTGGTGTATCCAGGAGTGGTTCTAGAAGTCTATGAGGTATGTGATGAGTGCAGTGAACAATGATAGGCTATAGCAACAACTCCTATGAAGGGTTCTATAGTACTAGCTAAGTTGTTCATGTGTTCTGTAGTACTCCCTCCGTCCTAAAATATAAGGCGGATCTTCTTTGCCTGTAATATCAGATGTGCGGAGCTTCTTTGTCACCTTTGTTAGCTATAAAAATGACCACCATATAATGAACCTTTTGTGACTATTCTACTTTTTGGAACCGTCAAGTTGATTGTCCACGTAAGTGGCTGTTATGGTGCAAAACGGGATGTTACTTTAGGAGTACCTATGTACATTTAGTAGAAGACTAAATGTTTGATACATACTATTCTGATTATCCCTTTACAAACTGATGGATTCTCTTCAAATGCATAAAAACTTTTGGTGGCCCAGTCCCTAGCACGCTGGTTGGAGTTGCAAAGGGATATATCCTGTTATCTACATGGACATGTATACAATTGGATGCAAAGTAGAAACATTACCAACGATGTTCCAGTGGCCAATACTTAATTGCCTAATTCAGGTTGTGTGATAGTTATGTCCTGATATCTAAAATGATGGAAAGAAAGGCCTACTTGCTTCGATTCATAATAAGTGTCACTGAGTTGTACTTATGGATCGGAGGGAGTACAAGTATTACGACCTGAGGTGATCATTTCTATCACCGTAGCCAATATGATGCATTCGAATACACTATATGTCTCTAGAAGGCATCCTCGCTATTAAGCATGAGCATTTTTGAAGTGCACCCCTAGTACTGGAGGAACACTTCTCCAACTAATATAAACAACAAACCCAAAGAGTCGGTCCTACATCTCAATTTTTTCCATCTTGACACTATCACCTTGGACACCGAGGTGATCATTAGGTCCAAGTTCCTTGAAGATGGCTTATTCAGGGATGTGAGATTCTTCAGGCCAAGAAAACCAGCAAAGGATACTGACATGGAGTAGACAACATGGACTATCAAATGATTGCTTTTGAAGACCAGAAACTGGTAAGAGCGTCTGCATAAAGTTTGTTACAAACTTGGAGATAAAAATGATCCTTCTGAACACAAACACATGGAAATGATGAAAGAACATTTCATGATCTCTGGTGTTTTGTGTGTTAGATAACAATACCAAGGAATATTTAATGTGTGTTGAGTGCTGTAGATAATTGCCCATATAAAAAGTAGCCAAACAGAGTTTGGGGGCGGATTATCCGCCCTAGCTCAATCAATAAAGGTGGACAAGGCGCGTCATGCTGTATGGGGGTGGACTTTCCCTCGGATTATTTAGCCAGGGCTAGAGTTTTTGCCCGGGCCAGATAATCCCCCCCGTCGGGAATTTTTTGCAATGGGAGCCAAGGTGCGTCATGCAGTAAGGGGGAGGATTTTCCCCCAAAAAATCCAACTCTGGGCGGCGCTTTTGCCTCGGCCGGATAATCCGGCCCCGACTTGGGCCGAATAATCTGGTCCAAAAATCTCCAACGACTGAGTTTTGGCATTAGAGGTTGATCTTGACACAAAAACCAAACAAAAAGGATAAGGAGCGGTTATTACCGAAGTAATAACTTCCAAGACTCAAAGAAACAAAAACAAACTGAAAGCAAAAATAAATTGGGTTGTCTCCCAAAAGCTCTTTCTTTATAGCCATTAAGATGGGCATGATAATTTGGATGATGCTCACATAGGAATATGAATTGAAGTGAAAGAGAGCATTAAGAAGAAAAAATACACAGGTTTAATTCTAACCCACTTCCTATGCAAGGGAATTTTGTAAACAAACAAGTTGTTGAAACCAGAGACTGCTAGCATAGGAAGGCAAAATAAGTGCAACATAAAAACTTTCAGCAAAAAATGGGGAAACTTGATATTATTGAGATACATAAGAACACTTTTCCCTCTCTCATAGTAGCTTTCAATATCATGCATAAACTTAACAATATAACTATCACAAGGACCACCGTAGCAATGATCACTTATTCTAACAGAAAACACAGGAACACTAGCTCTCATAACACTACTTTGTGAAATAATATTAGACGTATCCTTACCAAGGATAGTGTGTCCCTCTTCCACATATTTAGTGAAAAAATCTTTCACATTTTCTATTATAGGTTCATCATCCATTTGTTTATCAGGTTCAACATCTTTACTTGTACTTTCATTAACCATACTAGCTATCATAGAATGTTCCTTTATCTTAACTGGGAAAGGAATTTTCTCAATGTAAGGTTCAGGTAAAGCATGATTAGCAGTATAAACTTCAGTATTTCTTGCAGGAACACTCTTAGCAATATCTTTATAAGGTTCATGATACTTATTCCACTTCTTTTTAGGCACTTCAATGTAGGAAGCAAAAGCCTTAAAATAAGTTGCAATAGCTTGAGAGTCTAGACCATTAGCATTACTAATATTTTGAAAGTCATCAGTTCCCATAAAAGATTCAATGCATTCATAACCATAATTTATACCTGACTTTCTTCCTTTGTCATTCTCCCATGCTTCAGCATTATTTTGAATATGGTCTAGAAGATCCCATTTAGCTTCTTCTTCCATCCGAGTGAATGATCCAGCACAAGAAGAATCCAATAAATCATTATCATGAAGAGAAAGCCTTGCATAAAAGTTATTGATAATAATATTTTTGGGGATCTCATGAATGGGACATTTGGGCATTAGTAACTTCAATTTCCCCCAAGCTTGAGTTGTACTCTCTCCATCAAGAGGCCAAAAGTTGTATATTTGATTCCGATCTTTATGAATCTCACTCGGAGGATAAAACTTTGAATAAAAGAGAGGTACTATTTCCTCCCATTCTAGAACTTGACCATTCTTCAGCAGCTTATACCATTCCTTGGCTCTTCCTTTCAGTGACAATGAGAATAACTTCTTCTTAACTTGATCTGTAGTAATACCTTCACACTTGAACAACCCGCATAATTCGTTTATAAAGAGCAAATGATCACCGGGATGGACAGTTCCATCCCCAACATAGTACTTATCCATAACACGATCAATAATTCTTGTAGGTATTTTAAAAGTATCATTCTCAGCAGGTGGTGGTTCATCTACTACCTTAGCAGTGGTAGTAGCATTACGAAATAAGAAACTTAGCAAATTATCCATATTGAAAATAAAGTAACTAATAGAAGTAAACAATACTCACAGTAGAAGTTTCCTTTACCAGTTCCACTCTCCAATAGCTCTTCACTCCCCGGCAACGGTGCCATAAAACAGTCTTGATGACCCACAAGTATAGGGGGTGTATCGCAGTATTTTCGATAAGTAAGAGTGTCGAACCCAACGAGGAGCAGAAGGTGCTGGCTAGTGGTATGGATCAGGAATTCTCTGCAAATACTTAGCAAATGGATTTTTAGGGGTTTTTGATAATGCAAGAAAATAAAGTACGAGTAAATAGAATACAGTAAGAATAAATGCAGCAAGTGGCCCAATCCTTTATTCAGCAAAGGACAAGCCGGCTGTATTACTTAAGATGACCAAACGTTCTCGAGGACACATGGGAATTCTGTCAAGTTCTTTCGCTTCATATAGTTGATTAATCTTCTTTAGCTTGCTAAGTGTTGTGTGGGTGAACCTGTCCTAATGTATCGACCTTCCTAGGACTAATACATACTTGTGATTATAGCCCTTGCAAACATCTGTAAGTACAAGAAAATAATTAAGGTAGAAACCTAACCACAGCTTTAAACTCTAAGACCCTGACGTTCCTTGTGCAATGGTTTCCTAACGGGGGTTCAGGTTTCTGTCACTCCGGCAACCCCTATGATTAGTAGACAAATACACAATGCATTCCCCTAAGCCCATATAGGTGAAGTGTCATGTAGTCGATGTTCACATGACACCACTAGAAGAAGTACACCACAACTTAAATATCAAACTATTGAATCTTTCTCAACACAATTCCACTACTAACAGCATGACTTCTCCCATGTCCTCAAGAACAAAACGAACTACTCACAAGACATCATATGGATCATGATCAGAGATGGAATAATGATGTATAACAATCTGACCATAAAAAATAATTCAATGGCTCACTCAATAGCATCAACTACAAGGAGTAATCAACACCAGGAAAGTTTCCCCTAAGAACTATGCAAGATTCAACCCAATTGTTACAGCAATATGGAGATGGTGATGATGGTGCTGGTGGTGATGATGGTGATGATGATGATGATGATGATGATGATGATCCCGATGAAGTCCAGCTTGGTGGTGGTGTTGATGGCGATTATCTCCCCTCTCCGGGAAGGAATTCCCCTAGCAGAAATCTATCTGCCCGAGAGATCTTTCTCTCTCGGTGTTTTCTGCCCCGCAGAGGCGGCGAAATCTTTCTTTCGTTGCTCCCTAGGTATTAGGGTTCTGTGGAGATAATATACGCCAGAGGGGAGAGCTGGAGGTGGGCCAGGGCGGCCACACCACCTGGTGGCGCGACCCAGGGTGGCCCGCGCTAGGGGGTGGTGTGGGCCCCATGTGGCCCATCTCCACTCCTCCTTCTGGCAGTCTTCGTCTTCTGGAAAAATAGGATTTTCCATATATTTTCCTAGATTTTCTGATCTTCGTGAATTTTGCCTCCAAACAGCACCTTTTCCATCAGAATCCTGACTGCAGCGGTCCATGCTCCAAAAGTCATCAACCATGCAAAAACAAATGAAATAACATAAGTATCATCTCTTAATATAAAATATATCCATGAATAACAGTAAATTATGATATAGAATAGTGATGCAAAATGGACGTATCAGTACCCCTTTCCCGATGATACGGAAGAATCCCCATATCAAAATGACAAGGCAAGCAGACAACGAGCATATCAGCAATCTTCTTATTTACCATGGGAAAATAGTGCTTTTTTCTATCTTTCCTCTTTTCTCATATCTCTTTCTTTTCTTTTTCTCTTTCTCTCAATCTCTATCTCTTTTTTTATAAGAAGAATGCTTCATAGATTGCTCATTATGGTTACGATGTAGGTTTCCGCCATGATTAGACATGGATTAGACCGACGGCCCAGGCGTTTCTCTAACACACATACATAACTCCATGGACTTACAAGCTCCCCTTTTATTTCACACCGACGACATCCATAGACAAAAGAGCATGATATAAACTAGGTACAATGTACAAGAGCAATGTTGAATGTGTTCCCCATGACAGCATGGTTCTGCTAATCCCCAACATATAAGTGCAAGCATATACAACATAGACAACACAATGGTTCAAGTTTATTAGGGAAATAAAAGTAAAGTGTGTTGGAAATATGCCCTAGATACAAATAGTAGTAAGGACTATTATCATATTTCATATAATTTATGATTAATTTTTATATCATGCTATAACTATATTGAGTGGAAACATCAATGCACGTGTGATATACAAACAACCAGGCGTTCCCAGTGAAACTCTAGTCACTTGTTCATTGGTCAATAGATGATCAAGTTTCCTGATCATGTGGCATTTATGCCAGTTGCAAATGGCGTCAACTCATTCAAAGAATGAGATGATGAACGAATACCCAACATAAACATCATGACCCGATCATGTCATGAATTTCAAGTTACGATGATTAGAAATGGATCCTCGTAGACTATTCCTTAGACCGTGAGGCTTGGTAATACAGTGGTTATAAAGGTGTGTTCAGGTACTCAGAGGAAACCGTAGAGGCAATATATGTCAAGAGCGGGATTTGTCCGTCCATGTGACGGGAAGATACTCAAGGGCCCACTCGAGGAGGTTATATCCAATAGCTATGCAGCGTGTGATTTAATCACAGGGATATCACTTGTCGGAACGAGTCAAGTAGCATTGTTCGGTAACGAGATTGAACACGACATGGTGATGTCATTGATCAGATCTCGGACAATGCAAGTATCAAGAGACAAAGGGAATAAGACACGACTGTCCCGGTTCAAACGACGAAAGATCTTCGTGGAACGCACAGGGGTCACATGGCCATCCAGGTCCCTCTATCGATCATTGGTGCGGGAGTGTTCTGACCATGTCTGGAGTGTTCCCGAACCATGGGGTATCACGCTTAAGGGTTTGATGATGCTTAGAGAGTGTTTATACGATCGGAACAATCGCCAAAGAATAATAGAGAGAAAAACAGAAGGGTTTCGGTAAGTCCGGAGGATGTCCGGAGTGGAGGTGGAAGTGTTCCACAACCATAGAGGTTGAATAATGTGTGAATGAATGTTAAATATTGATTTAATCATTTATTCAATATTATTTAATAAAGATAAAATCAATTTAAAAGGTCAAAGGCTTAATGGGCCAATTCCTGGAGGGGAGAGGGCCCATTAGGGAAATGAGAGAGGGAGAAGGGGCAAGGGGGTGGCCGGCTAGGCCAAGCCCCTCGCGTGGGGCCCACTAGGGCCAGACGGCGGCTGCCCCTCCCTCTCCTCTCCTTTAGTCCCACCCCGGGACTTTGAGGGAGGTAGTACCTCCCCTCCCCTATATATATAGGGGGGTATTTGGCCAGATAAATACACACAATATTCAATAAAGGTCTTCTCACTTTTGGGAGGACCTCCAATGGATATTCTCTCTCTCTCTCTCTCTCTCTCTCTCTCTCTCTCTCTCTCTCTCTCTCTCTCTCTCTCTCTCGTGACCATGGTCCCAAGTTCAGACTGCGCGAACGAGAGACATCTTCACCACGAAGCACCGTCACGCTGCGGGATTCGGATCCAGGAGCTCTACTTCCGCAACTACTGCTGGATCAGGGAAGCGGGAGTCATCGTCAGGCACCGGACGTGTGTAACTCCCCGCGAGGTGTCGCACTTGAGGCACTCAAGTCGTTGGAGCCAAGGGAGCACGAGGACTTCATCATGACCTTGAGGTCGACTTCGGCTCGTCTACATCAACCACGCTCTCCTGAGCGTTGACAACGCTTTTCGGTCTTCAAGGGTAAGTTTGCGAAAATCCCCTCTCGTTACTGTATTACTAATAGATAGGTCCTGGCAGCATCAGGGGTTCAGGGGCATAGGGTAAAAATTTATTGTTTTCATGCGCGGAACCCCTACAGTGATATCAAAGCTAGATCTATGCGTAGTAATGCTAGTACGGGTAGAACACACGAGATGTAGCGTGTGGGCATTGATCTTTTTAGTTGTTACCCTCCCACGTGTACTTGTGTATACCGTAGCAATGCTTGATGAAGCAGCCCCCAACCGACTTTACGCGTTCATTCGTGAGACTGGTCCATGCTTGACATACGGCTTGTTAAAATGGATCGTATGGGCACCTAGAGGGGGGGTGAATAGGTGCTACTTCAAATTTTAATGCCTTTTCAATTTTAGGCTTAGCACAAAGGGTAAATTCTCTAGATATACTATTAGGTGGAATTTCCCTATATGCAAACCTATCTACTAGCGAGTAAAGAGCGAGTGGAAAAGGAAAGGGAAACCGAAGTGAAGCACGCGAAGACACATGATTTGTTTGACCGCAGTTCCTTCCTTGTTAAGGGAAGTAGGTCTGCGTTGGAGGGGTGGGCGGTACTAAGACCACCACGCCACAATAGGCCTCACCCTGTTCTCTGATGGATCCCGCCACCAAAGTCCTGATCCACCTTTCCACTATAGGGACCCTTCGAGGTGGGTACCGGCACCTTTACACAACTAGCGGGGCACAACTCCACAATCAACTTGGAGGCTCCCGTAATGATAATAAGCTGCCACAAGAACAAGTTATCAATAACAAAGAACAAGATCTAGATATTGACAAAAATACTAGATCAGGGATTTCTCCAAATGAATGGAGAGGAGTTGATGCGCTTGATTCGTGATGACGACGACGATTCTCTCCTCCTTCAATTCCCCCAAAGATCGAAGCCTTCGGGTGGTTGAAATGGGAGATCCAGAATGGGAGCTCTTGCACTGTGTCTGAACAATTTAGAATGAATCAAGTGTTTTGAATGTTGAGGAAGAAGGGATATTTATACCCCCTTCCAAAACCAGCCGTTGGAGACTTTGAGGGCCGGATTATCCGGCCCAAGTAAGGACCAGATTATCCGGCATGGGGAAAACTCCGCCCCAGACTCGGAATATCCGGCAGAAAGTCCGCCCCCTCTCTGAGTGTCGCGCAAAGCTTGCAGTTGATCATCTTCTGGGGGCTGGATTATCTGGCCCCATGTGAAGGCCGGATTATCCGGCCTGGAGAGGAAAAACCGGCCTAGTTCGGATTTTCCGGGAGAAAAACCGACCGGACTCCGAGCGACGTGCCTTGGCCTCCTTTGCTCAAAAACTGGGGGCCGGATTATCCGGCCTGGGGAAGAAAAACTGCCCCAAGTCTAGATTTTCCGGGCGATAATCCACCCCCTCTCTGGGTGACACGCCTTGGCAGTCTTTGAACAATGGGGTAGGCCGGATTATCCGGCCCTTGGTGGGGCGGATAATCTGGCCCCCCAAAACTTTATGCACACTTAGCGCACATGAGAAGTCTCCACAGTATTGTTATCTAACACGCAAAACACGGGAGAACATGAAATGTTCTTTCAATCTCCCCCTTTTTGGTGTTAGATGACAATACTAGGATTTGCAGGAAAGGATCACAAGACTACCAGCAAAAACATGGAAGAGACTCCCCCTCAATGTGTGCATATTAGAATTTTGTATTTGAATACAAATGCACACAAATAGGTGAATCTATTCCATAGACATATGAACAACATAAACAAACCACCGAGGTAGAAGAGAGGTATCCTTGAAATAGCCTCAATTATCAACGTGATAACCAATATAAGCGCCTTCCTTGATAAAGATTGCCAACATAATATGATATGAGTAGATGAATCCATCAGCATAATCCATGAGATAAATCTAGACAATCACCGTCATAGAGTCTCAAACAAAGCACAAATCACAAATTTAAAGTTCAACGCTAAATGGGCATAAGCGATAAAACGACGAATAGAAAAATGCAAGTGCTTATGCCCGACCCATGCAAATCCTCAAAGATCCTAATAGAACTACTTCTCCCCCTTTGGCATCGAGACACCAAAAAGGAAGAAGAGCGATGCTAGCGCCCCAAGGATTAAGAAGACCAAACTGAAATGGTACTAGACACTCAAAATTGCAAGATCCAAAGATAAGAGCCAAGATTGAGTGTGATTCCCATAAGAACAAGAGAGAGCAAAAACAACCAAAAAGATCCATAAAATCCAATTCTCCTCAAGGGAGAGGGCGGTGGCCGAAGCCACCTTGTTGGAGTGTATGGTGTGGCACCGCGAAGATATATCTTGGGTTCACGACCAATACTCATCAATAAGCTCACATATCACAAAATGATATTAAGAGAAATGGTTTATCTTGCTTTTGGCATTATGGAGGGAGGGTTAGCCCAATGAATTAGGACCACACTCCCCCTATATCCATGCCCACACCTAGACCAAATAAGACTCAGATGTACGAGTGAGTGCATGGTTAATCAAGACAAACTCCTGAAATTAATGATATTTAGCTCATTCCTCAAGTAGAAGAATCTTGCTTCATCAAGTGGCTTCGTAAAAATGTCAGCAAGTTGGCTCTTCGTGCTCACAAAAGATAGATCAATACCGCCTCGAGCAACATGGTCTCGAATAAAATGATTCCGAATCTCAATATGCTTTGTCCTAGTGTGTTGTACCGGATTGTACGCAATTTTGATTGCACTTTCATTATCACATAAAAGAGGCACTTTGTCACAATTGACACCATATTCCTTTAAATTTGCCTCATCCACAATAACTGAGTGCAAGCACTAGCAGCAGCAACATATTCAGCTTCGGCAATGGAGAGAGAGATACAATTCTACTTTTTAGATGACCAACACACAAGAGATCTTCCCAAGAATTGACAAGATCCAGAAGTGGATTTCTGATCATCCTTATCACCATCCCAATCTGAATGAGTATAACCACATAGAGAGAAATTGGAGCCCTTGGGATACTAGAGACCAAAGTTAGGGGAATGAACCAAATATTGAAAGATCCTCTTGACCGCCACTAAGTGGCTTTCTTTAGGAGCTGCTTGATACCTTGCACACACACCCACACTCAACACAATATCGGGTCTAGATGCCCAGAGGTAAAGAAGAGAGCCGATCATGGACCGATATACCTTTTGGTCCACATCTTTACCATGTGGGTTAAGTTCAAGATGACATTTTGTTTGCATCGGAGTGGCGACACCATTAAGATCCGTCATCTTGAATCTCTTGAGCATGTCTTGGATGTACTTTGCTTGACTGATGAAGGTTCCTTCTCTAAGTTGTTTGATCTCGAATCCAAGAAAGAACCGTAATTCCCCCATCATAGACATCTCAAACCTATCAGTCATAAGCTTTGAAAATTCATCATTAAAAGCTTTATTAGTAGAACCAAAGATGATATCGTCTACATATAGTTGGCATACGAAAAGCTCCCCTTAACCTTCTTAGTAAAAAGAGTGGGATCGATTTTCCCAACTTCGAAGCCACGGTCTAGCAAAAGCTCTTTAAGGTGCTCATACCACGCACGTGGGGCTTGTTTAAGGCCATAGAGTGCCTTATCGAGTTTGTGGACATGGTTCGGGAAGTTAGGATCCTCAAAGCCCGGGGGTTGCTTTACATATACCAACTCATGTAGAGGACCATTAAGGAAAGCACTCTTGACGTCCATTTGTTGCAATTTAAAATTGTTATGGGCAGCATAAGCAAGAAGGATACAGATGGACTCAAGGCGAGCCACTGGAGCATAGGTCTCGCCGAAGTCAATGCCCTCAACTTGAGATTAGCCTTGTGCCACAAGTCTTGCCTTGTTCCTCACAACAATGCCATTCTCATCTTTCTTGTTTTTAAATATCCATTTGGTGTCGATAACATTGCGGCAATCTTTGGGTTTCTCCACGAGTTTCCAGACCTTGCTGTGCTCGAAATTATTCAATTCTTCATGCATAGAAACAACCCAGTCCGGATCTTCAAGAGCTTCAAAGACCTTCTTGGGTTCCACTATTGAGATGTGAGCTTGATGCTCACCAAAACTGGCCAATTCCCTTCTTGAAGAAACCCTTCGTCGAAGATCACCAACCACCTTGTCGAGGGTGTGACCCCTTAACTCGAGGTTCCGATCAGCCCGAGCCTTGCGACGAAGTTCAATAAGTTTGTTGTCTCTTGGTGGAGTAGTTTCATCACTTGAATCTTCATTGGAATCATTTGCTCGACCTTGATTAGAATCTGTGATAACAGTAGTAGGTGGTGATGAAGCGTGCCCTTGAGATGAGTCAGCAGCCGTAACAGGAGACTGCTGAACAACAGGTGAGTCAGGGTCGGATAATCCGGCGGAGGGAGAGGCCCGATAACCAGGCCTGGGAGTACTTGTAGCAGCTTCATCAGGCTGCCTAGGGCTTGCTTGAACTGGCGAGGGGCCGGATAATCCGGGGCTGGCCGGAAAATCTGGCTTGGAGCTTGCATCGATATCTTCAGCACCAGGAGCAATATGGTCGTCAGGAGCGGGGTGGCCGGATAATCTGGTGTCCACCGGATAATCTGGCCTAGAGCTTTCTGGAACATCTTGACCTTCAGCAGTTGATGGAGATGGTGTAGAAGTTGCTCCCATGGTGGGAACATGTTGAGTATGTGTAGATGAGGGCTCTACATGAGTAGAGCATTGTCCTTCCCGATCCACCACAAGGGGTTCCTCAATGGGGCGGAAAAATCCCACGCCCATTCTTCTTATGGCATCTTGGGGTATTTCAGCATCTGCATCACAGACACCAACTTGCTCTGCACAGGAATCGTCATTTTCCTCGAATACCACACTACAAGATTCTACAACAGTTCCGGAGAGCTTATTGTAGACTCTATAAGTGTGGGATTCGGCACCATAACCAACAAAAATACCTTCTAGAGCCTTAGATTCAAACTTAGATAAACGAACTCCCTTGATGAGAAAGAAACACTTACACCCGAATACCCGAAAGTATGAGATGTTTGGGTTGTTACCGGTAAGTATTTCATACGGAGTCTTGTCCAAGATCTTATGGAGGTATAACCGGTTGGATGAATGACAAGCGGTAGAGATTGCTTCAGCCCAAAAGTTATATGGAGACTTGAATTCGGCTAGCATTGACCTTGCCATGTCCATTAGAGTCTGATTCTTCCTCTCGACTACACCATTTTGTTGAGGGGTATACGCAGTGGAAAATTGATGTCTAATCCCCTCTTCACTTAGAAACTCATTTAAGGTGTAGTTCTTGAACTCAGAGCCGTTATCACTTCTTATAGCCAGAATAGGGATGTTGTGTTAATGTTGAACCTCGTTGGCGAAGTCGATGACCATTTGTTGAGTTTCACTCTTCAACTTGAAGAAATAAACTCAAGTGTATCTTGAGTAATCATCAACGATCACAAGACAGTACTTCTTCCCACCGAGGCTTGCATGAGATGGAGGTCCGAAGAGGTCCACATGTAGGAGCTCTAAGATCCTTTTTGACGAGATGATAGTCTTCCTACAATGAGGAGAGTCATGCATTTTCCCTTCAACACAATCCCTGCAAACACGATCTTTGGCAAAGGAGACATTTTCTTTTAGTCCAAGGATGTGGCCACCCTTGTGGAGACTTTGCAAAGTTCTCATATTGACGTGGGCTAGTCGGCGATGCCATAGCCAACCTGCGTCAGCCTTTCCGAAAAGACACATCGGGCTTGTAGTGGTTTTCCCCGAAAATTCCACCACGTACAGGTCATTTTCGACATATCCCACCAAAGCGACTTTTAGAGACTTGCTCCACAAGAGTACCACCAAATCAGCATCAATATAAACTACAAAGCCCATCTTACCAAGGGGGCGAACTAAAAGTAAGTTGTACCCGAGGGTCTCAACAAGCATGACATCCACGAGAGAGATATCGCGAGCCACCACAACTTTGCCGAGACCCAATACCTCAGATTTTGACTTGTCACCATAGGAGACGGTTATATGATCATGATTTGGTCACATCTCCGTGATGATCTCCTTGATTCCGGTCATATGACTCGTGCATCCGCTATCGAGTACCCATTTAGAACAACCGGAAGCATAGCCCTGCAAGAAAGTTACTTCTTGGTTTTAGGTACCCATTTTTCAATGGGTCCTCTCATGTTAGCGACAAGGGTCTTGGGGACCCAAATAGACCAAGGAATGTAACAATCATACGAGCCTACATAACTAGCATAAACATCACCATAATAATCATAATATAATTCAAAGTTAGGATTGTTAGCCCCTACAAAACCATCATAATTAGACTTGTCATTGGTGATGTTGCTAGTGTTTGGTTGAGCAGTCCTGCTCTTCTTCTTCTTCTTCTTCTTCTTGTTTTTCTTGTTCTTTGTCTTGGGAATGTAACCAAGACCTTCTTTTCTATTGTTTGTCCTTTGCTTTCTCAATATCTCATCAAGAACCTCTTTACCTTTGTGTTGAGAACCTCTTGCAAGATCTTCTTTACCATGAGATGATGTGGAGGTACTTGGCACATCATGCAGCTTCAATTGAGTTTGGAGCTGATCATGAGACTCATTTAGAGTAGAGTGATCACTCTTCAATGCCTTGTGAGAACTGTCAAGTTTGTCAAACTTCTCCAAAAGTCTAGCATGAGCAGCCCCAAATTCAATCCTTTCTTTCTTTAGTTTATTTACCTTGGTAAGAGCATTGTCACGTTCTTTGATGAGCTGAGCCATAACTTCTTCATGTGACTCCTCAATGGATTCGAGTCTCTCTTCCAGAGATACTCGAGCTTGCTCTTCCTCTTCCAAAGCATTCTTCAAAGAAGCTATTTCCAAGGCATCTTCTCTTTCGATTCTGCCTTTTTCTTCTAGGAGGTCATCGGCTTGACCAAGTTGACTCATAAGAGTATCAAAATGGAGTTTGTGCTCACCTTGCAGGTTAGTGAAAAAGTTGTCCAAGGCAATAACTTCTTCTTTCATCTTAAGACTATCATGATCATCCAAATCCAAAATTATGTTAGTCTTAGGAATTGAAAAGCTAGAACTTGATACCTCGGACCCTCTTGCCATAAGGCAAGTGACGTTGTTGTTGATCACGTTCTCGTTTGGCGAGTCGAAGTGGGATGATGGAGTCTATGTGGTGGCTATGGCAGCCACCTCACGAGAACTATCTTCGTCCTCTTCATCTTCACTTGTTGAGGAGTATTCTTCTTGTGCCACTAAGACGATCTTGGTTTGCTTCTTGTAGGTGCCATTCTTTTTAATAAATGGCTTCTTCTTAGGTGGTTTGGATTTTTCTTTAAGAATGAGCCTACCACCATTGTCTTCTCTATTTTGATAAGGACACTCGGCTACAAAGTGCAGTCTATCTCCACATTATGGCATGTTCTCAGTTTTGGGCCACTTTCTCTTCTTCCACTTGACCCATTCTTGCGTTCGAGTTCCGACTTGGCCTTGGCAGGATCCTTCCAAAAGTTCCTTGCATAAAACGCCATGTACTCACCATGAGCATGCTTGACTTCATCGGGGCAGTCCATGGACGCCCCCTCAAAAACTCTTTCATCCTCCTCTTTCTCAACAACATTAGCTTTTAGAGCAACATTTACACATTTTTGCATTCCAATGGCACAAACCTGGGCATCTTCAGCGTTCTTCGCGGCAACTTTGTATGATGCCATTTCTTGCATGACTTCATTGGATGTCATTTGATGGTAGTTGTGTCTACCTTGCAAGCTCTTCAAGTCCGTTGGCTCGAAAGGCATTAAGGCACTCACATATTTTCTTTTTATCCACGCATCATCAATGTGAGTGGCTCCATGCTTTCTAAATGTTGTTGCAATGCCCTTGAGTCTTCTATACATGTCTTCATGGTTTTCACCATCCAACATGTAGAATCCCTCAGCTTCATTACTCAAGGCATCGTACATATTCCTTCTCATGCTTTCATTCCCAATAAAGAGATCGGTGAGGGCATCCCAAGCTTCTTTAGTTGTGTTGAGATGTTCAATGTGGGGCATGTCCTTGGGACCCACACCAAGTTGTATCATGTGGAGAGCCATAGCATTCAATTGGCTGTCCACAACTTCTCTTCTTGTCAGATTGGAATGATCTCCAATATGAAGACCCTCTTCAATAATCCTCCAAAGTTCAATTGAGGAGCTACAAACATGAAACTTCATTAAGAATTGCCATTGACTAAAAGAGGATGCAGTGAGCTTGGGTGGATCACCCCTATTGTTTATATGAGGATGAGGGATAGGTGGATCGGGGGAATATACGTGACGAACCTCACTATATTCCTCCTTACCACTTCCCTTCTTGGAGGTGGAACCATTAAGTTTTTCACCTTCCGCATCATCATCCTTGGATCCGGTGTTAGCCTTCTCCTTGGACGATGATGTGGCAGCCTCAGAGGAGGATGGAGATGGGGCTATGGATGATGTGAGGCGAGCAATCATTTGATTCATCTCCTCCATCTTGGCCTCAAAGGATTTCAACAAGGTTGTTTCCAATGTCTTGAGGTCATCCATTGTAACCTTATCCACAGCCTCATTCCCATAATCCTTGGTACCCATACTACTCTTAGGCGGTTAAGCCCGAATTAAGTGCCAAGGCTCTGATACCAATTGAAATGGATCGTATGGGCACCTAGAGGGGGGTGAATAGGTGCTACTTCAAATTTTAATGCTTTTTCAAATTTAGGCTTAGCGCAAAGGGTAAATTCTCTATATATACTATTAGGTGGACAACTCCACAATCAACTTGGAGGCTTCCATAATGACAACAAGCTGCCACAAGAACAAGTTATCAATAACAAAGAACAAGATCTAGATATTGACAAGAATACTAGATCAGGTATTTCTCCAAATGAATGGAGAGGAGTTGATGCGCTTGATTCGTGATGACGACGATGATTCTCTCCTCCTTCAATTCCCCCAAAGATCGAAGCCTTCCGGTGGTTGAAGTGGGAGATCTAGAATCGGAGCTCTTGCACTGTGTCTGAACAATTTAGAATGAATCAAGTGTTTTGAACGTTGAGGAAGAAGGGATATTTATACCCCCTTCCAAAACCAGCCGTTGGAGACTTTGAGGGCCGGATTATCCGGCCCAAGTAAGGACCGGATTATCCGGCCTGGGGAAAACTCCTCCCCAGACTCGGAATATCCGGTAGAAAGTCCGCCCCCTCTCTGAGTGTCACGCAGAGCTTGCACTTGATCATCTTCTGGGGGGCGGATTATCCGGCCCCATGTGAAGGCTGGATTATCCGGCCTGGGAGGAAAAACCGCCCCAGTTCGTATTTTCTGGGAGAAAAACCGACCAGACTCCAAGCGACGCGCCTTGGCCTGTTTTGCTCAAAAACTGAGGGCCGGATTATCCAGCCCATGTGATAGCCGGATTATCCGGCCTGGGAAAGAATAACCGCCCCAAGTCCGGATTTTCCGGGCAATAATCCGCCCCCTCTCTGGGTGACGCGCCTTGGTAGTCTTTGAACAATGGGGTAGGCCGGATTATCCGGCCCTTGGTGGGGCGGATAATCTGGCCCCCCGAAACTTTCTACACACTTAGCGCACATGAGAAGTCTCCACAATATTGTTATCTAACATGCAAAACATAGGAGAACATGAAATGTTCTTTCACTTGTACCGTATAAAGTGGCTTAGGGGGGTGTATGTCTCTCTCGCATTAGTTGGTATGCCATTTGCAACGGAGGGCCCCGAAAGGGGTGTAGTCTTGACAACTACTTGATCAGGGTTGTGCTGAAAGTTTGTAGGTAAGAACGGTTCTTATGTGAAAGCCCATTCATCCACGTAAAACATGCAAAGATAAAGTAGAGGCGTCTAACTTTGTTTTGCAGGGGGGCGTTGCTTTGTGATATGGTTGTGGCTAAGGTAAAGTGATTACCTTATGTTATCTAGTAGTAGATAGTCATGGAGGTGACAGACTACCACGCCGGAATGACACCAGTACCCTGGTGTCTACGGCACCGGAACCCTGGCACCGGAATCCGGTGACAACGGATGGAGATCACGACGTGAAGGACCATATCACATCGCATTTACATTCAATTTTATTGTTTGTATGTCTTATTGTGTGCTAGTATTAGATACTCCACGGTAGCCTAATAAGATGATCCCTGTTAAAATTACCAACGATTGTGTTCCCCCTTAGTGTGCACCACCAAGAAAGTTCTTCGATATGAAGCGATCCATGGTACAGGCATGGGTGTCAGACATATCTACGTTCATATATAGTGGGTGTAAGCCATGTTGCACAGCGAATACACTAAGGTTGAGTTGGCGAGCCTAGCACGCCATAGAAGCGTGGCCTCGGAACATGGATGGTCGAAAGATCGAGCACGAGTCGCATGAATCATGTGACCGACGTTTAGCGTCCACCCTTGAACCCATATTGATGGCCGTGACGATCGGGGGAGATGTGGCTGATAGGGGTCATGTTATCACTAGGAACCCTTATGGGGATAGGTGTTTCTGAGTGGAGTTATTATTAACTCATTTAATTATAAACTTAGTCTAAATTCCTTTTTGCAATTATATATGTAGAACATGGTTCTCCCCGAGATTACCTTCCCTATTGACAATTGGTTAAAAGGAGAAAAGCTCAAGTTAGATGGATCCAACTTTTCTGCATGGGTCATACGCCTTTTTGATCTCCTTGGTGAGAACAAAGTGGCTAACTACATGATATGCGAGATGTACTTGGAGCCACCCTATTCTCATGAGACCCAGGTTGCAGCGGGATCTCCGCTGCCGTTGTCGTGTGATGGCCACATTCATATCAGTAATGATGCGCCTCGGGATGGAAGATGGGCTATGGCCGATGGTGGTAAGTCTTAATCCCCGAACTATTATGGCACATCTGAGATCGCATTTCGTGGAACAAGTGCACATATGGGATTATGAGCTGATGGGGGACTTCCTCTCCATAAAGATGGAGGAAGGCTCCTCACTAGACGATCGCTTGTTGAGCATATATGATGCATACATGAGTCTAGCATACTTCCTAGACAACTGGTTCGCAAGCTCTTTTGGAATAGGAGTTGTGCCGTGGTCGCTGCCACCAAGCTTCCAAGCACAAGTCAGGATTTGCATTATGAGAGGCGACGCGGAAACACGGGATTTCCACGAGTTCATATCACATATCAGAGATGTGGTGGTTGAACCAGACGTCACTGAGGTCATCAATGACAAAGGTATATATTTGATATACAATTTTATAAATGTTATAATCTTGCAAACACAATTGCAGTGTTAAGTATATTTGATACTTGTTCTGTTTTACTGAAAACAGGTCCTTCTGCATGAGAGGTGCTTGCTGGAGAGGAGGTGATGTTGCGTGTTGATGGCGAGCATGATGATGATGGCCAACGACGCTCTCCCTCGACATTTATCACTTAGTTTATGTTTTAGGATGATTATTGTAATCAAAATATTATGAACTTCTTTAGTGTGTCTCACACTTTTTGAGACGGTTATTCATATGAGTTTGTAACAAACAGTTGTTCTACTTTTATGAATGATTTCTATTCGTGTTCATATCTTGTTTGATTATATGTGAATTATCCTTGTTGTTATGAAACTAATTGATAATGCATGAACATTTGTAAAATATCGAAATGCCTTAAAATACCCAACTTAAATGATATTTCATTACAGAATGAAAACCATTGTTTAAATTCAAACTTATAATGATAATATGTGAAAGTCATTCGATTTTCTTATCACATATAAATCATGCCTAAGTTCGGCAAAATAACTTGAACACTGTGTATTACTTGAATACAAAGTGTTTAATGAATTGTTAAAAGTAAATACATATTCAATGTATTGTGTTTTAACGAAAATGGTAATTATCATTATATGATTGTTTAAATGCGTAAATAAGTTTACCAAAGGAAACATAAGTATGAAACTATTTGATTTGATCAAAGTGTTTCATCAACAAAGGGTATAAAGATAAAAGAGAATCTAATTACTATGATTTGATCAATAGTAATGAAATTCGACTTTATAAAGAATGGCATAAAAGTAATTGTGAAATGCAAAGCGTTTTGAAATGTTAAAATGCAAAGTATCACAATATGATATTAGATATCAAAATGGGTGAATAGATGGCACCAAATTAATTGTTGTAGTGTAGATGTAGAGACCATTAGTTATAAATAGTTAGCACTCAATTAGAATATATAGTGAACCATCTGGATTCATGAAAGCAGTTCCATATCTAGTATGGATCGTCGTGAAAGTTTTGGGGTTATTCGACATAACCAAAACAATAGCGAATAAGTCCTTGTAGAGTATTCATTGGAAACTTTGAATACGAAATCCATAGCTGAAACCAAAAGAGAAGCAAAACTAGTATTGCTCGGATTTTGGTGCATTATTGAGAAATCTCACTTTTAGTGATATTTCTTGATTATGGAGCAAATGGAAGATAGTGTAAAACACGATGAGGATTCAAACCCCTGCATTAGAGTGTTGAGAAACCCAATAGATAATGTTCCTGAATGATTCTCTTCACAAAAGGAAAGAATCAATGATAATGATCATTGTGTTTTCCCCACTAGTGTTTTCACTACATAAAGTAGGATTAAAAATGTAATCCATATCTTGTATGGAGACATTTGTGAATCATTTGTCATAATTCTTGGAATATGACATACCTACGAACTACTAAGGAAATAATGGTAAACTAAAGTTATGAGAAATCCCATAGCAAAATTCACTTGATATTAGAAAGCAATTCATTGCTGAATCTCACAAGTAAAAAGGGTTACTTGAATTTTCCCAAATGACTACAAAGCCATAATGGAAAAGGGGGTGAATGACAAAAGCACAATTTTTCAAGTATTGGACGAATTAAAATGAATTTGATTCAAGTGTGCTAAATGTCTAGTGGATTTAAAAAGTAGTAAAAAGTATTAGTATCTCATAGTAAAACTCCAAGTTTGATATTTGATCAAAAGTTTTGAAGTTGTTCAAAATAGTGAGTAGATATGCAATTAGCATAAAATTGAGTGGGAGCTATGAAAGTCTTCCTAAAACAATATGTGAAGGACATATTTTTAAGTGGGAGCAATATAAGTCTCAAATTCAAATATGTAGAAACATAGTTTGAGTAAGAGTAGTGACTCATACCCAAATATGTTAGAAACATATTTTGAGTGGGAGCTTATAGGAGTGATTCTTAAGTGTGTATTCGACACATTAAGAATAAAAGTGCAAGTACTGATAAATAATGATTTATAAGGTGTAAAAGTTCATAATAGGTGTATTATGATATTATGTAGTATTCCTTAAAGGATTCTGGAAAGGGGTTTCAGAATAGAAGTTAATTAAGGAACTGGTCCTTAATAACTCAAGTTAGGAATAGTATTAAGTTTAACATCAATGGTTGAAAGAGAGAAAAGGATGATCATCATCCACTATGCTGAGACATAGGTTCTATCTTAGAAAACCATGATGATAACTTAGCATAATAATATAATCCAATAAGAAACGTTTGAAAGTGATTAAGTTCGAATCATAGAACGTTGAGCTGAGTTTGTCCATTGTGTCTAATAGAGAACTGTAGACATATTTTCCAAATCCATAAAGGATGACATATCTTAAAGCATAAAGAGTTATGTTATAAGGGAATATGTTGGAAACTCCTATAATACTGATTAAAGTCAAGTAGGAAGTGAGTTGAACAAAAACATCGAAAGTTGCACAGTGTGCACTTGTGTTTCGATGAATACATTTATAATAATAGATAAGGGTACCATCTAAAGTGTTGTATAATGTTATGGCGGGGCTAGTTCGCTTTTAACGTAGAATGATGTGTCCCAGGGCACAGTGCCCATGAGAAAGCCCTCGAGGTTGATCTAAAGTCACTGTAGGGTCCTAGAATCGGGCCTCGTTCTGCTGCCATAGCGACGATACATACACACAGATGTTGTCATGTGATGATAAAGTATTAATGTTAATCAAGGTGACATTAGTAAGTTGCAAAGGATTTGGGACTATAAAGTACAGACACAAGACTCAGCCTCTTCCATAAGCAAGCATGTTCAGGGTACCGGATATGGTGCCAATGATTAAGAACAAATGTAGCTAGTGTATTTGTACTCTAGTGCAAGTGGGAGACTGTTGGAAATATGCCCTAGAGTCAAATAGTAGTAAGGACTATTATCATATTTCATATAGTTTATGATTAATTTTTACATCATGCTATAACTGTATTGAGTGGAAACATCGATGCACGTGTGATATACAAATAACCAGGGGTTCCCAGTGAAACTCTAGTCACTAGTTCATTGGTCAACAGATGACAAGTTTCCTAATCATGTGGCATTTATGCCAGTTGGAAATGGAGTCAACTCATTCGGATAATTAGATGATGAACGAATACCAAACCTAAATATCGTGACCCAATCATGTCACAAAGATCAGGTTACGATGATTAGAAATGGATCCTCGTAGACTATTCCTTAGACTGTGAGGCTATATCGATCACTATCTCCCGAGAGTGCTTAGATAGCATCAAGCGCCACTTGGTAATACAGTGGTTATAAAGGTGTGTTCAGATACTCGGAGGAAACCGTAGAGGTAATATATGTCAAGAGCGGGATTTGTCCGTCCATGTGACGGGAAGATACTCAAGGGCCCACTCAGAGAGGTTATATCCAATAGTTGCGCAGCGTGTGATTTGATCACAGGGATATCACTTGTCGAACGAATCAAGTAGCATTGTTCGGTAACGAGATTGAACATGACATGGTGATGTCATTGATTAGATCTCGGACAATGCAAGTATCTAGAGACAAAGGGAATAAGACACGACTATCCCGGTTCAAACGACGAAAGATCTTCGTGGAACGCATAGGGGTCACATGGCCATCCAGGTCCCTCTATCGATCATTGGTGCGGGAGTGCCCCGACCATGTCTGGAGTGTTCCCGGACTGTGGGGTATCACGCTTAAGGGCTTGATGATGCTTAGAGAGTGTTTATAGGATCGGGAAAATCGCCGAAGAATAGTAGAGAGAAAACCGGAAGGGTTTCGATAAGTCTGGAGGATGTCAGGAGTGGAGGTGGAAGTGTTCCACAACCATAGAGGTTGAATAATATGTGAATGAATGTTAAATATTGATTTAATCATTTATTCATAATTATTTAATAAATAGAAAATCAATTTCAAAGGTCAAAAGGCTTAATGGGCCAATTCCTGGAGGGGAGAGGGCCCATTAGGGAAAGGAGAGAGGGAGAAGGGTGATGGCTCAATGCACGGCGCCCAGAAAAGTCCTAGTGCGTGGTTGATGTAGAGCTCGTTGGGAACCCCAAGAGGATGGTATGATGAGCACAGCAGCAAGTTTCCCTCAGTTATGAAACCAAGGTTTAATCGAACCAGTAGGAGCAAGGAAACACCCCAAAGGTGTTACTAGCTGAGCTTTGGCAGGGCACACTACCGATGCTAGTAGCAACATGGAGACCTGCATAACACAACCATAGAACTTTGTCCCCAACTTGCGATGAGGTTGTCAATCTCACCGTGTTTTGCGAAAAACAAAGGATTAAACGTATCGAATGGAAAGAAGTAAAAGTTTGCAGAAAGTAAACACAAAGCAGTAAAAGATTGTAGACTGCATGTAAAAGACAAGGACCGAGATCCATAGTTCACTAGAGGTGGCTCTCCTTAAGATAGATAACATGCTGGGTGAACAAATTACAGCGGGGCAATTGACAAACATTGAGAAAGCAATACATGAATATACTAATCATCTTGACTCCTTTGAGACTTGATTAGGCATTACAACATTATACACAGACCGCCATCCAACTGCATCTATGACCAATAATCCACCTTCAGGTTATCATCCGAACCCCCTCCAGTATTAAGTTGCAAGCAACAGATTATTGCTTTACGAACTGCGTGTAAAGTAAACAATAAGATTGTTCTATGAACAAAGGATTGTTGTTTTCTCCCTAGTGGCAACAGCACATCTAGTACCTTAGAGATTTCTGTCACTTCCCCAGATTATGAGAGGCATGAACCCACTATCGAGCATAAATACTAACTCTTGGAGTTGCTAGCATCTACTTGGCCAAGATAGCTACTAACAACGGAAAGCATGCAAGATCACAAATAACAAAGACATGATAGAATCAATAATCAATCTGAAATAGCATCTCAATATCCATCGGATCCTCGCAAACACAACATGCTGAATTACAAATAGATGATCTTGATCATGAATGGAGCTCACAAGATCTAGACATGAAAGCACAAAGGAGGAAAACCAGCCATCTAGCTACTACATGGATCTGTAGTCCAAGGATGAACTACTCACGCATCACACCAGAGGCTTGCATGGTGATGAAGAAGGCCTCCAGGGTGAATTCTCCTCTCCGGTAGGGTGCCGGGAAGAGCTTCAGATCCCTCCCGATCTAGGGATGGAGATGACGGCGGCTATAGACTCTTTCATGGATTTTTGATCGGGTACTTAGGGTTTTCGTCCCGAGGGAATCTTATAGTCGGAAGGGGCGGCCGAGGGGGTGCCAGGGCTGGTCTCGCCACCCCCTGGCGCGGGCTAGGCTGGGCCGTGCGGCCAGGTGGTGTGGTGGCCCCCTGGCCCCTCTCCGTCTCGTATTCTGGCACTTGATGACTTCCGGAAAAATAGGCACTTTGGCTTTTGTCCCGTCAAATTCCGAGAATATTCATTTTCTGACTTTCCTGGAACCAAAAACAGCAGAAAACAGGCAGCAGGCACTGTGGCTCTTGTTAATAGGTTAGTCCAAGAAATCATATGAAAAGTACTCCAAAGTTGGAACAAAACACAAGAAAGTGGATAAAACTAAGCATGGAACATCAAAAATTATAGATACATTTGCAATGTATCAACATCCCCAAGCTTAACTCCTGCTCGTCCTCGAGTAGGTAAGTGATAAAAAGAAAGAATAATTTTTGAGGTGACATGCACCATCAAAGACTTGATCAAAGTATTTGTAAAACATTCAAAGCTGGGATCATAGTACTTCAATCATAACATGAAAGACAAAGTTCTAGCAATAAGACAAAGAAACTATGATGCAACATGAAAAGGCACAAACAAATGATTCATGAATAACAATGCGTTGTAAGACGTTTGTTTGTTTCACATAAAGAAAACATGGCATAATAGTATTCAGCTTGTCCCTCAATAGAGTAGCAAATATAAATGCATAGGACACCTTCAAAGTTCATAAGAGTGAATAGATACAATAGTTTAAAACAAGCAATAGCAAGTTATGCATCAATCAACTAGTCTTGGGACAATGCACATAGAACTAAGAATGGCCACTATGCTCTCAAAGTAGGTGCATAAAGATAGAAGGTGGAGACTCAATCTAATGGTGGAAGAAAGGCCTTTGTAAAAGGAAGTAGGGATTCAAGTCTCATAAAGAGCTTCCAAAAATTATCGTACTTATAGCTTTCAGCTCTCATTGCCCCTATCATAAGCATCTTGAAGGTGATTAAGGTTAAAGTGACACAACTAAGAGGATATGCTTGACAAGTTATAAACCGAAATCTCATGCCCCTTACTTACGAAGACCGAACCTCATGCTACTCAACTTTAGTCACGAGTAAGCTCTTGTCATTGTAAGTACATGTGTATCATAAAGAACCGCCAACGGGGTACCCCTTGCACATGATACGGGAGCTTTCCCATAATCAAAATGACAAGGCAAGCAGACAATGAGCATCTCAGTGATCTTTTTATTTGCTATTTGCATAGGTTTTTATTGAGGATGCTTCATAGAGTGCTCATTATGGTGATGCTGCAAGTTTGCACCGTGATTAGGCATGGCTTAGGCTAGCGGCTCAGGCGTTTCTCTAACACACATACAAACTCCATGATCTTACAAGTTCCACCTTTATTTCACACCGCCGGGATCCGTAAGCAAAAGAACATGATATCAACGGGGTACAAAGTACAAGTGCAATGTTGAAAGCGTTCCCCATGAAACATGGTTCTGCTAATTTCAACTTATAAAGCGCAAGCATATACGCAACAAAGAAGGACCCAATGGTTCAAGTTTATTAGATGCAAAAAGTAAAGTGTGCCATCAAGTCCGTGAGAGCTTTAATCACTAGTTTTCTCATAACAAGTTTAATTTGGAAGGTAAACAAAAGCATGAATATACTTGGAATAGCATGAGCTAGTAGGTAGGTATGCTGGACTCTTTGGAATAACTTGGTTTAGGGAGTTGGACGCATGAGTGGAACTCATACTTTGTTGTGGAGGCTAGCAAAAGACTAGGAGCGACAAACTAAGAGAGCAATAATGGTCATAATCATGCAGAGAGACAAAACACCATTGATCAAAGCATAAAGTGATACTACAAGTTGAAAACTAAAGAATCATAAAGGCTATGGTGACTTGAGTAGTCATAACATGGTGTGAGCATGCGCCAAGTCAACCCAAATAAAGCATCAAAGGAGAATACCACTATAATATGCTTTAATATGCTAAAACAACGCATGCTTCATCCAAAGGAACATTAAGCAATCTCAATTGTTTATAACAAGTCATTCTACAGCAAAGAATACTAAGCATAAAGCAAAAATAATATCAAGCATGGCATGACAAAGCATAGGCCACAGTCAAAACGAGCTCTTTTTACCACATAAGCATGAACTTTCCTACTCTTTTCCAAACCAAACCAAACTATTTGCAAACCAATGAATGAAAGAGGGGGTCCAACCAATTTATTCAGAAAACTAAGCAAACGAAAAACCAAAACGAAAACGAAAAAGAAGACGCTCCAAGAAATACACAACTTTGCATAAAACAATAAAAATGAAGCGTTTGGAAGAAACGTGGGATTTTTATTGATGAAGAAGGGGATGCCTTGGGCATCCCCAAGCTTTGACGCTTGTACTTATTGGATATTTCTTCGTGTGACACATGTGGCATCCCCAAGCTTGAGCTTTAGTCCATCCTTCATCTCATTACTCATTCCTTCCATACACCTAAAAAATTTCCTTCATACAAAATTTCACACAATCTCTATTAGCAACATTAGTGCACTTAAGATAAATAAGTCTTAAGGTTCAGTTCTAACACCAAATAAACTTCCATTAGAACACTAGATACTGTATCACTTCCCTCAAAAAGCTCAATTCCCCAAAAGAACTCAAGAAGGAACCAATAAGAAGCAAATGCAGAAAATGGCTGAAATCTGTCAAAACAGACCAGCAGGTAAAGACGAATTTTTTCGAAGACCTTCTATTGCTCAAATCAAAAAGTGTTGAACTAACGAAAGTTAGATAATAACCTGGGGCAGAAGCACAAAATTCATGCCTCAAAAAGACGTTCAGAGATTTTACACAAATGTTTACGGTGAAGCACAGAAATCTGTTTCGGGACAGCAACTTTCCCAATCATTACTTCTCTCTCATTAGAGGTTACTCTTGGCACAAAAAGCAAATAAAAAGGATAAGGAGAGGTTATTACAGAGGTAATAACTTCCAAGACTCATCTAAAACTTTTGGGTTATCTCCCAATAAGTACTTTTCTTTAACGCCTTTAAGTTAGGCATAAGAAGCAAAGTAAGAATCAAGTGTTCTCAAATGAAGAAGCATTCAGACCAAATTTTGTTTTCATAGGAGAAGCAAAAGAAATCTTTTCTCTCTTTTTAGGGAAGTGTTCTATACCTTTCTTGAGTGGGAGTTGATATTTAATGGTGCCTTCTTTCATATCAATGATGGCACCAACAGTTCTAAGAAAAGGTCTTCCCAAGGTAATAGGACAAGAAGCATTGTATTCAACATCCAAAACATAGAAATCAACGGGGACATAGGCATTGTTAACCATAATAAGAACATCATTAAGACTCCCTATGAGTTTCTTTTTAGCATTATCATCAAGTGGGACATTCAAATAACAATCTTCAAGAGGAGGCAAATCAAGCATATCATAAATCCTTCTAGGCATAATAGAAACACTACTATCAAGATCACATAAATCTTTGAAATCAAAGTCATTCACTTTCATATTAATGATGGGTTCCCAACCATCTTCTTGTTTTATAGGGATAGAAGCTTTTTGTTTCATCTTTTCTTCTTTAATCTTTATGAGAGCATTAGTAATGTGTTTTGTAAAAGCCATGTTCATAGCACTAGCATTAGGACTTTTAGCAAGCTTTTGTAGGAACATAATAACTTCAAAGATATTGCAACCATCAAGATCAAAATCAAGTTTATCATCTAAAGTAGTAGAACTATTACTAGCCTCAACAATAGTGGTGGTAATAGTAGAAACACTAATGTTTCTAGCAATTTCATCTTCTCTTTCCCACTTTGCATGTAATTCAGCTAATAGTCTAGCATTTTCATCAATTCTTACTTGTATAGCATTGGTAGCTGCAAAGGGATTATCATTAGTTTCAGGTTTAGCAGCCATTTTATTCAAAGAAGATTGAGCTTCAGCCAAAGATGTTATATTTCTTTCAGCATTAGAGAGTTTTTCCTCAATAGTTTTATTGAAAGCAGTTTGTTTACTAATAAACTCTTTCATAACTTCAAGTTCAGAGGGAGCACTCCTATTATTGTTGTAAGAAAGCATTATTGCCAAAATTATTATTTCTTATGAAGTTCACATCAACTTGCTCTTCTTGAGCAACTAAAGAAGCCAAAGGAACATTATTTGGATCAATATGGGCTTTCCCATTAACAAGCATAGACATAATAATATCAATCTTATCACTCAAGGAGGAGGTTTCCTACACAGAATTTACCTTCCTACCTTGTGGAGCTCTCTCAGTATGCCATTCAGAATAATTAACCATCATATTGTCTAGAAGTTTTGTTGCAGCACCCAAAGTGATGGTCATAAAGGTACCTCTAGCAGCAAAATCCAATAGGTTCCTTGAAGAATAGTTCAATCCTGCATAAAAAAGTTTGGATGATCATCCAAGCAGTTAGTCCATGAGTCGGACAATTCTTTACCAAAGATTTCATTATTTCCCAAGCTTGAGAAACATGCTCATTATCAAGTTGTTTAAACTTCATTATTTCACTTCTCATAGATATAATCTTAGCAGGAGGATAGTATTTTCCAATAAAAGCATCTTTGCATTTAGTCCAAGAATCAATAATATTCCTTGTTAAGGAATTCAACCATTCTTTAGCTTTTCCTCTCAAAGAGAAAGGAAACAATTTCAGCTTAATAATATCACCATCTATATCCCTATGCTTTTGCATCTCACAAAGTTCAACAAAGTTATTTAGATGGGAAGCAGCATCTTCATTACCAATACCAAAAATTGTTCTCTCATAACAATATTGAGTAAAGCAGGTTTTATCTCAAAGAAAGTATCTTCGGGCACAGGTGGAGCAATAGGTGTTCTCATAAAATCATTGTTCTTGGTGCTAGTGAAGTCACACAACTTAGTGTTTTCAAGAGTAGTCATTTTTTTGTGTTTTCAAATAAGAAAGCAAACTAGTAGAACTAATTTTTTTTGTGTTTTTTGATAACAAAACAAGCAAAAAAAGCAAAAAGAAACTAAGCAAAACAAAAATAACAAAGTAAAGAGATTGGATATGACAGACTCCCCTTGTGAAGATGTCCTTGACTCCCCGGCAACGGCGCCAGAAAAATGCTTGATGGCTCAATGCACGGCGCCCAGAAAAGTGCTGGTGCGTGGTTGATGTAGAGCTTGTTGGGAACCCCAAGAGGAAGGTATGATGAGCACAGCAGCAAGTTTCCCTCAGTTATGAAACCAAGGTTTAATCGAACCAGTAGGAGCAAGGAAACACCCCAAAGGTGTTACTAGCTGAGCTTTGGCAGGGCGCACTACCGGTGCTAGTAGCAACATGGAGACCTGCACAACACAACCACAGAACTTTGTCCCCAACTTGCGATGAGGTTGTCAATCTCACCGTGTTTTGCGAAAAACAAAGGATTAAATGTATCGAATGGAAAGAAGTAAAAGTTTGCAGAAAGTAAACACAAAGCAGTAAAAGATTGTAGAATGAATGTAAAAGACAAGGACCGGGATCCATAGTTCACTAGAGGTGGCTCTCCTTAAGATAGATAACATGCTGGGTGAACAAATTACAACGGGGCAATTGAAAAACACCGAGAAAGCAATACATGCATATACTAATCATCTTGACTCCTTTGAGAATTGGTTGGGCATTACAACATAATACATAGACCGCCATCCAACTGCATCTATGAATCATAATCCACCTTCAGGTTATCATCCGAACCCCCTCCAGTATTAAGTTGCAAGCAACAGATTATTGCTTTACGAACTGCGTGTAAAGTAAACAATACGATTGTTCTATGAACAAAGGATTGTTGTTTTCTCCCTAGTAACAACAACACATCTAGTACCTTAGAGATTTCTGTCACTTCCCCAGATTACCAGAGGCATGAACCCACTATCGAGCATAAATACTAACTCTTGGAGTTGCTAGCATCTACTTGGCCAAGATAGCTACTAACAACGGAAAGCATGCAAGATCTCAAATAACAAAGACATGATAGAATCAATAATCAATGTGAAATAGAATCTCAATATCCATCGGATCCCCGCAAACACAACATGCAGAATTACAAATAGATGATCTTGATCATGAACGGAGCTCACAAGATCTAGACATGAAAGCACAAAGGAGGAGAACCAGCCATGTAGCTACTACATGGATTCGTAGTCCAAGGATGAACTACTCACGCATCACACCGGAGGCTCGCGTGGTGATGAAGTAGGCCTCCAGGGTGAATTCCCCTCTCCGGCAGGGTGCCGAGAAGAGCTTCAGATCCCTCCCGATCTAGGGATGGAGAGGACGGCGGCTATAGACTCTTTCGTGGATTTTTGATCGGGTACTTAGGGTTTTCGTCCCGAGGGCATCTTATAGTTAGAAGGGGCGGCCGAGGGGGTGCCAGGGCTGGTCTCGCCACCCCCTGGCATGGGCCAGGCTGGGCCGCGTAGCCAGGTGGTGTGGTGGCCCCCTGGCCCCTCTCCGTCTCGTATTCTGGCACTTGATGACTTCCGGAAAAATAGGCATTTTGGCTTTTGTCCCGTCCAATTCCGAGAATATTCATTTTCTGACTTTCCTGGAACCAAAAATAGCAGAAAACAGGCAGCTGGCACTGTGGCTCTTGTTAATAGGTTAGTCTAAGAAATCATATGAAAAGTACTCCAAAGTTGCAACAAAACACAAGAGAGTGGATAAAACTAAGCATGGAACATCAAAAATTATAGATACATTTGCAATGTATCAAAGGGGCAAGGGGGTGGCCGGCTGGGCCAAGCCCCCCACCCCCCCCCCCCCCCCCCCCGCCCCCGCGCGGGGCCCACTAGGGCTGGCTGGCAGCTTCCCCTCCCCCTCCTCTCCTTTAGTCCCACCCCGGGACTTTGAGGGAGGTAGTACCCCCCCTATATATAGTGGGGGTATTTGGCTAGATAAATACACACAATATTCAATAAAGGTCTTCTCACTTTTGGGAGCACCTCCAATTGATATTCTCTCTCTCTCGTGACCGTGGTCCCAAGTTCGGACTGCGCGAACGAGAGACATCTTCACCGTGGAGCGTCGTCGCGCTGCGGGATTCGGAACCAGGAGCTCTACTTCTGCAACTGCTGCTGGATCGGGGAAGCGGGAGTCATCATCAGGCATCGGACGTGTGTAACTCCCCGCGAGGTGTCGCACTTGAGGCACTCAAGTCATTGGAGCCAAGGGAGCGCGAGGCCTTCATTACGACCTCGAGATCGGCTTTGGCTCGTCTACATCAACCACGCTCTCCAGAGAGTTGACAACGCTTTTCGATCTTCAAGGGTAAGTTCGCGAAAAGCCCCTCCGTTACTATATTACTAATAGATAGGTCCTGGCAGCATCAGGGTTTCAGGGGCGTGATGGCTCAATGCACGGCGCCCAGAAAAGTGCTTGGTGCGTGGTTGATGTAGAGCTCGTTGGGAACCCCAAGAGGATGGTATGATGAGCACAGCAGCAAGTTTCCCTCAGTTATGAAACCAAGGTTTAATCGAACCAGTAGGAGCAAGGAAACACCCCAAAGGTGTTACTAGCTGAGCTTTGGCAGGGCGCAATACCGATGCTAGTAGCAACGTGGAGACCTGCACAACACAACCACAGAACTTTGTCCCCAACTTGCGATGAGGTTGTCAATCTCACCGTGTTTTGCGGAAAACAAAGGATTAAACATATCGAATGGAAAGAAGTAAAAGTTTGTAGAAAGTAAACACAAAGCAGTAAATAGTTTGTAGATTGTATGTAAAGAAAAGGACCGGCACCCATAGTTCACTAGAGGTGGCTCTCCTTAGATAGATAACATGCTGGGTGAACAAATTACAGCGAGGCAATTGACAAACACCGAGAAAGCAATACATGCATATACTAATCATCTAAAATCCTTTGAGACTTGATTGGGCATTACAACATAATACATAGACCGCCATCCAACTGCATCTATGACTAATAATCCACCTTCAGGTTATCATCTGAACCCCCTCCAGTATTAAGTTGCAAGCAACAGATTATTGCTTTACGATTTGCGTGTAAAGTAAACAATACGATTGTTCTATGAACAAAGGATTGTTGTTTTCTCCCTAGTAGCAACAGCACATCTAGTACCTTAGAGATTTCTGTCACTTCCCTAGATTACCCGAGGCATGAACCCACTATCGAGCATAAATACTAACTCTTGGATTTGCTAGCATCTACTTGGCCAAGATAGCTACTAACAATGGAAAGCATGCAAGATCTCAAATAACAAAGACATGATAGAATCAGTAATCAATATGAAATAGCATCTCAATATCCATCGGATCCCCGCAAACACAACATGCAGAATTACAAATAGATGATCTTGATCATGAACAGAGCTCACAAGATCTAAACATGAAAGCACAAAGGAGGAGAACCAGCCATCTAGCTACTACATGGATCCGTAGTCCAAGGATGAACTACTCACGCATCACACCGGAGGCTTGCGTGGTGATGAAGAAGGCCTCCAGGGTGAATTCCCCTCTCCGGAAAGGTGCCGGGAAGAGCTTCAGATCCCTCTCGATCTAGGGATGGAGATGACGGCAGCTACAGACTCTTTCGTGGATTTTTGATCGGGTACTTAGGGTTTTCGTCCTAAGGGCAATATATAGGCGGAAGGAGAGGCCGAGGGGGTGCCGGGAGCGGCCACACCACCCCCTGGCGCTGGCCAGGCCTGGCTGCGCGGCCAGGTGGTGTGGCCACCCTCTGGCCCCTCTCTGTCTCAGATTCTGGCACTTGATCTCTTCCAGAAAACTAGGCACTTTGGCTTTTGTCCCGTCCAATTCCGAGAATATTCATTTTCTGACTTTCTTGGAACCAAAAAAAGCAGAAAATAGGCAGTTGGCACTGTGGCTCTTGTTAATAGGTTAGTACAAGAAATCATATGAAAAGTACTCCAAAGTTGGAACAAAAAATAAGAAAGTGGATAAAACCTAGCATGGAACATCAAAAATTATAAATACATTTACAATGTATCAACATCCCCAAGCTTAACTCCTGCTCGTCCTCGAGTAGGTAAGTGATAAAAAGAAAGAATAATTTTTGAGGTGACATGCACCATTAAAGACTTGATCAAAGTATTTGTAAAACATTCAAAGCTGGGATCATAGTACTTCAATTATAGCATGAAAGACAAAGTTCTAGCAATAAGCAAAGGAACTAAGATGCAACATGAAAAGGCACAAACAAAAGATTCATGAATAACAATGCTTTGCAAGATGTTTGTTTGTTTCACATAAAGAAAACATAGCATAATAGTGGTCATCTTGTCCCTCAATAGAGTAGCAAATATAAATGCATAGGACACCTTCAAAGTTCATAAGAGTGACTAGATACAATAGTTTAAAACAAGGAATATCAAAGTATGCATCAATCAACTAGTCTTGGGACAATGCACATAGAACTAAGAATGGCCACTATGCTCTCAAAGTAGGTGCATAAAGGTAGAAGGTGGAGACTCAATATAATGGTGGAAGAAAGGCCTTTGTAAAAGGAAGTAGGGATTCAAGTCTCATAAAGAGCTTCCAAAAATTATGGTACTTATAGTTTTCAGCTCTCATTGCCCCTAAGCATCTTGAAGTGATTAAGGTTAAAGTGAACAAACTATGGTATACATGCTTGACGAAGTATAAGTCAGAAATCTCATGTCCCTTGTATACGAGGGCCGCTCCTCATGCTACTCAAGTTTAGTCACCGGTAAGTTCTTGTCATTGTAAGTACATGTGTATCATTGAGAACCGCCAACGGGGTACCCCTTGCCCGATGATACGGAAGAATCCCCATATCAAAATGACAAGGCAAGCAGACAACGAGCATCTCAGCATTCTTCTTATTTACCATGGGAATATGGTGATTTTTTTCTCTCTTTCCTCTTTTCATAATATCTCTTTTTTTATTTTCTCTTTTTTTCTCAATATAGGACTCTTTTTTTTATAAGAAGAATGCTTCATAGACAGCTCATTATGGTTACGCTGCAAGTTTCCACCATGTCAGCATGGATTAGACCAGCGGCCCAGGCGTTTCTCTAACACATATACATAACTCCATGGACTTACAAGCTCTCCTTTCATTTCACACCGACGACATCCATATACAAAAGAGCATGATATCAACTAGGTAAAAGTACCAAGTGCAATGTTGAAAGCGTTCCCCATGAAAGCATGGTTCTGCTAATTCCCAACAAATAAGTGCAAGCATATACAACATAGAAGACACAATGGTTCAAGTTTATTAAGGGCAAGAAAAGTAAAGTGTGCCATCAAGTTCGTGAGAGCTTAAATCACTAGTTTTCTCATAACAAGTTTAATTTGGAAGGTAAAAAAAAGCATGAATATACTTGGAATAGCATAAGCTAGTAGGTAGTTATGGTGGACTCTTTGGAATAACTTGGTTTAGGGAGTTGGATGCATGAGTGGAACTCATACTTTGTTGTGGAGGCTAGCAAAAGACTGGGAGCGACAAACTAAGAGAGCAATAATGGTCATAATCATGCAGAGCGACAAAACACCATTGATCAAAGAATAAAGTGATACTACAAGTTGAAAACTAAAGGATCATAAAGGCTATGGTGACTTGAGATAGTCATAACATGGTGTGAGCATGCGCCAAGTCAACCCAAATAAAGCATCAAAGGAGAATACCACTATACTATGCTTAATATGCTAAAACAACACATGCACATTAAGCAATCTCAATTGTTTATAACAAGTCATGCTACAGCAAAGAATACTAAGCATAAAGCTAAAACAATATGAAGCATGGCATGACAAAGCATAGGCCAGAGTCAAAAACGAGCTCTTTTTACCACATAAACATGAACTTTCCTACTCTTTCCCAAACCAAACCAAACTATTTGCAAACCAACGTAAGAAAGAGGGGGTCCAACCAATTTATTCAGAAAACTAAGAAAACTAAAGCAAACGAAAACCTAAACGAAAACAAAAAAGAAGACGCTCCAAGAAAAACACAACTGTGCATGAAACAATAAAAATGAAGCGTTTGGAAGAAACCTGGGATTTTTATTGATGAAGAAGGGGATGCCTTGGGCATCCCCAAGCTTTGACGCTTGTACTTCTTGGATATTTCTTGGGGTGACACACGTGGCATCCCCAAGCTTGAGCTTTAGTCCATCCTTCATCTCATTACTCATTCCTTTCATACACCTCAAATTTTTTCCTTCATACAAAACTTCACACAATCTCATTAGCAACATTAGTGCACTTAAGATAAATAAGTCTTAAGGTTCAGTTCTAACACCAAATAAACTTCCATTAGAACACTAGCTACTATAGCACTTCCCTCAAAAAGCTCAGTTCCCCAAAAGAACTCAAGAAGGAACCAACAAGAAGCAAATGCAGAAAATGGCAGATATCTGTCAAACCAGACCAGCAGGTAAAGACAAAAAATTTCGAAGACCTTCTGTTGCTCAAATCAAAAAGTGTTTAACTAACGAACGTTAGATAACAACCTGGGGCAGAAACACAAAAATTATGGCTCAATCCGACATACTGAGCTCTCTCACGTATGTTTACGGTGAAGCACAGAAATCTGTTTTGGGACAATAACTTTCCCAATCATTCTTCACTCTCATTAGAGGTTACTCTTGGCACAAAAAGCAAATAAAAAGGATAAGGGGAGGTTATTACAGAGGTAATAACTTCCAAGACTCATCTAAAACTTTTGGGTTATCTCCCAATAAGTACTTTTCTTTAACGCCTTTAAGTTAGGCATAAGAACCAAAGATAGAATCAAGTATTCTCAAATGAAGAAGCATTAAGACCAAATTTTGTTTTCATAGGAGAAGCAAAAGAAATCTTTTCTCTCTTTTTAGGGAAGTGTTCTATACCTTTCTTGAGTGGGAGTTGATATTTAATGGTGCCTTCTTTCATATCAATGATGGCACCAACAGTTCTAAGAAAAGGTCTTCCCAAAGTAATAGGACAAGAAGCATTGTATTCAACATCCAAAACATAGAAATCAACGGGGACATAGGAATCTTAACCATAATAAGAACATCATTAAGACTCCAGATGAGTTTCTTTTTAGCATTATCATTAAGTGGGACATTCAAATAACAATCTTCAAAAGGAGGAAAATCAAGCATATCATAGATCCTTCTAGGCATAATAGAAACACTACTATCAAGATCACACAAAGCTTTGAAATCAAAGTCATTCACTTTCATATTAATGATGGGTTCCCAACCATCCTCTTGTTTTATAGGAATAGAAGCTTTATGTTTCATCTTTCCTTCTTTAATCTTTATGAAAGCATCAGTAATGTATTTAGTAAAGGCCATGTTCATAGCACTAGCATTAGGACTTTCAGCAAGATTTTGTAGGAACTTAATAACTTCAGAGATATTGCAACCATCAAGATCAAAATCAAGTTTATCATCTAAAGTAGTAGAACTATTAGTAGCCTCAACACTAGTGGTGGTAATAGTAGAAACACTAATGTTTCTAGCAATTTCATCTTCTCTTTCCCACTTAGCATGTAATTCAGCTAATAGTCTAACATTTTCATCAATTCTTACTTGTATGGCATTAGTAGCTGCAAAGGGATTGTAATTAGTTTCAGGTTTAGCAGCCATTTTATTCAAAGAAGATTGAGCTTCAGCCAAAGATGCTATATTTCTTTCAGCATTAGAGAGTTTTTCCTCAATAGTTTTATTGAAAGGAGTTTGTTTACTAATAAACTCTTTAAGCATAACTTCAAGTTCAGAGGGAGCACTCTTATTATTGTTGTAAGAATTTCCATAAGCATTACCATTGTTGGGAGGATATGGCTTATAATTGTTGTTAACAAAATTGTTCCTATAAGCATTATTACCATAAGCATTGTTGCCAAAATTTTTATTTCTTATGAAGTTCACATCAACTTGCTCTTCTTGAGCAACCAAAGAGGCCAAAGGGACATTATTTGGATCAATATGGGCTTTCGCATTAACAAGCATAGACATAATAATATCAATCTTATCTTTCCTCAACAGAATTTACCTTCTTACCTTGTGGAGCTCTCTCAGTATGCCATTCAGAATAATTAACCATCATATTGTCGAGAAGTTTGTTGCAGCACCCAAAGTGATGGTCATAAAGGTACCTCTAGCAGCAGAATCCAATAGGTTCCTTGAAGAATAGTTCAATCCTGCATAAAAAAGTTTGGATGATCATCCAAGCAGTCAGTCCATGAGTGGGACAATTCTTTACCAAAGATTTCATTCTTTCCCAAGCTTGAGCAACATGCTCATTATCAAGTTGTTTAGCTTCATTATTTCACTTCTCATGGATATAATCTTAGTAGGAGGATAGTATTTTCCAATAAAAGCATCTTTGCATTTAGTCCAAGAATCAATACTATTCCTAGTTACGGAATTCAACCATTCTTTAGCTTTTCCTCTCAAAGAGAAAGGAAACAATTCAGCTTAATAATATCACCATCTATATCCCTATGCTTTTGCATCTCACAAAGTTCAACAAAGTTATTTAGATGGGAAGCAGCATCTTCATTACCAATACCAGAAAATTGTTCTCTCATAACAAGATTGAGCAAAGCAGGTTTATCTCAAAAAA